>CM028247.1:974709-1574709 GCA_016432835.1 Brassica nigra
TACTCTCCACATGCAAATCATCAAACTTCATCGGCCTCACCAGATTGCTCCGCTTAACAACGTTAACAGGGGACGAAACCAGAGGGCTTCTGGGAGAAATAACATCATCAACTGCAATTACATTGCTCCTGGCAGGCTTAGTATCAAACACAGGCACACGTTTCTTCCCCAGATCATTGCACGACTTAGCAGTAGCGGACGCTTTGCTGTAACAAAGCTGAACCAGAGCCCCGGGCTTTAAGTACTTGTTATTCGAACTCTTCAGCTTCTTCTTCCTCGTTGAGATCTTCGAATCGGAATCCTTCGGTGATACCTTCCCCATATGCAGTGTCAGCTACAAAATCAATTACATATCAATACAAATCTCAGCAAGTTCATCAACTAATTACACTAAACTACGATATCAAATCGAATCGAGAAAGATTCAAACCCTAGAAATCGAAAAGGGGAAAAGAGACGGAGAAGGAACTAACCTCAGATTAACAGAGACCTTCTACTTCGAGAAAGATTCAGCTTCGAGATTCGAGAGAGGAAGCTCGAAACCTAGAGAGCGAAAATGGAGGGAGAAGAGGGGAGAGAGAGCGAGGGAGGGAAGAGATTTGAGTGAAAGATAGAGAAAGAGGGGCTAGGGTTTTTAATTTGGGGGCTCTGGTTTTTTGAATTTTTTAATTAAGCCCGCCAAAACCATTTCCTTAAGCACTACAAGTACCAAAGTAATCTCGATACGTGGTGCGTTACGAGTGGCTAATCCCTTGATTATCGGAGGACGTGGGACCTACTTTCCTTACCCACTAGTTGTTCTGTATCAATTTGAACGCGTAGATTGCGCTAATTTAGTACTACGGCTTTTCCTTTTTTTTTGCTTTGCTCTTTAATAATTTCTTCTGATATGACGGATTTATCCTTGTCGTTGTTGTTTTAATGCGTTTGGGATGAAGGGTAGTTAAGGACATTTTGGGATGTGAGCTCTGAGTGCGGGTCCTACGTAAGTGGGTAATTAGCATGATTAAATTCAATGTTATAAAAGGACATGCATTAATCCTCAATCACGCGTTATTAATTACGAGTGTGGCTCCTCTCGTGAGTTGTTTTTTTCCTTTTCTACGTATTGAAATCTTTTTCCTTCTATAAACGTATCAACTGATTGAATAAGTTCAAAAGAAAATTGGAAGTATATAACTAAAAACGAAAACACGAAAGTTGTAACTGAAATTTAATACATTTTTTCACGTGTTGCTTTTAATTTTCCGTTATCTCGTTGTTTAATTTAAGTGCGGGGTACCTCGGTTTGGCATCTTTTGTCTCGCTCTATAGACGAGGATAATAGGAAAAGTCTATTTCTATTTTGGGCCAATGTCTGATTTAAGATATTGATATCATGGGCTTACTAACGAATAACTCAGCCCATTTGTATAACGGTGACATATGTTTATGTACAAACAGTCCACTTTTACCAGCCAAAAGACTGAGAACATAGCGAAAGTAGATTATAAATCAAAAACCAGAAACTCATTAGCTGTTAGCTAGCATGGTGCTATGCAGAAATTACTATATAGTATAAGATTATAATTATTGATATATGTTGATTGAAAGATCACGGGCTATTCTGGTTCATATGATTACTTGCAACTTATAAACTTTTGGTTCACGGACTCCCAGAGGCTACTATGTCAGGGGTTAGCTGATTATTAGCACATGATTTTTCATATTTGTTAGAGCATCGATTTCTTGCTGTATAATGTGTTGGTGTTTGTTCGACGTAAACAAAAATGTCCTGAAGCTTATAGTTTAATAATTTTATTTTTTGGGGTCAGAACGAATGCAGATTTTGAGAGGTACTATATCATTTTTTATAAGCTCGGTCCCGACAAAGTGTTAGACATTCGATAAAGATTTACATTAATTAAACCCCAAAAACTAGTTTAAAGTACTGTATAAAATACATTTGTTAAGTGTAAGTAATAACCTTTATGATGTGTATGGAAAATTTAGCTGTCCCATTTATTTGTTACAGATAATGACATTTCGAAAACATATAGTTTAGTTAGTATAAAGTAAGACGCACGATTATTTACAACTAATAGATCTCATGTTAGACAATTCACCAAACAAACAACAGTCTCTCAATCTTCATTACCTCCCACAAAAAAAGTTCTCATTTCTTACTGTTACATTGTGACTTACTAATATTAATCAGTTTGTCTTGGGTTAGTTTGATACTTTTGTTAAAAAAAATCCGCAACCTTAATTTGTTTAGAAACAATTGGAATTCTACAAGATCTATTATTCAGTACGTCGGTCATTGTCATGGAGCAGCTGTAATATCAACATATTTACGGAACCGACAATTTTTTGCTGAAAACAGCGATAAACTTTTGAGGAAACACTGTTATACAGAGAGTAAACGCATGGTACATAGATACTATCAAAACGGTAGTGAGGGCGTAGAAGTCATACTCCACCAGGACCACCACCAACTCCAAAGGTAGTATACGTGCCAAAATACTGGTAATCTCTTAGTAGTAGTTACATAGATATATACACATTCTGTTGCTAAGGGATAAGGGCAACATTAGTTTACCGTCCGTTTCGCCAGCTGCCTAGAAAGCAATCATGGGCAATCCACGTGAAGCAAGATTATTTATAGAGGATTAAGGAATATAATTAAATCATACTCCTCTTTATAAACAAGGCATATGATTACCGTAACTGCATTTCAAAGACAAATCAATTTCAACAGAAAAGCGAATTAAAAGGTGGATGTGTGATGGTTTGATTGCCTTTCCTACCTTAAGCATCATCATTACTACAATGACTGTAACTCAAAGACAGATCAAGCTCAAGCGATCATGTCTCGTTTCATACCATTTTCCAATTATTTTAACTCTTATAAACATATATCATTGTGCTGTTTCGAACAAATTGTACCTACTATATATCTTCATAGCTATAGTTGAAAATGTAACTAGACTTGATCTGGAAATGATTTAATGCAGGAATTATTAACTTTTAATGTTCATTGAAAAAGAAAAGTCACCGGGGGTAGATTGGTAAATAAAGGGAGTTAGGCAGGGCATAACGGTAAAGAGCGTAGAGCTCCGACGAGTGGCAAGTGAAGGTGGTGTGGGAAAGAAAGCTAATAATAGACAAAAACAAACCGTATGACTCGTCTCTGCATCCTCTTAACGCAGAGAATCTTCTCTCTACTCTAGTTTCGAAGACGACGAACATATCTCATCTCCACCCAGGTGATTTTGATTTGCATTTTCCTAGAAAACACTCAAGACTATACTACTACTCTGTATAATTTAAATGTTTCTTCTTCCTTTAAATCAATATTCTAACATTTTCCATTTTACTAATTTATATGTTATGGAAAACATATCTGTTGCCTTCTTCAATGCATTAATAAGTTAGCATTCCAACACTGTCTCCTCTCTCTTAACTTTAAACTATTATTTAGTATAGACTTTCTCTGTATTTTTTTCCAATTGACTCGGCGGAGGAGCTTAATCGCCGGCGGAGGTTACACTGTTCATTATCTTTCCCTTTTTTTCTCTTTCGCTTTCGTCAGCTTGAAGTGTTCAAACAGGAAACAGTCTTTAGGACCCTTTTTCTTTTTTGGCATTTGAAGATCTTTGACGTAGAAAAGCTCTAACAACCTGAAGAATCTCTCTGATTCGTATCTTCATAAACTTTTTCTTTTTCCTTTTGTTGTATCAGTCGAAGAAGCTTCTCCCTGGTTTTACTCAACCCTCTCTCTTCCCTCCGATTCCTCAACAATGTCGGCGCCGGAGAACTTGGATCGGATTCTCTGATTCCGTTAAGGTAAATTTTGGAACAATCTCAGCTTATTAATCTAATCTTAACCTGATCTTAACATGTTACCAAGAGTGATGAATCTGTACCACCAGGAACTCTCTCGCGTCTGATCGATTCTAAAAGAAAGAAATCAAAAGGCAATAATAATGTCTCATTCATGGGACGGGCTCGGTGAGATCGCTTCAGTAGCTCAACTCACAGGCCTCGACGCCGTCAAACTCATCGGCCTCATCGTCAAAGCCGCAAACACCGCTTGGATGCACAAGAAGAACTGCCGCCAGTTCGCTCAACACCTCAAACTCATCGGAAACTTGCTCGAGCAGCTGAAGATCTCCGAGATGAAGAAGTATCCGGAGACTCGCGAGCCTCTCGAAGGCCTCGAGGATGCTCTGAGGAGGTCTTATATATTGGTGAACAGCTGTCGTGACCGGAGCTATCTCTACTTGTTGGCGATGGGGTGGAACATTGTTTATCAGTTCAGGAAGGCTCAGGATGAGATTGATCGGTTTCTTAAGATCATACCTCTCATCACTTTGGTCGATAACGCTCGAGTTAGGGTAAGTTGGCTGAGTTTTTCATTCTAAAGAGACAAGCCCTGGGTGGGGCATCTTGGTTCGGTTCTTTCAGTTTGGTTTGATTTTTCAGTTATGGAGGTTTAGGATCCGTTCAGTTAGGTGTTTAGAAAATTCGGTTTGGTTTCGTTCAGTTCGGATAAAAAGTTTGGAACCAGCTAATATCCTAGATAATTTCGAATTTTATTTGGTTCCAGTTTTCGATTAATTCAAATTAAAAAGTCAGAAAATTCGGGTTTTCGTATTAAATATCAGTTTTTAGGGGTTTCAGATAGATTTTTGAATAATTCGGATAATTTTAGATATTTCGGATAAAAAATATTCTAGTAGTTTGTTTTTTCGGTTTATAAATAATTTTAAAATAATTCTTTAAAATTATTTATTATTTTATAACTTAATATAGTTACTATTTGTAAGTAGAAATTATATTATAGAAATTCGGGTACTCCATTCAGTTTTCGGTTTGGTTCAGTTTTTCGGTTCTAGAGATATAGGATCCGTTCGGATAATTAATATGATCCAAATCCGAACATAACCTTGTTTTCGGTTCTTAGGTTCCGGATATAAATGTGTCCAAGCATAATCTTGCTGACGGAGGTAATGGTTTTTCTTTGTGCAGGAGAGGTTGGAGTATATCGACCGTGATCAGTTCGAGTATACTTTCGATGAAGCGGATAGACATGTGCAAGATGTTATTATGAAACAAGAATCCACCAGAGAAGCAGCTTCTGTGCTGAAGAAGACCCTCTCTTGTTCATACCCTAACTTGCGGTTCTGTGATGCTCTCAAAACTGAAAACGAGAAACTGCAGCTCGAGCTTCAGCGTTCGCAGGAGCATTATGATGTGGCTCAGTGTGAAGTCATCCAGCGTTTGATTGGTGTTACTCAAACTGTTGGTGAGGTTGATGGTTATGAGAAGGAACTGTCCAAGAAAGCTTCGAGAAAAACTGATCGTAGCATAACTGGCAATACGGTTGAATATTCGTATGAGGAAGATCATCCCAAGAAAAGTAGTAGCCGTGCAGCTTCAAGGTTACAATCTTCAATGTGTTCTGCTTAAAAGATCCAAACTACATGTGTTTAACGACTCATGGTGTGACACAATTGTTTCATGCAGATCCGCTTCTTCTGTTACATCGGGGCATGAGATGATTTCACGAAAAGCATCACAGCACCATGAAGAATGGCATACCGACTTACTAGCTTGTTGCTCGGAACCTTCTCTTTGTGAGTCCCTTCCCCTCTTGTTGTTTCCACTTTTGTCTTGTCCATTATTTAAGATGAGTAGCGTTTTACATTCTCTATGTTCTTGTTATCTAGGCTTGAAGACATTCTTTTTCCCGTGTGGTACTTTGGCAAAGATTGCCACTGCAGCAACCAACAGGCACATGTGTAAGGGATCTATTGAATACCAATCAAAGTTAATCATGTTTCAGTTTGTTAGTTAAAAGAGTACATATGAAAAGAGAAAGCTAATAAGTTGTTGGCTGTTTGTGCACTTGCAGCTTCAGCTGAAGCATGTAATGAGCTAATGGCATATTCTTTGATACTTTCGTGTTGCTGCTACACTTGCTGCGTAAGGAGGAAACTCCGGAAAACACTCAACATTACGGTACATTCTCTTCTGAATCACTCTAGTAATGATATCGAATGGTTGAGACTGAAACACTTCATTCATCCCAAGAGCCTCAAATCCACGTTTCTGATGTTCGCAGGGAGGGTATATTGACGATTTTCTATCTCATTTGATGTGTTGTTGCTGTGCTCTTGTACAAGAACTGCGAGAAGTTGAGATTCGTGGGGCTTATGGTATGAAAACTATATATATTTATACGTATCTTAACAATATTTTGGTTTTAGTCTTGAAGCATGAACAAAGATGGTCTCTTAATATCCTCGCAGGTACGGAGAAGACGAAAGTAAGTCCACCCTCTTCGCAGTTCATGGAACATTGAATCCATATTCAATCATATACTAAAAAAAGGTGGAACAATACGACGTTTCTTTATCTCTCTGAATATGACACACAGGGATTCTTCCTTCGCACTACTTTGTTTTAGATCGTTGTCGTGTGTAAATTGGTTTGGGATGATCACCATTTTTCAGTAATTGTGTTGTGTGTGTATTATAGACTACACAGACTAACTATAGCTTCTCTTGATTCACCTTTTACCATATGATGATAGGGGTATTAGTATTACGTTTTAGCGAGTTCCCAAATTGAACAAATCTTTTATGCGTTGGGTCAGGATATAGTGTAATCAGTTGTGGAAAATGTGTTACATATTCGATTAGCTTGTGGAATAATAAATATTAACATATATATGAAAATTAAAGAATGCATTTGAGTAATCACCACAGGTAAAAACAAGCCTTGAAACATGGACAAAACTGATATGACATGATTCTTGTCGTCGGGTCCTTTTTTCTTTAAAGAGATGCTTCCCACATGCACATGGCTTACCATTGTCGGACGAATCCTAATAATTATAAGAATTGAGAGGGGGCATCAAAGAAAAACTCTTAGAAACAGAAGGCTTATAATCTAATTATCTGAACAATGTCTTTCAAACTGTAAAAATATAAATATTAAAGGACCATAATACAAAACATAAAAATATATCGCGGCAACGTTGTAAACACTAAAGGCGTTTGCGTTTAGCGTTTTACGCCGGTCTCCCGAAGAGCTCGTTTTTTCAAAACTATCGCTCACCGGAGAAAGAAACCTTGGAGAGAGAGCTAGACATTGAACATGGTGAGAATAAGCAGAGTGTTGCTAAAAGAGGCGGGACTTGCAATCGACAAGACCCTCTCCGAGATTCTGGTGTGCCCTCTCTCCAAACAACCCTTGAGGTTCGGTTCGGTTCCATTTCTCTCTTTCAATTTTGTAGCCAGATTCGATCGGATTAAAGCAATTTTTTCGAACTTTTTTTTTGTTAAAAAGGGTTTGCGAGAAGACGAAATCACTTGTCAGCGACACGATCGGTGTATCTTTTCCTGTAAGCAAAACTCTATTTCAATCCAAAAAGTTTCGCTTTTTTTTTTTCAATTCAGATGAGCTGGATTATTACAAGAAAGGTGCTTGCTTGCTTGTGTTGTGTTTAGCTCCGTGAATCATACATGCTTTAAGAATCATATGTTCTATTGAGTGAACATGTTCTGATACCAACTTTGATCTTTGAAGAATTGTCAGAACGATGATTGATAAATACATATAGAGCTGGATTCTTCGTTTGCTTCGTCATACGTTTAAAGGAACTTGTTCTTGGTGTCGGTTTAGGATTCACTGTTAGAACAATCACATGCTAAAGTGATCATGATCACGATTCAGTCTTCTTCTTCTTTTAGCTTTCACTTTTTCGTGATGTAGCTAGTGTTCAAGGCTTGATGTTGCTTCTCTTTACCACGCCAGATCAAAGATGGGATTCCGTGCTTGGTTCCAAAGGATGGAATAATACTTGACGAGGATGGTGATGCATCCAAAGCTTCTTGATTTTTGCTTCTACACCTCCACCCCAAAAAAATAAAAGTGATCAGAATGAAAATAGCAACTTGTTGCACCGTCTCTGCAGCCAGAGGCTTCTCAATGGTTCCTTCTTTCCTATCTACAAGTTCTGATAGCAGTTTTAAAGTTCAAACTTCTAGTGAGAAACCATTTATTGTAAGCAATTGGAAGATAATGGGAGGGTATAGTTTCAGGTGAATGAATGTACCCGCCTTTTTCTTGTTAAGTTTCAACTTAAGTTTCTTGGATTCTCATTGACTGGATTGAAACTATAGAAGCATGATTTAAAGTATTGGATACCTATTTGAGGGGCTCTTAAGTATCATCATATTATTACCTGTGAGGATAGATTCTAGTCACATTCCTACTTTTGATAACTATTCTTCTCTATCTTAATGACACGCCATATTTAGCTCTTGATGTCCACTTTTGGTTGCTTACAAGAATATTTACATCAGCAAAAAATATCAACAAAAATCTTCTTGGACATCATCAACTAGACTCATCACTGTCAGGTAATTTTGATGTTGGACCAAAAGAGGATAAAACTGTTCTCTGGATAAACTAAATGCACACAAACACACATAGTGTTTGATGATGACTAGTGTTGCGAAAGAGGATAAAACTATTCTCCTGATGAACCAAATACACACACACAGTGTTTGATGATGACTAGTATAACAAAAGAGTATAAAACTATTCTCTGGATAAACCAGATGCACACAAACATACATAGGGTTTGATGATGACTAGTGTAGCAAAAGAGGATAAAACTATTCTCCTGATGAACCAAATGCACACAAACACACATAGGGTTTGATGATGACTAGTACTATGAATAGATAGAACGTGGGATGGGGTGGGGTGACAAGAACATAACCGACCCTATCATGTTCTGTCTTGACCAACCAAAAAAAAAGGGTCCGAGTAAATTCCCATTGGCTTTGAGGTTTCATTTTCGTAGTGCCAAGTTGTTGGCTTGTATGGTAGCCAGCCAAAGGAATGGACATTTGTGTGGAGAAACACAAATGCTCAGTGATATGTGTCCCCTTCTCACTTTTCTTTTAAGTGGAAAATTGTTTTGTCTATTGGTGGTCACTTGCTTCTTTTGAGAACCAAGTGGGTTAAACAGTAGTAAAACATAACTAATAAATTTTAAAATTAGCATTAGAAGAGGAAAGTAACAACTAATACAAGTAGAAGTCAGTACAGAAGTGAACAAGAACAGAGGAGAGAGACCCACCACAGGTGTTCCTGTGCCTCAGGAAATGGAAAGATCCTTTTCTCTTCATAGGTTTTTTCTTTTTCCTACAACTTCTTTCCCCTGCAAGATCTTTTGAGGTTCTACAAATTTAGCTTAGTTATACTTATAGCTAATAAACTAGGTACAAACTTTTCCATTTTTTCACTTCTTCATGAAAGGCTCTCTCTCTCAATCCCCAAAAGAGAAATAAGGACTTGTAGATTTCTCAAAATGGTGCTGTGGAAGCCCGTTGAAGTGTGTTCTTTTTGGGTTGTTGCTGATTTTCTGCCGCTATTCTTAACTGCACATACACACAGAAAACTTAAGTATCAGAATTTTATGCTCAAAATGTCATTGGACAAAAAAAAGGTGTAGGCAATGTAGAGGATTTTACTCTCTCTCTGCAGCTTGTTTACCTGATCTCTCATGAGTCTTGCATTTTCTGCCTGCAGCTGAGCAACTTTAAGCTCTAATTCGTTTGTATAAGCCTGCAAAATTATAATCAAACAAAGACAAAAACCTTTTTAATATCAAAAGCATTTTGTTGACAAAAACCACATTTCTTTTTTGAAGTAGAAGGTTAGGAGAGGAGAGAGAGGCGCATTCCTGTTTCCTAGCTCTTGAACGAGCTGCAGATTCTCTGTTCTTGATCATACGCTTGTTTCTTCTGTTCCCTGAACCTTCTCCATTAGACTCTTGGCCTCTTTTCTCACCAAAACAAGTCGGTGTAACCAGAGCCTCAAAAGAGGTGTTGAGGTGATTGTGGCTATGCAGATTATAGTTAGGGGTAACAAGAGAATCTTGGTTATCAAGAAACTCAAAGCCGGATCCAGAATTCAAGCTCAGAACAGTTGCAGGAGGAGGTGCCAGAGGAGAGCTGCTCAAGAGAGCAGAGACAGTGGTGGTATCTCCATTAGAGGAAGAAGAACCCATGGTGGGTATTGCTGGTTCCTGGTTCAGAGGCCTGTTGAGAAAATCTTGGAAGATAGAGTTAGGGTTTTGGTTCTGGTGGTTGTGGCTCCCAAACCTCGGCTCATGGTTGCCTTGTGGATGCTGGCTGTGGATGGAACCAAGGTTGATGTCTTTCCAAACATCCTCCATGGTGACTAGAGATCTCTTCTGGGATTGAGAGCCTTGTGAGTGTGAAGGAGGTGATGAGGATGAAATGGAAGAAACTTTGTTGAGTGCCTTGTTCTTGCTTGTAGCAGAGACTCTATCGTCTCTCTGATGCTTTGCTGAAAACAACATTGGAAAAGAGAACCAAAATACACAGCTTTAGGCTTTGGTGTCAATTGTCTTGTATCCTACACGTAGAAAGAGAGAGAGAGGGAGAGAAAGTAGAGCAGAGAGATGAGAGAGTAGTGTGTAGAGAGCTCAGAGAGTTGAGAGAGATTGATACTATTCCAAACTATGAAGATAGTTGCTCAAAAAGAAGATAGTTTCCAAAACTATGTAATTAAAGTTTTGATGTCTTCAATTTCAAAGTATTATGTTGATAATTTCAAAACAAGGTAAGTGAACTATTGTCATTATCCTTAAACGTAAAAGTGTGGGTGGGGGGGAAGAGATGCTTGAAAAAGGCAGGCAAATAATTAAACTTTGGTTTAATCTCACTTTTTTTTTTTAAGATCACATCCTTTTGGATCACATTCAATTTTCAATTTGTGATTTTTTTCTTGCTTTGGTTAAATAAACTCTTCCTTTATTTTGTTTCTAATTGCTTGCGTTTTAAAGCTTACTAATAACCATGAGAACATTGTCTCTCTATTATAATGTGTATATATATATTTTTCTAAAGTTATAATAAATAATTGTAATCCATTATTTTTAGTGTTTGGCTCTGTTACATGAGTACCTCCAGATATTTATTTTTTGTCATCACCTCCAGATATCTAGATATTCGAATAAATCTGTCCTCCCATATCTATATTCATGCTCGAAGTGCATATCTAGTCACACTTTTCATTTTTTTCTTTCTTTACTACAGGTCGATAGTACAACACAATACCAGTTTTTCTTTACTTTCTTTATTTCTTTTTCTCTTGAGATTCTATTCAACAAGATTAAGGATTAAGTATTCATTTCCGTACATATATATTTGTTGCCTAATTTTATAAGTAAAAGAATGTGCAAAGAGTACATTAGAAGCTGTATATTGAAGATTTTAACTAAAAAATGTTAAGAGTATATTTTAATTTGTGGCAGAAAAAGGAGAACCTTCATAATTTGTTAATTTTATAATATGTTTCTTGGTGGTAAATTCAAAATGTCTTGTGAGATATATCACCTCTAGTTTGTAGGTTTTTAAGATATATTGATCTAAATATAAAGATCATTTTGACGTTTTTTTCGTTCTTGAATTAAGAGTTTTGTTTGTGCCTAACTTTTCTTGACGACTTCAGTTCTCTAAAATAGTAGTGGTAATGATGTTGAGAACAAACTAGCAATTCAGATATGCGTATATCGATTGTAGTCCGAAGTTCAATTCCTGTGAGTTGTATGAGAGAGACAGAGAGTGACAAGTCATGTATCAGGGGGATTGGACATGTGTCGGCACTGTATTGCTCTGTCCCAAACTCCATAAAATCTCTTGCCCTGTCTTTTAATATCCTCTTTGGTTTACTATAAAACAATGCATATAAACGGCCTATTTGCTTGCCAGTTGCCAAAATAGTATGTGTGAAAATTTTATTTTTAAAAGGAATTTCGTTTTTGATATTTTACTATATTTGTTTCTTGCTTGGGTGTTTTTTCATGCAATGCAACTAATATAATAGAAATATTCATTTTCACTTGTAAAAGTTAATTACTTTCTGGTTCATGAATAAAACTATAAATTACTATATCCATATTAGGAATTAAGATAGTGTGGAAATCCATAAAATTTTCTAGGTTCAAGACTAATCCTACGAAGTTTTGAATTCGACTACGTAATTAAATCCATCAATATAGTATGGCTAGGTTGCTAAGGTGAATTGAAATAAGGACGGAAATTCCATTTAGAACCCCTTTATTACTAGATTAAAGCGGTTTGGTTAAATTTAACTAATTAGTTTTGAAATAACACCTTAATAAATCTAACATAATGTCGACGATATATTTTTTTTTACAAAACAAATCTTTTATAAGTGACCATCTTGATATATTAAAATTTTCCACATATACCTAGTTTATAATAAGTTGGCTTAAAACTAAATTTATGGAAGCAGATTCGTTGTATACAGAAATTAAATAAGATATAAAAAAGAGAAGAAAAAGAGTAAACTAGTTTGCAGAGAAAAAGGTTGATAGACTCGAAATCAGTCAGGACAGGTGGTTTGATTAGATGATGTACTCGTATTTATCGGTTGTCATTTACATTCAAATTATGATTCAACGCGAGTTTATGACCGTTGGATTCTTTTATGGTCCGTACAATGATCATCTGTTTGTAGGTTGTCTATAGACCATACGGGAATACAGTAGTTGTATTAATTTAATACAAGTTTAGCAATAAAATAAAGACTTGTAGTTGACAGAGCTAAAAGAATGCTAACCGTTGGATAATGGAGCATGGTTTTGGTTAGATTGTGTACTTTGAATGTATTTGGTGTGTTGTGTTTGGTTCATAGAGAGATGGTGACATTGAAGCTATTCTTGGGGCTGTTTCAGTTTATTTTCCACATTTAGGTGAACATAAAGAATATTTTGATATAGGGTGAGTGTTGCTGCTTGTTTATAATTACAAATAGTGATGACGACTATATTAAGTAGAGCCTATCGATATACGGCTCTGAATGCTAACTAGATCATCTTAGGCTTCAGCTACAAGTCGTGAGAGTAAGGGCTGAGAACAGTGAATTTTCGTTCATTAGTTAGTACGTAAAACTTAATTAGCTGCAGTAATCTAATTAAACCTTACCTAACTAGTCTTAGTCTAAAGGTAAAGACTAGTGAGCAGAGTTGTCTCGATAAGATACGAATCTACTGCACTCATGTTATCATTGCCACATTTTAAAATGAAATATTTACGTAACTTTCTGAATACATAAAAAATAAAAAACTTTCTGAATACATACACATGCATGGATTTTGTTTTTGGAAGACTATCGATAATCTAGAAAAAACAAGTCAAGCTTATAAGGATGAGTGTATTATTCTTTCCAATTTTTGGAAATGAATGATTTAGATTTTGCATCACCTGAGGTTTATTTACTGAGATATTACAGCGACTCTCCCAATTCAAAAAAAACAAAAAACAAAAAATCGCACCTACACGGCTACACGACAGTACAACGTCAGCAGAGAGTGAAACACGTGTTAGTTTATCTTCGCATCAGCCTGATCAAAGCAATACAAGCAAACGACACCACGACACCGTTTCGTACATGTTTTTGTTAGATTCTTGCTACTTTTTTTTTTGTGCACAGATTCTTGCTGCCTTTTGGAACACTTTTACGGCAAAGACACATTAAAGGCACACTCGTTTTTGCTATTGCTTCACTTTACCAATCTCTGCTTTCATTCTCACATTTCATTTGCAGAGGAATAAAAGATTAAAAGATTCACGAGTCTTCTTATCTAAAGCAGACTTTCCCTTTGCATAGACAAACAAACCCCTCGACAATCGAAATTTTTGGAAAAAAAAATGACAGAAGTGAAGATTAGGGGACGTTCAAGAGTGTACTACTAGCAAGCAAAAACCAAACGAACCCAGAACATAACAATGGTTTACAAAGCAACCGTCAAACCATCTCATGTCGCAGAGTAGCATAAACATTAAAAAAAGGTTATTAGCATCCAAAATAACCAAAATAAAAAAATAAAAACCATAAAAATGAAAAAGCTAGAAGAATCACAAATGTTTGATCCTTCTGTGTTTTCATATGGGTCTCTTTTTATTTTTGGTTCTATGCCTTACCTTTATCTCTTTTTCAGTTTTTTGGATTCCCCCTTCATTATTGTTTTTTTTTTCCTGATTTTAGGCAGGACGAAATAATAAATATTTCATGTCCAACCCTAACCACCAGCTCCAAACATGATGGTTCAACGGGTTGCACCATCCGAGTCATTGCGGTTGCTCACTGGATCAACACCAGAAGACTGTTGCTGACCATCTGAAACAGCTCCATTTTCTGCTCCCGCAGGTTGCAGCTGACTGCTTGACCCACCATTTGGACCTGCCGAGCTCTCACCAAGAGCCAAGTTTCCAACTCGGCTTGCTACTGCACCAACAGCCTGGGGGCTCGAAACCGCAGGGTTCGGGTCTTGAGGGAGCAACCAATGCTGCCAATTGTAGCGTTTCCTTATTCTGTCACCCTAACAACCAAAAAGAGAAGAAGCTTGTGCAATCAAATAAAAGCAAATGTTTTCATACACAATAAAGGACACACACATTGACAAGAAATACCTGAATTTCAACAACAGGTGAACCTTGTAGAGCATCCGCTATCTGCTGGATACTATCTGTAAGCTCTGCAACCTGAAGAAGGAGAGAAAAGAAGTAACAGATAGGTAAAAGTCACGGATAATAATACAGAAACTCTGTATATGGTGTACTAAGCAACATCATCTTGTAGTAACTAGGGTTAAGAGAAGGAAAAACAAAAGAAATGAGCATAGATGAGATCAAGCCAAGTGACCAGCCAATTAGTTAATCCTTTCCAAGTTCAACATTACAAAACACATCATACAAGAGCAACGTAAGCATTCATAATTGAATTATTAATGCAGGAATAAATTCATAAACTGGTAAAATATATATCACCTGTTCTAAGAACAGATCTCATTTGCTGAAAGTATGTATATGCATGGCACAGCTTTATATAAACAGTCACAAAGGGTATCTAAGATCTTACTAAACTGAATACAAGTTCACACTAATCCTCAGTCAAGAAACCTTTTCTCGAATTCTAAGTAGTCAGAAAAAGTGAATGCGGCCAACATGCAAGACAACACATACTTACCTTATTGAAACCAGCAATCACAGGTAGTGGAACAAAACCCTGATCATCCATTTGCCGACGAAGATATGTGTCTTTAATCAAATTCTCTTCACTGTAAGAAAAAGAAACATGGTGCATTTAAATTAAATCTTCCCAGCAGAGAAATAAGAAGCGGGAAGAAGGACAAGGGAGTTCAGTACGAAGGTACTACCTAAAATAATACTGTATTTGCTTCTGAAGTTTTATGTTCAAAGGAGGATCTTGGACATGGTAGAAGACTGGTGCAGGTGAGAGAGGACCAACGAAAGGCATACGCTGATAATATTGCGATGCCAATTCTGAAATGAAGAAAGACGCATTAGAATACTAAATTGAAATTCAAACAAAGATAATGTGTCTCACCAGGAGGGAAAGGCAGAGGACTGGCAAAAGGCGGAACAGGCTGAGCTGCCGCCATAAACTGAGGAGGAATTGGCTGCACAGGTGGAGGTGCATGTCTTACAAAAGCTGGAGTACCTCTTTGCGAATGTACATTATTCCCATCTCTCCCATTAAAGCTCCTGTTGAAAGTCCAATTTTGATTCCCGTGCTCCTGATTGCGCCTGCCGCCGTGACTCTGGTGATGGTTACCGTTTTGGTTCCTGTGCGAGTCTCGTTGAGATACGTTGTCAGTCCCACCACCGCCATGGGTTTGTGATAGAAAGCCGTTCCTCTGGTTCTGGCCTCTGGGAGAAGGGTTGTGGGAAGGCGATTCAGCAAGTGACCCTTGCGCTGATGGTTGGGAAGCAGTACCGTTAGCAGCGGATCCAGAAGCGCCATTCCGTTTAAATGATCTCTGGCGCGAGTGATTTGATGTTGGATTAGCGTTTGCACGGCCGACTTGCTTTGGCGCAGAAGGAACAGAAGCATTAGCAATTCCCTGAAACAAAGACATAGAACCATTCTCACATGCATAAGTGAAGGCGTACATCAAGACAAGCATTTCGTTATCAAACATCACACAGTTTTTTAAAAGGAAGGATTTTTAACTCGCAAGACTTTCCTATCCGTTGATGCTACAGAGCTCAGAGCTCGAAATACACTAAATATCCAACACGAAGGCAGTAAGAAGCATAACATGCAGATGCTGAAGTGATATGTTGATACATTGCAGTATACAAAGCAGCTAAGACTTATTTCAAACAAAGGCTACTCTGAGAAACAATCAAAAAGCTACAAAAGGTAGCTACTTGCTAGTGACCACACACACCAATACGTTTTACCAATCTAATATGATACAAAGTTACAGTCTTTTCGCAACAGATGGATCATTTAATCAATAAAGTCACGAATAATCAATCAAAAACCTGAGAAACAAGGACAGGTGGCGATGATGGCGCTACATCGCCGCTGCCGAGACTTTTGAGAGAGTCAGAGGAAGACTTGTTGGTGGTGGTGGTAGTCTCAGAAAGAGCAGGCCACGAGGAAGCTCCCATGACAACAGGTCCGACCTCAGAAGAAGAAGAAGCAGCAGCATCAGCCCCGTTAGATGGTCTTTTCCAAACCGGTTTCTTCTTCCCCGCATTTCCCTCCGACGATTTCTCGTCTCCAGCAACCGTCGAAACAGAAGAAGAAGAAGAAGCAGGCGGAGGAGGAGGAGGAGAAGCAATCGTCTCGATCGGAGCCGCCTTGGATTGAGGGGAGGAAGGAGCTGCTGCAGCGAGGGTGGGGACTGATTCGCCGCCGCGGACGATTTGAGTCCAGGGAGAGGAGGAAACATGGCGAGAAGGACGGTTATGACGAGGAGAGATAGAGGAAGAAGAAGAGTTAGGGTTATTGGAAGTGGCGGAGGAGGCCATGATTGATTTGATTAAAAAGGGGGACAAAAATTAGGGTTTGTTAAGCTTCAGATCGACTGTTAAATATCTAAAATTAGCGGTGAGAAGAATCTGATGAAGGCGATTTCAGGAGATTAGAGGGTTCCTTTGAGTAATGCAAAAATGGTTTTTTCCAAAAACAATTCTCGCAAAGGAGAAAGACGATGGGGGAGCTGTCTTCTAGTCTCCTCTCTCTCTTTCTCATTTTCCCCGTTCTTTTTCTTTTTTTATATGTCTCTCCTTTTGATTTTTCTTCGCCGTGTGGGTTGGAAGTTACGATATCACCCTTGACACTAACACACAAAAGGGAAAAATAAAACACATATTGTTTCTTTCTTCTGTGAATCTTATTGGCTGTGGAGATTACTGGAGGATTGTTGACGTTTACATTTGTGAAATTACCGAGTCGATTATAAATAATGTTGTGTATCATTAACTTGGTTGAAAATTTAATAATGTCATGTTTTTATTTATACATTAACTATGTTTTTCATATAGATAGACGGTTATTTGCAGTCAAAGTGTCCATGGTTATTGTTAGATTAATATATACAGATTTAATTCTTGAAAAAAAACAGTCTTAATTATTCATTAGTTATGTATAAAACTATATATTAACGTGATTAGTTTAAGATATTGGTAAGGAGAGACTTCGTATTGTTTCAAGGATGATTAAGTTGACTATTAAATATTAATAGTGGTCCTACTAAGTAATGTTGTCATTTTGGTTTAGGATGTCTAATGTTGACAAAAATAAAGTCAGTGCTAATTAATACGAGTGGAAGAGCCCATAGATCCTGAAGAAGTTTACCTTTTCGTATTTTGGAGTGTGATTGAAGAAGATTACTACATCCTCTAATAAAAGTGGCAGTAATATGAACACACGTCTGAAAAAATACCATTGCTTTACTGTTCTATATCTTTGGTTTGAGGAAGGAGCTACTTTTGCATTCGACTTGCGTGGCTCTGAGGAGTTACCACGAGTCCTCATTCCGGCGCCATTGCCGAAGCTACCGCTTCTATTTTTGTTTGCTCCAGCTAAGACTTGTCTTTGTCTCTTCGATCTCATAGGCTCATAGCCTACACGACGGGGTTAAAGTGATATAGCAAATGTAAGAGGAAACTTAACAAAAGGAATGGCTCTCGAATCATGCCATTATACAGAAGGAGTTATACAAACTTACAAAAAGACCCCGTAACATCGCAAAATAAATTCTAGGCCCAAATTTTGGTCAAAATAACAAAAAACTATAAAGTCTTAAGATACGGTCCCTCTGTATCAAAATAATTAACAAAAAGATGCTGAAGATGAAAAAGAGATAGCTTTCGCCACCGAGAAACCTCGAGCCCTCGGTGACGTGTACTCTCCATCTCTCTTCCCTCTCTTTCAGACTTCCACATCTCTTCTTTCTCTCTCGGATAAATATCGACCCAGAAGAAAAAGCATCCACCTTTTGGGCAAATTCATTCATCAGAGCCATGTCTTACGATTACCTCTTCAAGTACATAATCATCGGAGACACAGGTGAGACAGACTTTCATCAAGTTTCGAATTTTGATTCTATTTAGTTAGATTGATTCCGTTGCAGTTCTCATGGGTTCTCTCGTTTCAGGTGTCGGAAAATCATGCCTGCTTCTGCAGTTTACTGACAAGAGGTTCCAACCAGTCCACGATCTCACCATTGGTGTCGAGTTCGGTGCTCGTATGGTTACTGTCCATGGACGTCCCCAAAAACTCCAAATTTGGGACACTGTACGGTTCTGTCTCTCTTTCTCTTAATGCTCGTCTAGTTAGGTTATAATTCACGTTTTTATCGATTAGGATCGTGTTGCTTTCAGGTAGATGTGATTGAGATGTATTTATTGTCATAATCAATACGTTTTGTTATGTTTTTTCGTACAGTGTATGTTGTATTGTCATAAATCATAATTAACAATATGCAATATGATGTTGTAGGCTGGACAAGAGTCGTTTAGATCAATCACTAGATCGTACTACAGAGGAGCAGCTGGAGCTTTACTGGTATACGACATCACCAGGTTTAGTATTCTTTCATGTCAATAGACGTAAGCTCAAATCTGTGTTACAAAAAAAAAAGACTTAAGCTCAAATCCTGAATCTTCGGCAAGGTTTTGGGAAATGGTCACTTCTATATTAGTGGGAAGTTACTTTTAAGAGTCTTGAAAAGATCGTTTCTGACCTCAAAGGTGTGTGTGTGTTCTTTTGGATTGCAGGAGAGAGACGTTTAACCATCTGGCGAGCTGGTTAGAGGATGCTAGGCAACATGCTAATCCCAACATGAGTATTATGCTGATTGGGAACAAATGCGATCTTGCTCACAAGAGAGCTGTTAGCAAAGAGGAGGGAGAACAGTTTGCCAGAGAGCATGGGCTCTTGTTCTTAGAAGCTTCTGCTAGAACTGCTCAAAACGTTGAGGAGGTGATGATCATACTTCCATTGCAATTCTCTCCTTTCTGAATCCTGTAATTTGACTGTAATCACAACAATCTCTGTTGTCTTAGTGAGCTGGAATAACATTTTAATTCGAAATCAACAGGCCTTCATAAAGACAGCGGCAAAGATCCTCCAGAACATCCAGGACGGCGTCTTTGATGTGTCCAATGAGGTAAACCCACCACTTGAATCTGGAACTAAACTTAGTCTTGTTACTTCTCTGTTTGTGATCTTAATCTCGTTGGGGTTTTGCAGTCATCAGGCATTAAGGTGGGCTACGGTCGTCCTCAAGGTGCAGCTGGAGGAAGAGATGGTGCGATCTCTCAAGCAGGTGGCTGTTGTGGCTAAAAGTGATCTCAAGATGTAATCAAAAGTCACATACACATCTAATGCAATCTACTGATTCACCAACTACTCTTGTTTTTTCATTAATCTCTGCAAATTGATACAATATAATGTATAGTTTCCCAATTTGTCTTTACCAAAAAAAAAACTAAACCGGTGCGCTTGAGAATGAACAGACTGACCAAACAGGCGTTGGCATCTTTTAAACCATTGTGTTGATTTGTACTGTAATCACAACAACCTCTAGAGAAGTCTCTGCAAATTACGTGTTAGGTGAGTTAAAGAAGTTTGGTTAGATGTCAGAGCTAATTTAACAAACACCAAATCAAGAAACATGATTTGGCAAGATATTAGGCCCACGGATTCACCACGTAGAATTCAATTTCTTTCCTTCACGTCACCACTAAAGAATATTGACAAAAACTCAAACCACTTCAAAGTTTGGTGAGGCCAAAACACAATCTATTAAATGGATTTGGTTTGAGTTTCAAAACTTCTTTGTACATATAGAAAGAGACTGTGCAAAATGGTAAGAAGGGGAGGTTACAAATCACGTCTACACATTGGACAAGAACCGTGCCTGAGTAGCCAATTGTCTATACAAGGCAAGTGGAACATGTGATGACAATGTGGCAAGCTTCTCACCGTTTCACCTACTTGAAAATCTTGAAGACAAACAGAACACGAGTCTTTGTTGCCAGAAGCATCCAAGTTGTTTCCGCCAGTGATTTTGATTTTGGGTATTTTATCAACCACATCTCTTGTTAATCCTTTTGAGCCACCGGTATCAAAGATACTCGAGAGATCATCGAAAGTTGCATCCGCAGCTCCCATCTGATTAGTGAGAAAGATGATCAAGAAAACAGAGACATCTATCTAATTCAGGAAATGAAATCAATACTTGCATATCAATGTACCTGACTTTGAACTGCACTTAGCATTGCTGGACCTATGCGTTCCCGTACAAGTCTACCACTTATAAGACTAACAATGACATCAATCTACAACCAAACATTAACAAAGAAACAATTTAATCAATCAATCTACACTAGTTCAAAAAACAGAGAGAGCAAAGGAGTGGTTTTAAGAATAAACTCAGTTCTCACCAAGTAGAGGAGGCAACCGAAACGCGACTCATTAGATTTCCAGAGAAGAAGAGAAGATTCAAAGACTTCGATGGAGAAAACAGCTCCTGAGATTGCTCCAACCGCCGCTCCACGGATGAAACCACTCTCTGTTTCTTGGCCTATCAGAGCTCCTGTGAGTGCTCCAAGCAATGTGCCCACTGAAGAAGATAAAAGGAAACAACTCTCTTAGCTTTGCGTTAACAAAGACTTAGCTAAGATAATATCTGTATTGGATACATAGTCGAGAAGTGCATAGGAAGCGAGAGACGAACCTAGAGCGAAGAAGAAGGTCAAGATCGCCGAGAGAACTGTGCCAAGAACAGCGGAGACGAGGAAACGACATGCGTCTTTGATACGTTCAACGAAGTTACCGAGAGAGGGACACGGCGAGAGAGGGCAGAACCCAGGTTGGGATCTGTAAGATGCCATTTTCTTCAAGAATTTTCTTCAAGAACACGAAAGGTTAAGCCTTTCGAATGTAAAGAAAAAAAACAGAGCAGTGGAGCTTATTCAATAGAGAGAGTAAGAAAAGAAAACAGAGCAGTGGAGTTTATTCAATAGAGCGTTGAAGACAAAGACAAAGTATTGGAGCTTATTCAACAGAGTGAAGAAGAAAAAACAGAGCAGTGGAGATTATTATATAGAGAGATAAAGAAAAAACAGAGTGGTGGAGCTTATTCTATAGAGAAAGGAAGAAAAAAAAACGGAGTAATGGAGCTTATTCAATAGAGACAGAGAAGAAAAAAACAGAGCAGTGGAACTTATTCAATAGAGAGAGAGAGAGGGAGTTAAGAAAGGAGATGGAAGAAAGAGAGAGAGATGGGGTTTTTGCTTAGCTCTGAAGAGAGATAGATCAGATGTATGACCTACTTGCCTTTTAAATGCTTGGGGTAGTCGTCTGCTTGAGATATTTTACCTCGAGTAGGTGAAGTAAAAATCTAGGGGTTTGCCTGACATGATCGATGTTGACAACACGACCGTTGATTTAATAAACCGCCCATTGATTTAACACCTAAGCTCAGACCTATAATCGGTACCAAACCACGACCGGATAATGAAACGGGTTGGGAACACAGCCAAAAGGCACCGCTACATCGATGATGACAGCAACCGCTCGTTGATCTTTTAGTACTACAGCACGAGTAAGTTGGGTCAAAGTGGTTGTTAGCATTAATTCTACAATTCTTTCTGAGAGTTGTATATATTTATTCTTCTATTACAAGATGCTAATAAGAATGTGACATATTATTATATAATATAAAAGATTATTCCGGAGATATTTAGATTCTGAATAACACCAGAGAAGGGTAGGGTCATTTCCGATAATACAAGCAATGAAGAAACCATTAGATACGAAAAACATTAGTAGTTTTTGCTACGTACAGTATGTGAATTGTAACCTATTTGGGAAATTTTAAAAAACTTATTTGATTCAGTCTTTCCTTTTATAGGAAGTTCCCTTGCATGGGTACGGTTAGACTTGTTTTGTACGTGCGAAAACCTATCTTAGGTATCTGACCGCAGATTCTGTATACGTATGCATTTTCAAGAAAGTTGAAGATGAAATCAATTTATAGATTTAGAATCTTGTATTTCCATGCGCATCACCACATTTCTTTTGATATTTTGCTTTCATTTGTTCCATAATAATCCCAACATAATACTAGTAACAACTAGACTCATATGCCCATATATCCAATATCTTCCATACACGAGACTAAAAAGATCGTAAAACATTGAATACACCTTAGTTATTGAATTATCTGTCAGGAGATGGGCATATTTATTAGTTTGTATTTATTTCGGATCGAAGTTTATCAGATAAGGGTTGCCGCTTGCTACTAAACAAGTTATTCCAGTTTCTTTTCTTTTTCAACATGTCTTATAAAATATATACTCCAACAGTTCCATTCATGACACAATGGCCTTGAAGCTGGTCCCCACGAGTATTGCAGTGATTATAATTCATATCTAAGCATATGCATGCATACATTGCGTTGCGTGTGATCATGTACATGTCTAGAATTATTATTGGAAAAATGAGGATGGGTTATGTCATGAAACTTAGCCGATCTGTTTTTCTAATGTATATTTGATCTTATCATTTATACTTCGAATAAAGAAGGTTATGTCTGAGAATTGGCCGATTTGTTTTTTTCTTCTTTTCCTTTCTTCTTGGGTTGAAAAGTGAAAGTAACAGATAAATTTCACCTATCAGGCTATAAGCCAACTAAATAAAGAGGAGATAAATGTGACTGGTAGGTTATCTACATGGTGACTCACGTCACGTTACGTTTTACCGGTGCGCCTTTGTAATTACGTGACGATAATTTAACACCACTTGCTGTCTTGCATATGCAATATCGTCATTATCATCACTCCTCCATGAATCCTAAAATACATATCTGGTTTTGTCCATACTATAATCAAACAAGTGAGACGAAATGTGAAGAAAGTACAACAGCTTTTTTCTCTTTCACGGGTCCATGCAAACTCGAAGGGTCCCGATTTAATTGGGCCTAATGCCTTTATGGCCCATTATCTAGAACCAACCTTTGATCTTTAATTTGTCTCAGCCCATACAGCTTAGGAGCAAGCCCTGACTACAGCCCAAGCGCAGGTTACTCACCAACATTTCCGGGTAATTAACCGACACCCACTGGTCAGTATACACCACATGAGGGCGATAAAAATGACAAGACTGGAAAAGATGCCAGCGAAAATAACAAAAGCAACTATTGAAAGAGAGAGAAGAGATATTCTAAGTTTTAGGTAACGGCTAAGTCTCTGGAAACCATTGGCTTTGAAACTCCTACTAAGCTCACAAACCGAGGCACATGTTGAGAAAAAGGAAGAAACCATTTCAAAGTCATCTCCAATTCTGTATGTTACTGTTGCTTCGTTGGGTAGATTTGAATCGAGAGTACTTTGCTTCCATCAAGTATATGATTATTGGCAGGTGACCACTTTTAGAAGTTTGAAACAACTGAATTTTCCAATGGGCATTAAAAATTCAGGAATACCAAAAACTTTATCCGCATTAAATATTAAACGTCATCCGATTCTACACTTGTTTTTATTCGATTTGTTTTCTTGTTTCATTCACCATTAGAGTTTTGAATTCTGGTTAATAATTGATAGTTTGATACTATAGACTTTCAAGAATAGTTTTAAAATGGATATGCATCTGAGATGTGCATTGCTGTGTGTTTGATTGACTCACCTTTTTCATTATTTTGTCAAAATTCAAAGGAAGACCCACTTTACATCATCATCCTTCTCATCTCAGAGTCACCATCATCAAAATTAAATAAACGTAGAAAAATCTTGGCACAAATGAGTCTAAAACAAAAGTCTGTCATTAAGCAAAGTGTTAATGTATGTAAGGTTAAGCGTTACCAATGAAAAACGTGTACACTCAGATCTACACGGAATCATGTCGTCAGTGACCCAACAACTACCCATCACCCTCTTGTACCTCCCACGTGTCCCCATTCTTCTTCCTTCTCTCTCAAATCATTTCACCCAAGGCCAACACTAATAAAATATCTTCCTTTCTTCAAAAAAAAAACACCTTTCTCACTCCATCGATTTAACAAAAAGAAAAAACAAAAAGACAAAACTTTCAAAATCAGACAAGAGACCACAACCGACGCTCTGTTCCGTTAGGGTTTTCGGTTTGTAACAGCAGCCCCCTCCCTCCCTAACCATGGCGGAGAAACCAACCGACGACGAAGTGATGCTACTCCACGGCGACCTCGATCTCACAATCGTCGAAGCCAGAAAGCTCCCGAACATGGACACTTTCTCCAACCACCTCCGCCTCTGCCTCACCGCCTGCTCTAACCCCACCACAACCGACGAAGAAGAAGACCGCAGAGCCAGAGACGGCCTCCCACCTCCACCACCACAACCTTCAAACACCCGCAGCCACCGCAAAGTCATCACCAGCGACCCTTACGTCACCGTCGTCGTCCCTCAAGCCACTCTCGCCCGAACCCGCGTCCTCAAAAACTCCCAAGACCCCAAATGGGGAGAGCACTTCGACATCTCCGTAGCTCACCCCATGTCTCACCTAGAGTTCCAGGTCAAAGACGACGACGTTTTCGGGGCCCAGATCATCGGTACAGCCAAAATCCCGGTTAAAGACATCGCCTCCGGTTCGCGCCTAACCGGGTGGTTCCCTGTCCTCGGCGCTTCTGGGAAGCCGCCGAAGAAGGAGACCGCTCTCTACATCGACATGAAGTTCACACCTTTCGACGAGATCGGCACCTACCGGAGCGGCGGCGGTGGTGTCGCTAAAGGTGTGAAAGGAACTTACTTTCCGGTGAGGAAGGGGAGTCAGGTGAGGCTTTACCAGGACGCTCACGTGATGGACGGGATGTTGCCGGAGATTGGGTTGGATGATGGGAAGGTTTATCAGCACGGGAAGTGTTGGGAGGATATATGTTATGCGGTCTCCGAGGCGCACCATATGATTTATATCGTCGGGTGGTCGGTTTTTCACAAGGTGAGGCTTGTGAGGGAGCCTACGAGGAAGTTGCCTAGAGGTGGTGATCTGACGCTTGGGGAGTTGTTGAAGTATAAGTCGGAAGAAGGTGTGAGGGTTTTGTTGCTTGTGTGGGATGATAAGACTTCTCATGATAAGTTTGGGATAAGAACGGTGAGTGTGTTCTTACTAGAACACTCAGTTTATTAGTTGCTATGTTTTTATAATGTTGAGTGGTGTTTTTGTTGGTATGTAGCCAGGAGTAATGGGGACACATGATGAAGAGACTAGGAAGTTTTTCAAGCATTCTTCTGTGATTTGTGTGTTGTCACCTCGCTACGCCAGCAGTAAACTTGGGTTGTTCAAACAACAGGCAAGTCCTCCTCCTAACTCTTCAGAGTTTATGTTCTTCATAGTAGTTTGTTGTTAATATTTTGTAGCAAGGGGGTTTAGGACCGGCATCATGTGATGTTTGCGTTCGGTTATAAGATATGTTGACTCTAATTTGCTTATTATTTGTCATTGGCTTTAGTTAATGGTTCTCTTCACATGTGTGTATCAAAATGTTGTGGCAATAGTTAGGCTGTGTTTTATAGGGGATTATTGATTAGGCTGACATCTAGACCGATTTCTAGAACACTGAGCATAGCTGTTATCTTTCTGTTAGTCTTTCTCTCAGATTTAGTTCTTTGTTTAATCACCAGGTTGTTGGCACTCTCTTCACGCACCATCAGAAGTGTGTACTTGTAGACACTCAGGCTGCTGGCAATAACCGCAAAGTCACAGCTTTTATAGGAGGCATCGATCTTTGTGACGGACGCTACGACACACCTGAGCACAGGATACTACACGATCTCGACACTGTCTTCAAGGATGATTTCCACAATCCTACATTCCCAGTGAGTATATGCTTGGTTGCTTAGTTAGTTTTCAAGATACAATCCTAACTTCCTACTTTCAGGCAGGTACCAAGGCTCCAAGACAACCTTGGCACGATCTGCACTGTAGGCTAGAAGGTCCTGCCGCGTATGACGTTCTCATGAACTTTGAGCAGCGGTGGAGAAAGGCAACACGATGGAAGGAGTTCAGCTTGAGGTTAAAGGGGAAAACTCACTGGCAAGATGATGCTCTGATCCGGATAGGACGCATATCATGGATTCTTAGTCCAGTATTTAAGTATCTCAAGGATGGTACTAATATCGTTCCTGAGGATGATCCGATTGTGTATGTCTCCAAAGAAGATGATCCTGAGAACTGGCATGTTCAGGTGTTCCGTTCTATTGACTCAGGATCCTTGAAAGGGTTTCCAAAATATGATGACGAGGCTAAGTCACAAGTTAGTTAGATCATATCTTTATTTGCTACTATTAGTTATTGTTAGCCACATTGTATAATACTAAAGTTTTGAAAATTGCTTGCAGCATCTGGAAAGTGCCAAGCGTCTTGTAGTAGATAAAAGCATCCAGACAGCATACATACAGACAATCAGATCTGCTCAGCATTTCATATACATCGAGAATCAGTATTTCCTTGGTTCTTCTTATGCTTGGCCTAATTATAAAGATGCAGGTACTACGTCTTCTTCTTAATACTAGGAACTGAAAATGCTCACTTTTCTGATTGTGCTCTCTCTCTTTTTGAATGGTGCAGGAGCTGATAATCTCATCCCTATGGAGTTGGCACTAAAGATAGTTAGTAAAATCAGAGCTAACGAAAGATTTGCTGTATATGTGGTCATACCATTGTGGCCTGAAGGCGACCCAAAGTCTGGACCTGTGCAAGAGATTCTATATTGGCAGGTAACACTTTTAGCTGACTCTAAGATTTAATTAGACTTTCTGCTAAAACCAATATTGTTTTGCAGAGCCAAACTATGCAGATGATGTATGATGTGATAGCAAGAGAACTAAAAGCAGTGCAGTCAGATGCACACCCTCTCGATTACCTTAACTTTTACTGCCTTGGTAAACGAGAGAAGTTTCCAGGTGATACGCCACCAGACACCAACGGCAGTGCGGTAAAGAGCTTCTTCATGCACAGAACTCAGTGGAAGAACAAATTGCTTATGATCTTTTTTTTTTCTGATTGCAGGTATCTGATTCTTATAATTACCAGCGTTTCATGATTTATGTGCACGCAAAGGGGATGGTAGTAGATGATGAGTATGTGCTCATGGGATCTGCTAACATCAACCAAAGATCTATGGCCGGCACGAAAGATACAGAAATAGCCATGGGTGCATATCAACCTCATCATACATGGGCTAACAAGGGGAAACACCCACGCGGCCAGGTTTGCCTTCCCTCCTATCATCATCTATACCATTCCTTAAAAAGTTTGGTGTGTTGATATCTCTCTCTACAACAGGTGTATGGATACAGGATGTCACTATGGGCAGAGCATTTAGGCAAAACAGGAGATGAGTTTGTGGAGCCTGGTGATCTAGAATGTGTCAGGAACGTGAACGAAATAGCTGAAGGGAACTGGAAGAAGTTTATAGGTTCTGATTTCTCAGAGCTGCAAGGCCACTTGATTAAGTATCCACTGCAAGTAGACGTTGATGGTAAAGTGAGCTCACTTCCAGATTACGACAGTTTCCCAGATGTTGGTGGTAAGATCATTGGAGCTCATTCCATGGCTCTCCCTGATACTCTAACCACTTAATACTGTTGCAATGTTCCCAGTGTTGTAAGAGTTGTACATTGTAACTTTTGTTGTTTTATTTATTCTTTTTTGATTTGTTGTCAAACTGTATTTGTTTGGGGTGCCAAAAGTAGAGAGTGTGGACGAGACAAAATATGATAATAAGGATTATTCAGTTTTTCTGTTGTTTTCTAATGGCTTCTCTGTGTTGTCTTTTCTCTCAGTGAATGAATCTTCTATTGTGATCGTAATTTTGAGATTGCTTTTACGTAATTGTTTGAAACAAAAGGTAGAGATACAAAAGTAAAGCTTGAAACTAGCCCTTCAAGATTTGAACCAAATCGAAATTTTCAGTTTTAAGTCGGTTAGTTCTAAAAGCTTTTGAAAATATTGTGGTTTTTGGTTAGTTCAGTTCTCAAAAAATAAAAGCTGAATTATCCAAAATTAATTAAAATAAACTAACAGAACTAATAAAAAAATTAAACTTAACCGAAATAACTTAATTTCCACCAAAGTATTAGTGTGTGTGTTTTTTTTTTCAAAATTAAACCAAAATCTAACTGAACCAAATTAAAAAAAAAGATCATTTTTACTTCGGTTGGATTGTGACCGAATCGAACCGAACTAAGCGAAACTAAAAATACTTGACCTGAATAATCCGAACTAAGCAAAACTTGAAACTAACAAACTCAAAAAAAAAAAGAACACTATGAGCAGCAGAGACAAAGAAAAAGCGTTATCACTATCGAATATAAGTATATACATACGTGGCTATCTTTTTTACTTGAAGTAAAAATAACACAAACCTCATGATCAAGAGTTGGCGTATTTGTGCCAACAAAGCAACATAAGAATACATCTCCTAGCGATATAAAACCTAGAACGCTTCTCCTTCACCATCATTAAACATCCTCTATTCCTTTCCGTTGATTCTCTGCAACCTCCTTTATTTTCCCTCTTCCTTTTTCTCCTCATCTTTCTCGTCGATGAACATTGCCCCATTTTTTTGTTATTGTCCTGGAGAGCTTATTTTTCCCTATAAAAGAAAAATGGAAGAAGAAGCAAAATGAAAGGGACCAAATGTGAAAAGAGTGGAGACCAAACAAAATAAATGATAAAAAGACTATAAATAGAGAAGTGGTGGAGCAATGATGATGCGATGACGTTGAATGTCATTAACCTCTCTTTTTTAATTTCACGTATCCTCCGAGAAAGATCCATTTGTTCCTTTTGTTTGTGTACTCACCCGATCATTGTTATTTAAAGACGTTTTATTAGTAGTAGAATAATTGTCTTTTGCGTGTGTATATATACCATTAGAAGGTAGAGTACTACTGTACTATTCAAGTCTCGTATAATTCTTCCTGCATATTTAGTTTGTGGTGTTATATCTTTACGGTTCAAACTATGGGTGAAAAAATCAGATATAATGCAAGAAAACTTATAACAGTCAGCTTGTGTTGTTGTTTATTTTCATATTTGAGCAACCTATCCAAAAAAAACGCGTCTCAGGTGGTTTGAGCGTACCAGACAAGACAACTGCTTATGTCTTGCTTACACATGTCATCATCTGTTTGTTATGATATCCTACTGTGTAATGATACGACCTTTTCTTCGACATGATTTTGCGTTATATCTTCTGTTTTGTCTTCTAATTCGATCTGTAGATAAGTTAAGCTCTCCGACAAATGATTTTGATTAAAATTTAAAATGAAATAAGATGTAAACATATCGTAATCCACACATGTGGTAAGGACTTGTAAGTTTTTAAGGTGAAATTGTAGAGGCGTTGGTTAACCGAGTCAATATTCTTAAGCGAATTATCTTTAACTACTACTTTTATTATTTTAAATTATGAATTTCTTTTTAATTTGTTTGGTAGTTAGTTAAAAGAGCGGCGTCGCCGGCGCAAAAACAACGTCAGTATGAACTGGTGGAAGGGAATCAGTGATCAATCATTGAATAGGTGATTGGTGTTTGTCACGTCAGCAATCTTCTTTTCATAGCTGTGTAATATTCCTCTTATTGTTTTTTTCTTGACAAAATATATTACTTTAGATGTCGAATAATATATTTTGATCGCTTGTACATTTTGTGATTTTAGTTACCGAACCAAGATATTGATATGGTTATGGTCACAGGATTTGTTCACGTGTTTTCTTGTCGCCATCATATCTTAATTTAGCGATTGTTAACTTTATTTACTTGTGCTAAGAGCCTAAGACCTTGGGTTTAACTGGTATTTTCGCTACCATCCGCAAATTTTGCGGTTTGTAGTGTCGATGATGTTTTGTAACAATTATAAAAACGTTATTAATTGTTTGAAACCGTTATTGGAAATCCAAGGATCATATGATAAGTCCAGCTTGGTGTCATATGGATGATAATAGTACTATAAGGCTATTAGGACACCCAGTTATGACTTTAATTTGATTCAACTAAATAGTATTTAGCCTTAGGCCCATTAGTTAAACAAGTGCTGAGATGGTTGAAACCCGGAAGCGAAGAGAGGCTTTGTTAACAGTGGTTGATTGGCGATCGCGAACCCATTAATCTCGCACCTGACGACATCCTAATTCCTAAGCAAAGCCTGATCATTTAGTTTTACTGATTATATATTGGCTTTGATGTAATGGCCTCAACTGTTCTCTAGACTATTTGAGGAACATTGTGAAATAGATTTATTGTTTATTATATAGTCAACGATAGGGATATTTGATCTCTAATCGTCCAATTAATTTTATTTCTTACCATACATAAAAAGTTTGATCTTATCACAATTCTCTATTCTATACAAGCGTTATACATTGTCCACAATATATACTCACCTTGACGTCTTTGTCTACAAGATTATCAGAAACTAAAAACACAATCTCTACAGCGATGGGGAAAAGTTCATTCAAATCTGTGTTCATCGTCCTTTTAGCTTTTACTGGTAAATTCAAAATTTTTATTTATTTATTTATATAACGTGGAGAACTCAAAAACTTAGAGTCAAAATTTTATACAATACTTTTCTTTTATTAGATTGCATTACTTATGTTTGTTACATCATGTGTTGTAGTGATGATATCCATATCAGTTCAGATTGTTGAGGCAAAACGTATGTTACAAGAAGAAAAATTTCTGCCGTTATTGGATCCTCCAGTTTCCAAGTTGGTTAACCTAGAAGTGGTTGAATCTTGTGATATACCTTGCGGAAACGTATGTATTCATGGGCGTTGTCGATGTGTATGCATTCCTCCAGCAAAACTATAAACTATATATGATCAAATAATGAATAAAAAATATTAGATTTAACATTGCTTTTTAACAATTTTGATTATTTATTCTGACACTATTGATTATATGGAAAATATACTAATTATCAATATCCTACTCTAAACATTTAAAACTAGTGCTTTTGCGTTCTTCTCTGTTTTTACATCCATTTTTTAGGCGTTAAAATTATAGATATTTATTTATAAGTAAAATAACTTTACATGAGCTGTTCAAACCAGTTTCAAAGTTACAACAAACAGACATCCTCTAATACATGGATGCATGTTTAAACTCTCAACACACAAATGAAAAACAAAGACTAATCAAGATTTTAAAACAGAACGATCCATCTTGATTCAGAACAATAAAAACTTGTATCTGGTCCCATATTATTTAAGTGGATAGGATGTTCAGAAGAGACACTCTAGCTTGTATCATCACCTTGAACAATCTTTCGAGTCCCACTTCAAGTTCCTCCATGGCTGCCTCTACTTCTTTGGATCTAACCAACGAACACTGAATCCTTTCACTTACTTGCTCACTAATCTCTTTCTCCTCTTCTTGATCTTCCCTTGTCGTGGTCACAACGAGCTTCTCTATTTCAGTTTCCATAGCTTCAAGCTCGAGACAAGAAAAGCCTTTCTCCTGATTGTGATGATCTATTCCTTTCTTGACAAGCTTCATAACAATGCCCCAACCTTTGTGTTGATGATGACTCTTACTCTTTAACTCTTTTGGCGACGACAAGAACGACAAAACCGTGCGCAAGACGGAGCAAGTGATCACGCTTGTTTCTTGCATCACTCTAACCAAAGAACTCATCTCTTGATCATCATCACCGCGCCAAACACAACCCTCCAAACACGCGTCTGTCTCTTTCGACATTACCATATACTCCTTGATCTCCTTCTTGATCTGTTTCCGTGACGCCATGTAAGCATCCATGTCCTTCTCGAGGCTAAACTCACCTCCCTTCTTGCTCCTTCTAAAAGCAGACTGAAGCTCTACAACACTCTTTTTGATCCTCGACGCACAGTCTTTAGCTCCTCCGCAAACCTCTAAGTACCTCAGGGACACTTCAAGAAGCTCATCCATCAAGCCACTATTTAGAAGAGCTTGTTGAGTTTCAGTAGATGACTTGAAGAGATCTTCACTTAAACATCTATAGAGTTCGGTAAGACCAGAGAGACCGTCACGGACCATTGTCCTCGACTCTAGCGAAGACGACCCCACAGCTCTAACCTTGGAGATCACTTCTTGAATCCTCCTAACACTCGGATGAGACCGAACCGGTAAGCTAACACATCTAGCTTTGTACGCTTTGTGGAGTCTTGGAGACAATGAAGACGTATACATCTCAAGTAATGATGATAAAAGAAAACGGGGTTTCGAGTTATGCTGTGTATGTTTTTTCTAGCTCTAGGGTTTATATAAAACACACATAATGATAATAAATGTCAATGAGTAGGGCCTATTATAGCTAGCGTAAGACGTGAAGACCATGTGAAGTGAGTGTGGGTACTTCACGAAGCAGAAGCATAACACGTAAAGCTCATTTAATGCTTTGTGTTTGAATTTTAGTTGAAATCGTTGTCGAAGTTCGATGTTTCGATTTCGGTTACTAAAACCGAAACTTTATTTCACACTATTTTCGTGCACCGAAGCCCGAAGCCACCGTCCATATACGAGTCTTTAATATTATTGTCATTGTTTAATTACTTTTATCCTCTTTATTTCTTTTGAAGGTTACAAATACAATGCTCTTTTATTACTTTTCTTTGTGTGTGTGTGTGGGTACCTCAACCTCGATAGAATTAAATTAAAAGATTTTGAAAGATTTTGTTTACATTATTTAAATGAGATGTATATGAAGATATCTATTCACGGATGATTTGGTCCCACGCAAGGGGACGATGCCTCCCTTAAATAACACCGGCACACGTCAGCAATTATGTTACCTTGAATTTAGGAGTGTCCATTAAGTTTCCCATTGATTTAGGTTTAGTCCTTTTTGGTTTGAGTTTTGGACCTTTCCGCTTTAAGGATTTCATAAAATCTATGTTTCCAAGTGCGTTGATAACAAATTAGTAATTAAATCGGTTTAAATTAGTTTAAATCGATTTAAACTTTAAAAACCAACAATATTAAAGGTTTTAATATGTAGGCATGAAAGTGACAGAGTACGAGAAATCCAAATTAGGGGGTGCAATCTCACTAAAAAGAGTTCGGAAATTAATTTGGGAATCTTCAACAATGTGACGATGAACACATTAAGATAGAGAAGCTAGAGAAATTGTTCAAGAGAATAAGTGTCATGGTGCATGTAGGTTTGGAGTTGGACCATGACATTGGGGTTCATTTCTATTACAAACTAGGCCCAACTAAATACGCAAATATCAAATGTAGCAACACTCACTACAATTTAAGTATTTACTAGCTATTAATATCAATAAGTCAAACTTGTTTCAAAAAAAAAAAAAAAATCAACAAGTTAAACTCATTCAATTCGTGCTTGGTACTATTCATGGTATCACGCATAAATGCAGCAGCGATAATATGCACGTTCTCGGTCAGTGAATTCAGACTCTGATCTCGTTTAAAAACTGCTGATTAACCGATCAATGGCTAGTCAAGTCTAAACCAACATTTTCACACAAAAGCTTGTGTATGTAACTGCAATATTGTATCTTTTTTTTTTTACAAATTTGGCTCTCTACATTTTTATGTTAAATTAGTCTACAAAATCTTATCTATGGGTCTATATATATAATGTATCCCTCAGACAAATTCTCTAATGTCGAATGCCCTAGAAAGTTACATTAGATGCATAATTTAGAGTTTAATGAGAGATTATGTTGAGAAGCGAGGCTCGTGTTCTAATCAACCTTCGAAATAAGCCTTCTAGATGCTTCTCGAATCCATCAATGCTCATCTCGACCCCCTCCAGCTTATTTTGTAGGTCATCACTAGAGCAACATATCGCGGAATCCAAACTCTCCAACTCGTTCTTGGTCTCCTCGTGAAGATCCTTCTTTTTCTTTAGTACTGAAGCCAGTTTGCTCTTAATGTTACTTTGTCGTCCAGACAAGAACTCCAAGAACGACTTCAACATCGAGACACTAACGGAAACTACTCGTCTCATCGCATCAATAACCGCCACAAGATGTTCATCTTGTTGGCCATTATCTACCCCCAACGATGGACACGACACTCCATCGATCTTCTTCAAAGATCCAAGAAGCTTCTTAGCTTCTTTTCTCATGCTCTTTCTAAATCTGACATAGCCCGAGACAGCGACATCGAGTTGATCAGTTCCTCCTCCAGCTACTTTCTTGCGTCTAATGCATGACTGAACACCACGAACATGTTCGTGAGTCTCCACCAAGAGATCTCTAGAGACGCTGCATGTATCCATCAGCCTCAAAGACCCATCAAGCATCTCCTCCATAAACTCCGATCCATCATTAGACGACATAACACGCTGCGTCGAACCCATTTTCAGAAACTCCTCCATATAATTATAGAGTTCCTCCAAACCAGCCAATGCCATCAAGATTGGTTCTGACGAACCCGTCGTGGTGTTGATCGCTTTAACCTTGCTAAGAGCTTCCTCAATCCCTCTCGTGCTAAGATGCGATCTTGAAGGTAAACTTATAGATCTTAGTTGAGTCTTGATGATCATATTCGACATTTTTTTCTATCCTTTTTGTGTTTTGATTTATTTTCTTCTTTCTTCTTTGATCGATCTGCTTTATTCAACTTGACCTACTACGCATTGCATATTTATATAACAAGATCTGCCACGCATCAACCAACAAAACTCCAACAATAATTGAATTGTTAAATTTGATTGGTCTGATTATTACTGGCAAATCTGTCTCTCTGAGCTGTCGGGCTATTATATTGGTCAAATTATTTGGCCACAGAGATAAATCCTGGTGAGTCATAGTTTGTGATGCCTTCTGTTTCGCCACATTATCAATAAGACTTTTTCGACTATTTAAAAAATTTAAATTGTTTGGTAGGTAACGAGATCCAGATCTTCCTCAAGCATATATTATACACGTATATGTCCCTCTATTATCCGATCATTTTACGTAGGTTTTTTTTTTGAAGATTGGCTTTCAAATTAAGGAGCAAAAGAAAAATGTTTACAAGTCCATTAGGGACTTAAGTTAAATATCCCATAGTAACCCCATCTTAAAGAACTTTTCTTGAGCCCATAAGCCCAATTGAAAGAAGGAAAAGAGATGAAGAGGAAGTTTTGGTGACGCGTCAATGGACGACGGACAGGCGATGGAACCGGAAGGGAGGTAAGAGTTTCATGCAAGGCGAATCCATGTCTGCATCATGCTTGAGCAGAGCTTTGGATTCGATTCCCTGAAGCTCTGAATCCTGTACCTGATTTGAAGATCAACAGATCGAAAGAGGAGATCCGTCGATCGGAAAGTGTTTAAATGCAGTCGGGTATTCCTCTCGTTCCAAGTCCAATAAATTGTTGATTGCCAAGCTAGTAGGGAGAGAAGTCGACGCGGCCTTGAGTTGCGGTGAGCAGGTAGAGCGATCATCTGGTGAATAGTGTCTGACCAGGAGCGGGTGGGACGTAGAGAGCAGCGACGGGTGCTATTCAGCCACAGGCTGTAGGCGAAGTCACACTCAAAGTAGAGATGATCGCGCGACTCCGGAGACCTGTTGCAAAGTAAGCATAGCGGAGAGGTAGTAAGACCCCATCGCAAGAGACGATCCCGGGTTGGGCACCGGTCCAGAACCACTAGCCAAGTAAGGAAGTTATGTCTTGGTATCCCATACGAAGTCCACACCACACTCGCCCAATCAACTTCATCATGGTGCTCACGGAGGTAGTGATAGACCTCTCCTGTAGAGTATCGGTTCGAGATCTTCCCTTCGATTTCCCATTCAAAATAGTCTGGCTCCATAGTGAGGTTAACCGTAGTCAAGTGTGCTTGCAGTTGGAGCTGGGAGTCAGAACGAGCAGGTGGAAGACGCCACGAGCCATTCCTGTATAGAGAAGCCACTGTTGCTTGTTGTGGTATGCCAAGCCTGGAAGAGCTTGCATTCAGCAGAGTTGCAACGCTGCCAAGGGGAGACCAGTTATCATACCAGAACCGTGCCGATAGTCCGTTTTGAAGCCGTAGTTTCACCAGCGGAAAGACAACACTTTTCAGTTTGAGAATTTTGTTCGTGAACCAGGAGAAGGAGGCCTTTGGTTTGGTGGTCCAGTAATTATGTATCGATCCCTTGAGCACTTCCTCGATGAACCAAGCCACCCACATCGATCCTGACCTAAAGAAGAGGAGCCACACTAGCTTCAGACAGCACGCTTGATTCCATGTTTGCAGATCTTTAACTCCGAGTCCACCTTGCTTCGTAGTAAGTACCACCGTGTCCCAAGCTACTCTCGCCGTGTTATGGCTTTCAATGTCCCCTTTCCATAGAAAGACACTACAGAGGGAATTTATCCGAGTAATACACGCCTTGGGGAGGATGAAAGCCGAGCACCAGAAAGTAGTTATGCCTGCTATTACCGTTTTTATTAGTAGTAGACGTCCAGCAAAGGAGAGTGACTTAACTGACCAAGATGAGAGCTTTTGTTTGATTTGATGTATCAGGGGTTCACAAGTAACCAGGTTCAGCTTTCTAGAGTTTAGGGGAACGCCAAGATAACGAACCGGGAGAGCGCCATAGACCATACCCGTAGAGGCTTGGATCGTGTCTATTTCCTGAGGCGTCATACCAGAGGCGTAGAAGCTCGTCTTCTGCATACTAACCGTGAGCCCCGACCTCATCTCAAATTCCTTTAGGATTTGTAGCATTTGCTGAACAGAGCTGAGGGAGCCGTCAATGAAGATCAGTAGATCATCAGCAAAGGAGAGGTGAGTCATCTTCATTGCTTTGCAATTGACGTGGTATTTAAACTTTTCCTGAGCTGCTGCATTGTTGAGCATAGAAGAGAGACAATTCATAGCAATAACGAAGAGATATGGTGAGAGGGGATCACCTTGTCGCAAGCCTCTAGAGCCTTTAAAATACCCATTAACCACTCCATTATAACCCACCATGAAACTCGTTTTGCAGATGCAAGCTTTGAGCATTTTACGTAGGTTGCTTACTAGTTACTACGAATATACTTTTTACAGGAAAACAAATAACGTTTTTATAAGTAACTTCCTCCTGCATGGCTTCTCACATTAAACGACACGTATATGAGGTGCACTGGTTTTGAGTTTATTTTGCTTGCAAGATTGCATTGACTTTTCTTTTTATCTGATTGATCTTTTTGACGTGTATACTCTTCAAAATAAAAGTCTACATGAGAAAGACCCCTTTTTGGAGGCTAAATTATATCGCAAATTTAGCAATCGTATCGCTTTACGATCTGAATTCGTATATACGATGACGTATGTTATTGAAGAAAAAATCGTAATTATTTTTTTGAAAAAAATCATAATTTTGAATTTTTATAGTGAGAGTGTGAGACCAAATAGAGCAAAGCAGTCCTCGTTCAACTAAGAGATATTTCTTTGATAAGTGAGACGTGGTGTAAAATTTACTTTTTTTTTCTGAAAAAATCATAATTTTTATAGTGAGAGTGTGAGACCAAATAGAGCAAAGCAGTACTCGTTCAACTAAGAGATTCATTGATAAGTGAGACGTAATGTAAAATTTACCAACAGAAGTAAATCTTCCATTAATGGTTCTCTGGGACTATATTTGTTTTAGTGCATTAATAACGTGTATAAATGTATTTAACTACTCCTATATGATTAGCCCATCGTATTTTTGTCACAATCCAGGTAGACGTGTAGAAAGACATATATATATATATATTTTTTTTTTTTCTTTTCATTATTATTTTAACTGTTTTTGCTTAGTGATTTGTAGGCACCAATTATTACATGTTCCATCACGTTATGCTACTGTTCTATTAACATAAATTTCTGAAAACATGATTTTGGCACCAGCTCAAGAGTACTTATAAGCGTTCCACGTCATTGCCAATGATCTTGCTATAGTTATAAGAATCGTACACCAATTATCAATCGCATAAGAAGTTGCTAGAAGAAATTTATCAAGGATCTTTGCTAAAATTATCAGAATCTTACACCAATTATCACTCGGATAAGATCTAGCTAGAAAAAGAGGTGTCTAAACTAAAGTGTGTTTGTGTTTCAAAAAAAAAAAAACTAAAGTGTGTTTTAGAAAATGCTGTTGTACAATCTATTAAGTTGTGGTAATTGGTTGACAAAAAAAAAGTTGTGGTAATTGTTGAACGCTGAATCTGTCACTCAAGTCTTACTATTATATTTTGATTTATAAACTTATGGACATTATGCACATGGTTTTTAAAATGTGGATCCCAATTTAGTAATATATGGTAGATCAATCTACTACATGCAAGTTACCAGTTTAACCGTCGAAGTAAATATTCAGAAATTAGGTTGGATGTAAAACCCTATGTAGTGACATCTAATTGATGAAACTAACAAGTTATAATACATTGATTAATCCTTCAAATTAATTTTTAATATAATTAGTGTACAAACGTATTAGGTAATACAAAACTGGTATTTTTATTAGGTCAAACCCGATTTACACTAGTGCAAGACTAAGCTTCTTGTATTATTAATAGATTAATATTTTTTTCTTTTCTTGCAGGCAAAAAAAATTGTGGACAAAGATGTAATCTGATTGACAAGAAAAAGCTCGAAACAAAGAAAAAAAGACACTCTGTCTCAACAGTCAACAGTTACTTAGGATATTAAGGCACACAACTCTGTTTTTAACTAAGCACTTGAAAACAGAGTCCAGTTCTGTCTCTAGATCACGAAAACCCTCTTCAACAACATCTCTCCTCTTCATCTTCTCGTTCTGCATCGTCTCGACTTCAACAAAGGTTCTTCTCGAACCCAAAAAGACATCATCAAGACTTTTCGTTTCTTTGATCAGAAATCGAGAAGAACCCAATGTTGTTCTTGGTTTTCTTTGCTGGAGATGGTGGTACTGTCGATAGGAACAGCAAAAGATGTCTGAGAATCGAGACAGAGATTTCGATAGTCTCTCTCATAAAAACCCGTGGATGCTATCGCTGGATCTTGATCTATGTTCGTGAAAATATCTAGGTTTTCTAGTTTAATGTGTTTAGTGATTTCTTTCTTTGCCTTCTTCTCAAGTTAACATATGCTTTAACCTCCTTCTCTACGCTACCTTGCCTAGGAAGAGCTGATTTGAGATTCATCACGTGCTCTCTCGTTGTGTCAATCACCTCCCTTGCGGCGTCACACACGTCCAGCAACACAACAGATCCATTTAAAGAATCGTCTAGAAGTTCCCCCTTCTGGTTGTGAAGAAGAGTGTGCTTCACGTAAGAGTCAGGTAGCTCGTGAATGCAGCCGTAGAGTTCGGTGTGGTTCATGGCTCCTCGAACCCTACAGAAGTGGAAACCAAGATTGAGGAAGAAGATCGCTGCCAGATACTGAGCCGGTTCAAAGCGGTTCATGTATTTATTATTTAGATTTTCATATATTTGTATCTACGTAGATTAGGAAATACCACTAGTATAAATATGTATGTAGTCCTAACTATTATTCTCATGAGAGTCAATACAATATTCTTCCCATCTTATACTCTCATCATTCTCTACATATAAATCAAATTCGTTTAAATTATAATAAAAATTAGATAAGATAACATACTAAACACGATTCTAATCATTTTACTTTTTAAAACTTAAGTCTCTTTACTTCGAAAATACCTAAAAATGCAAGTCTACGGTAGATTTCAAATGGCATCTAAATTAATATAATAAAAATTCAAATATTTTCAAAACAGTCATGCGTCAAAATAGTGTCTTCAGATTTTCCATCGACATTTTTGCAATCAACTTTAGGTTGTTTTCCATCCGCCATGGTAATATTGATTCCATTCATGAGGACATCTTTACAACGTGTGGTTGCACTACAATCAATCTTTATAGCATTCTTTTTCGACGTCGTTCCACGAAAATCAATAAATTTTATATTGCTAATCGCCACAGCTGATTTCTGATGAAGATAAATATACACATTTTCAGTTAAGACATACATCCAAAAATATATACATATTAAGTAGAAATTATTTACCTCTGCGGAGTAAACACGCCCTTTATCTATATATTGTTGATCAATTATAATTGGATTTTTTGCGTTAATGAGTGTTATATTTTCGAAGCTTATGTTTCTTGCATATCCTTGTCCACCCTAAAAACAAAAATAAAATATAAGTAAAATGCATACTTATCAATATCACTAGTTTAGGTGAAACAAGAGAAAAAAATGAGTATACCGGCCATGTCTTGATTCTAGCTCCATTCATTGTCTGGTTAAAAGTGCATTGAGTCACTTGAACATCACTAACTGCGGCGTTGGCTCCACTGACCCCTAAACTTCCCACACTGTTAACCAATTATATGAAAATCAATAAACTCTTTCCAGTATATTTAGCAAGAAAGCCTCTCTCTCTATTCACATAGATGATGATGTTAGCTAATAACTGAATGTTGAACAAAAAAAAAATCTAATAACTGAATTAATACCATGATGAGTTACCTTATTCCATGACCCGGTCCACAGTTAATCCTTGTAATGTTGATATTTGTATTCCCAGTGTTGATTGCTATACAATCATCTCCTGATAATTTAGTGATTGAAACTCAAATTATCTCAATATCTCTTGTGCCATTTTATGATATTCTATATACTATTAAAAAGATCTCCACGAGGAAAGAAAATGCATTGAACTAACACTATCTCTTGCACGTAGTACGTAAAGAAAACCATATATGAGCTAGAGATACATACCAGTTTGAATCGTAGAGTCAAATATGTTGACGTTAGTCGAGCGACTTATATCAATCCCATCTGTGTTGGGACTATCCTCGGGTGCAAATAGACGTATATTCGATACTGCAACATTTGTGCATGCTGCGATTGATATATGGTTTTTTGGACTATCGATTGAGGTTATTCCGCTTATAATTAAGTTGTCACATTTGCTGATATGCAATGACTGCAAGAAATAATATAATTTTTAATAGCCATTTTGTAGCAATCACAATGCATAATTAATATAGTAGATATACTCACTGTAGGTCGTTGGGAAGCTTTCAAATGTTGCTGAAAAAACAAGAGAATGACCATGAATTTAAAGTTACGATGATTGTAATATTCTAGGAAAAGTAGACAATTTGTGATTTAGCAAACTCTCACTTCCCAGAAGGATGAACCACGACCATTAATCGTTCCTGAACCAACAATCACTAGACCAAGCACCGCAGAAAATTTGATCCACATTCGAGAATTGGGGTTGGACCATGCTTCTTTGTTGCTAGGCGCGACAATGATGCCTTCCAACTTCAAATATAGAAAAGAAATTATTGTTATTTATATAATATACATAATTGTATATATCAAACTAATTTATAAATTAGTTATCTACATACCTGAACTTTTGTATTGCTAGATCTACATGGACCATTGAACACGATAGGTTGAATTAAAAATGTTCTCCCAGCAGGAACAAGAAGTATGCTTATGTCTCCTCCTCCGCCACATGCAGCGTTCCACGTTTTCACAAAAGCCTTGACACAAGCAGTTTTATAAAGATAAATAAATAGCAAAAGAAACTCCTAAAAGCCTTGACACAAGCAGCCATATATTTTTGCTATAGTAAAAGAAACTCTAGAATATAATTTACGTTTGAATCATCAGTTTGACCATCTCCGGTGGCATCAAAATCGAGTACGTTGTAGTTTTGACCGTTTACAAGACCAAAACAGAGAAGAATTACCAAGACCGAAAGACATTCAATTTCCTATAAAAACGCAAAATGTTAGAATAAACAAGTAGTAAGAGAAACATTTCTTTTCTTTTTTTAATGAAAAGAGAAATAATATTAATTTGATATGTACCATCGTGAAGTGGTGACGATAATATTTGAATGTATATGTGTTATTCATCAGGTACATACACGATGATGTTTATCTACTTACATCTGAACCGTGCCTATTATTCTGCCCTTGCATGTATATAAATTGTGCTATACATCTCCGTCTTACTATAGTTTGGATCGTAAATCCAATATTTATAAATTAATTGACACGTTTTATTTATGATACAAGATGACGCAGGAAAATATAATTTGATTTTAAATCTTATAAATCAAACAAAACTGACGAAAAAAATAGAAGAACATACAACGAAATCTCATAAAATCGATTTAAAGTATGTATCAAAAATTTCTAAAAACTTCCAAAAATGAAAATGACGCAAACATTTCACATCTTTAACAAGAACGAATTTTTTTACCTCACTATTAGTGAGTAACTAAAAATCCATGACAGAAATAAATCCTTGGGAAATGGGAAAAGATTCAATTAATTCGACGACTTTGTAAATTTTATATAACTAAAATGGCAGAAAGCTTTCTGTTTTATATGGTAGAGATTTGCAAAAATAGTCTAGAGGTGTCGCTTTCAGTGTTCTTTTGCCAGAGATTCCGGCCCGGAATAACTGGTGGTGATAGGAACAACAGAAAACAGTGGAATCGTTCATGGAAATTTTCTGTTTTCAATTTACTTAACTATAACTATAGTGATATTCTGATTTATGATTTATGTGTGTATACTAGTGACTATTTAAAACTAATACTCTCTTTTTTCAAAAGGATGCAAGTTTTAAAATTTTCATATATATTAAGAAATCATATTAAATTTTAATTATTAATACATTATTTTTTTATAATTTATTATTTCCAATAACTTTTAACTAATAAAACTTCAGTAAACACATTAATTTTTTTTTGAATTTTGTTGTTTAACATTAAGTAGTGCATTGAAAACCTAAAAATAAATCTATTGAATACATTTTTTTCTAAAATGTGATTTTTTTCAGAAAGAGTACATTTCACTAGATTGTATACAAGTGTTCTGAAAATATTAACATAGGAAAATTAACAATAGTAATAATAAGAAAGATATTTTATTAAGACAATGTAATATTTCTTCAGTTTCACTTTAGTTGTTGTTTTAGGTTTATGCATACATATTTAGAAAAATATTTAATTTTGTACATTTTCAAAATAAAAACATCATTTTCCAACACACTTAGCCATATTTCAATCAATTGAAAATAAGCTGGAGAATCTTGTTAATAAATTTTGCATCGAATTATAAAAGAATATTTATTTTGAAACGAAAATTTTGCTCTACAACCACACTTAAACTGAAACGGAGAGAGTATTAGTTTCTCTATTGTTGTTCAAATCGCTTCAAGGTGACATAGGAAGTTTGACAAGGAAACGTGAAACAGTTTAAATAAATTTCTCATGTCCAATGAAAGCAAGTTGTTCCTATGTTTATGTAATGAAAGTATTGAATGCTTCATACAATAATCTAAGAATTATTAAACATATAATAAAAGTTGCCAGCCATGTTATTGGAGTTCCGTGTTATTATTTGGAGACAAAATGGCAGTAAAGCAGAGTCATAGATGCCTTATTAGTTCATTGTGTCTTTTTGTAATTTGGAGCTTGAACCAATTTGAGAGCTGGTTAACATTAATCAATTGGCAAGTTGTTGATATAAGTAACACTAAGATACACATCATTATTAATAACTTTTATACAATCTAAGGTCTTAATTAATACTACTAGTAAACATATACATTAGTCAGTACCCTTTTCCTCAAAATTGAACACCACTTCAATGATAAGTTGAACTTTCTTCATAATAGCGTCCATACTGGATTCCATTTAGTTTATCAATTGCTTACAAATGACTCATAAAAATACTCTTATATTATTTTAGTATATCTCTATAATATTATTTAAAATTTTAATTTCATATATATATTGTGTTTATGTTAATTTTGCAAATGGTTAATTACAATTTTTTAAAAAATAAATTATCTAATTATCACTAACACTTTTTATTTAGTAATTTTAAATTAGAAGTTTCATTTAGTTTCTTTTTCATATATATGAATTATAAACGATTTTAAAACTTTTAAAAAGAAAGTCATGATTTTAACAAATTATTATGATTTTATTGTTTTATAAATATTAAATCTGGGTATGAGTATGAGAAAATCACGTAATGCGTAGAATTTATAAATATATAAATGTTGTATTTAATATTTGGATAATGATATAACTTTTGAAACATTAGATATTTCTTTCTCCTGTAATGTGTTTTAATTTAGTACTATTTCCTTTATTTGTTTCTTCTTCTTTTTGAAACTTGCCTCCTTTCGTTTATTTTTTCAAGAAGGTTGTTAAATGTTCTTTGAATTTTTATCTTTTTTTTTTGCTTTATACATTTATACATAACAACAATTCATGGATGACTTGAGTAGAGATGACATACACGGTCGTGAAGAGGATTAAATCAATACTATTCGTATTCACAAAATTTCTGCAAGTTTTATATTTGTAAACAATTTTAAAACTGTATAACATGGGCAAATTGTTCGTTGGCATGACATGAACCAGTATATAAAGAATCTTCGACATTCTTTAATTGGATTAGTTTTCCCGGGACAAAAAAAATTATTATTTCTGAGTTGTGTTTCCGTGGAATATCATCGTACACAGAAAAGTATACACATGCTCCAATTCTGGGGATGATGATGATAATGCACCACATAAGTTTATGAATATATTCACATGCTCCAGTTTTATTTTATTATTATTCTTTTTATATCCTGTTTGCTAAGATTTAAATTAATTTGTAACTATATACAAAACTTTTGCCAAAAAATGACGGTCAAAATGCGGTTTAACTCTTTTCTCTAATAATTCCATCTCTACAAAATTTGTTTTTTTATACAAAAATATACAAACCCTTTTGTTATTGTTTTCATGGAGTAACAATATTCAAAAGAGACGCTCTATGTTGAATAAGTCGTCTTGACAAGTAACTTAACTCATCCATAATTGCTTCAAGGCTCACACTAAGCATAGCTAATCTCCCCAGCATCATTTTCACATCAATGACTTGTGGAGTCTTCTTACCGATGACTCTTCCATAAAAAGAACGGATCACTGAGTTATCTACACATCCGACTTCACCATCCTTATTCTGGTTTTCACTCGAAGAAAGAAACTGCAAGAGAGACTTGAAGATAGAGATAGTCGATGTGTGTGACTGCCTTAGAATGTTGGACACCATAGAAGCATGTTGATCAAGAGTTTTGGATTGTTTGATCACCGGACACTTCTTCTTTGTTTGTGTTCTTGCAAGGGATTTAAGTTGTCTAGACGCTGAGTTCTTGAACTTCTTCTGAAAGCTAATGTAAGCTTGGATCTCTGTCTGAACTACCGAGATATCTCCTCCACGTCTACGCAGAGTGGACTGAAGATCTTGGATTCGCTCCAAGAATGTTCCTATCAAGTCTCTTGTGAAGTCAGCAACATCGAGTAACAAGATGGATTCATCAAGAGATTCTTCCACAAGTTTTGCGTTGTGAGGAAGGCAAAGAGCTTGTTGGCCTTGAAGAGAGCAAATGACTTGTTCATTAACAAAGTCATAGAGCTCAACGAGCCGAGCAAGACCAAGTTGGATTCGAGAAGAAGCTGATGAGGATGAGTTTAGAGCTTGAATCTTCTTCAGCTCTTCTTCAACTCTCTTTGCTTTTGGATGGAATAGTCTTGTAGGCAAACTAATAGACCTAGTCGTTGCATAGGAAGTTGATGCTTCCATCTTGTTTTAGCTCTTCAAACAAAAGAAGAAAGAAAGTTTAAAACGAGTTTTGGTGTGAAAAGGTTCAGAGACTCCAAAGACATATATATATATATATATAACAGATGAATATTCAACAGATAAATCCAAAAGAACCTTTTCTAAAAAATTAATGTAAGAGCAAATGGGTATGTGTTAAAACCTTATAATAAAATGGGGATCTTTGCATAATTATCTCCTTTTAATTAGTTTAATTATCTCTATGTGGTCATGAAGCCAGCAACGTCAAGCTCTCTTGATTATTATGATTATCTTGTCTCCTTCTGCCTCCTACAGCATCGCTGGCAAACTCAAAACTCTGTTGCATCAGGAAAAAACACGACAGCAAAGAGAGACGTTTTCCAATGAGATATTGATACATACAAATAAATATTGACACAGAGAAGAAAAAGCTAAGGCCATTACAGGTCCAAGAATCTAGGGTTTTAAACAATAAGAGAATATTGTTCAATAAGGTCGTAGAACGATTCATTTCCTACTCATGTGTGTATATATCTACGTAGACTTGCTATTATCTTTAGATGAGACAAGGAGACACAAGGTGTAATATAGAAATGTATAAGAATATGACAGAAGAGAGAATAAATAAACAAAAAACAATGGAATTCATTTTTGACAAATGATTTGAGGGGAGTTATCAGAATGAATAAAGTATTACCACAATGTTGACCACTTGTCCTTTGTAAATCTTCTCTAATTGATCCGTTGAACATTGTCCTCTCTTTAGGCTCTCAATGATTAGCAATCTAATTACACTGAAACGTCACAATACTCTGCACTTGGCTACTTAGTGTTAAAATAAATATTGTACTTTACTTTTGAGAGGGTAGTTAATGGAGATTACAGTGTCGTTTCCATCTTCTCATGTACAAAGAGAAAACAACATAACAATATTTGATCAGATACTGTTGTCTGATTTACAAAAGAACATATCAAATTTCAAACTTTAAGGTGAGATTTTAATATATTTAAATTGGTGATTGAATTCAGATTCATTCACTCTGGAGCAAAGGATCGTTTCTTGATACGCACGTATCTCTTCATTTGTAACCAATTAAGATTGAGAAGGAAGTTTTTGCTTGCAGAGAAGGTTATGAATACTTTAAAAAGAGAGTATTGCAAACAGAGTTGAGTTTCTTTTGTCTAAATTTGAACAAGAAACTTGTCCAAATCTTGTATTAAACTTCAAATGTGACAAACATCAAATAGAATATACAAGAGGCTGATCAATTTTCTATTCTCTACAACATTTTGAATGTAAATAACTCTGCATGTCAGGAAAGAGAAATGCCAAAACAGAGTTTGGTCGGATAGATATTGATATAGACCAAACCGACAGCGTTTTGAATGTTACGTGGTACTTAGGGTGTTTGGTCTTGTGTTTGATTTAAACTCATTTCCAATGTGTTCAATTTGTATTTTTTTGCAGAATCATTCTTAATATCTTAAGATTATTATATGTGATAACAAAAAGTCTGTGAACTTACCAGAAAAAAGAGGAGATAGTAATCAGAAATTAGAGTTTTTATTGCTGAGATATCAATAAAGAAAAGACAAAGAATTCAAATTACAGATCAAATTCAGAGTAAGAATTGAAATATTTTATAGTTGTTTCTTTTTAAAATTAAAAATTTGAGAATGAAAAAATGTCAGCTGGTCTCTCTTTGCTTGTTGCTATAGCTTTGGAGAAGAATCTTCTGACACAAGAAGAAAGTGTGCAGCAGCAGCTTCATACTTTGTTGCTACGTATCCGAACTTAGACGAGCTGTATTTTCTACGTACTCCTGTTAGTTTATCAGTCGTTGCCTTCTGATGCAGATTCACCATTCTTCTACTACATTCCCTGAGTTGGTTCTCAGAGTAATGACTGTGGAATTCACAAGTGCTGTTCCATTCACCGAAGCCATGGATTGTACACTGAGCTGTGTACACTGCCGAGGCTGCTAGTAACGATGGCGGATACCGAAGCATTTCGTAGTCCACAAGAGCAAGCTCTATCAAGAACGATGCCAACATCTCAAGCTGTTATCAACACACAAAAGTTTTTTTTTTAAAAAAAAACGAGAATGGGCCTAAAAGAAAGAAAATGGGCCTAAACTTGGCCCAAACCCGAGTCCAATACAAGCAGTTTCATACATACCTTCTTGTCTGCTTGAGCTGCCTTGAGGAACCTCTTCAAGAAAGGGTATTGCGTCGGTAACGACATGTTGAATTGCAAAGTATTAAGCATTATCTTCTCCTGCACACACACACACACACACCACACACACGAGCTTAGTAAAAATCAGAATCTTTTAACCAGAGATGATCTTATAGTATGAGAGGGAGGCATACCATTTCTAAAACATCGTTTCTGGTATAAGCTTTGTCAGAGATGACAACTAAATCTTCAACAATAGGTACAGAAACCTCTTCGTACTTGCAAGCTAAGAGCAAGGCAACTAAACCAACAAGCTGAAGCTTCTTTCTTACAACAGCTTGCTTGGACAAGAATCTATCTATAAGATTCACCGTTAGGTACAGTGTCTCGTTCATTAGCTCGAACTTGTCATGTACCTCGATGAGCCAATCGATAAGTATTGCTCTCATTTTATCTGTTATGTCAAACTGTTGCGCCATGTAATCTTGAGGAACACAACTAAACCTCTGCACAAGATTTATCAGAGTCTCAGACAAGAATTCAAATCATACTGTTAGCTTTTAACTTAAAAAAAAAAAATACAAAGAGGTTTTGGGCCGAAGCTCGTAATCCACTAGGCCCAAAACTCATACCTCGTTTTTTCTGTAGAACTCGTGTAGATCTTCGACGTATTCAACAACTGCGAGAGGGTTGTGTGCGTCGTCTACATCAATATCCAAGACTGGTTCTTGTTCCTCCTCCTCCATCTCAACTTCTTCATCCTGTCCCAAAATTGAAAGTTCATTTAGAACTCTCAAAGGCTAAAGAAGAATCTTTTGTTTTTTTTTTATGGATGATTAATTACCATTGGATCAGATTCTTCTAAGTAAGGTTCCTCAAGTGACATTGGCATAGGTTGGTCCAATGTAGCTGCTTCCTTCTCTTCATCTTCGTCTTCATCAATGAATATAAAATCACCAAACTCGTTCCCGCTTGGAACCGATGGTTTCAGCTTCTTTGTCTCTTCTTGAGATCTGCACAAAATTCAAAAAGAATCTCAGATCTCTCATTTTAATTTTAAAAAAAAAATGAGACGAGCTTTGTGATTGAGACAGAGAGAGGGTTAAGTGATTTTTACTCAGACAAGCCTCTTCTCTTGTTAACAGCAACGCAAGGATAAGGTTTTGCAGCGACGAGATTCTGGTTAATCACAGACAATGCTCTCCTGTTCTGTCTCTTCATCTCTAAACCGAACTTTCTGCTTCTCGTTTCATCTGATAAAAAAAAAAAACAAAACACAACATGTTATGTCAGATTGTCCTCTTCGTGTGAGACCTTTGAATCGTCAGATCTTTAAAACGTGTTTACCTTGAAGAATCGCTGTAATGGGTTCTTGATTAACCATTGTTTGATATTGACTTGAGAGGAAAGCTCAAAACCCACTACAGAAATCTATGAAGGAAGAAGAAGAAGAAGAGCATCAAACGAAGAGGATGTCTCTCTCCTTCTCTGTTCAAGTCTGATGCAATTGGATCCTGTCCAGAGTCAGAGAGAAGAAGCCATGATATAAGAGAAGAATTGAGAGGAAATAAGATAAATTAATTTTTTTAAAAGGAGTGAACTCAGTGTTTTGAAGACCAGACCAAACCGGCCGGTTGAACCGGCTAGGTTCAAAAATCCAGATTATCTTGAAAATCCACACATAATAATAATTAATAAAAAATGATTATCAAATGATATTTCAACATTTTGTTGATAAAAATTAATAACAATCATAAAATTTGACATTTATATTGTATATAAGCCATGTTTATGTTTATTATTTATTTTGCTAATTAATGAAAGAGAACAAAAATAAAATTATGTTTTAGAGTTAGATATATGAAAATATAAGATTTGGTCTTGTCAGTCATACCAGATCGATTAGTTAACCATTAGCTATATCGAGTTAGTATGCGGTTTGTTCGGTTCAAAACGTGACCGGAAACTTTAATCTTCTATTTTGTTTTTATTATTATTATAAAAGAAAATAGCAACGGCTAGGTGATTAAGATGACCGTTGGATCATGAAGGAAACGATTTGCTTCTAACTCTGTCTAAGCTAACGGTAACTTTTTTTTTGGTTAGAGAAGAAGGCACATGTGGCTCTTCTCATTTCAAATTTATTTATTCTCTTTTTGTTTTCTTTGCCTTTTTCAGACAAAGAAGGCTCGTTGCCACTACCTAAGCCTCTCCTAGGCGCGTTTGTAACACACTTAAAAGTCAACATATTCAATTATGAATTCATAATCTTAGCTTATTAGTATGTGTTAAATATGTGTTAACTAAGAGTTGCTCACTTTCCAAGGAATTATTGTTACCGAGAATTATGCTGACCTTGCCTGTATAGTCTGTGTAGTAAGTGTTTTGCTATTTGTAAATAACCATTTCATTTTAGTGAATTTTTTAAATTTTAATATTCAATTTGGAGATATCTAAAATTTAGGCTAGATGAGTTCTGATCATTAATATTTCAATTGAATTTTGCTCTCCATATAATGATATCATGTAGAAAGTGATTAGGTTTCCATTTTGTTATGGAATGAGTAATGACGTATCTTTCATATTTGAATTTTAGATATTCTGTATCTGTATTTCTTAGAAAATTATTGAAGTTGGATTATAATCTAAGATATGCTTCAAAAGAGTTATCAAAAAACTTTTGTTTTACATATATTCATACACCTGGCAAGAAATCAACAAATAAATATTTTACCATAATATAAATGTTTGATATGTCAATACTCAATAGTCTGTAAACATAATCTTGAGAGTGTAATTGGGTTGAATTCTATTTTTCTGCAATGATTTGTTTGTCAACATCTCTTAACGTTCCAATTATTTAACATTTATCTATCGTGCAAATACTACTTTGACTTATAATTTTGTTACCACCTATAAAAATAGTTGAAGTTCCTTTTAGATAACGTTTACTCGTTCTTCATGCTTTGTCTGTTTATAAATGTAACATTATAAGATGGAAAACGTTAGGGATGAACAAGTTTGTAAGAATATCATATCTGCATTGAAATCTATTCTGATTTGTTGGAATTTTTGGATATTTGGTAACCTTTGGTCATAAGTATGAATGGTGTATTGGTTTTGGTAAAAGTAAATAAGTTTATTTGCCATAAGTTGTAAATAAATAAGTTTTAAGCGGTAAAGTATTTAGAAGAAAATCAGTAGATTATGTGTACTATTGAGTATTGACTCTAGACTCTAGAGAAGAACTGGTGAATTAGTGAAATTAATAACATATATTTACATCAATATGCAAAGCATTTATTATAGGGTCCCTTTATTATATACAATTAGATTAGTTATTTCAGTAGTATTACTTTTACATCTTAAAACATTAGTGTCTAACTCACTTTTTACTTGATCTACTGCATTTACTAAACTAGCTTTATTAATCATTCATAAAGGGGTTATAATACTTTTTCGCAGGTACATATTCAGTACCAATTAAATTGAAAAACAACGATTTGTTGTAAAAAAAAACAACAACAACAACGATATCAGGTAGATAGAACAATATGGTACACGACAATTAGTAATTAGGATGTGATAGATCATTGCATACCTTCAAAAGCTTCCTTTCTGATAATGGAAACTAAATATTTCATTACGAATGTCGATGGTAGTATACATTATTAGTGTTCAAATTTTAAATAGAAAACATACAGAATGTAATAAATATCACCATCGAATAGCAATAGTATTAGTTGACAAAAGAGAATAGCATTGTAATAATAAATAATATGACGATAAAAGACTTTACAAGTCACGTCATTGTCAGATGTCTCACATGCATGTAATATATGGTATTTAAAATTTGTTATTTAGTGCAACGATTATTGCAATCTTCATCTCTGGTCAGATCAACGCACACTGGAAAAGAGGAACAGATTCAAAAAAAAAACAAGTCACGTACTTTTGTTAGACGTTAGAGATGTTTGTGACTTGGGTCTCGTTAAGAAGGTGTGTATGAATCATCAATCATAATGGTTATAGTTAATGTTCTGATTTGTTAATCAGAAAATTATAACTTTATTGTACACAAAGCACTAATAATAGGTTCACCAAACACATTATATAATATAACTATATAGTAACTCTCATCTTTTTTTTTTGATTAACCAGATAGTAACCCTCGTCTTAAAACATAAAACCAAAGAGAATCTAAAACCTTATCGTGCGTAGAAAAAAAAACAACATCAAACAACCATTTATTTCTCGCCGTCGTTCAGCTCCGGCTGCGCCAACTCGATATCAATACAGTATTGACAATACTAATAGTGATGTGGGGAGGAATGAGAAGAACTAGCATGTGGAAGAACGGTCCGGAACAACGTTAATGCGTTGCATGTTTTCGAGTACGTCCAGTACTTCTTTCATGTGGGGTCGGTTTTTCGGGTCTGGTTCGATACAAGAGAGTGAGATACGTCCCATTTCGATAGCCACCTTGGATGAGTATTGTCCTTTGATTCTTTTGTCCATTATTTGTTTCACTTTGTGGTTGCTTGACAGTTTTGGTCTTAACCAGTCGACTAGACTCGTTTGGCCGTGAGGCCGTTTTGGGTCATACGCTCTTAGTCCGGTCATTACTTCCAGTAAAACCACACCAAAGGCGTATACATCACTTTTAATGTATAAATGGCCTGAAAATGAAGAAAATGAGCTAATCGTCTATTATTTGATTCAACATCGGCTAGTCAGCTAGAATAGTGTTACTCAAAACAAATTCTTAGAAGAAATTTCTATGGAACTAAATATATATTTTTTCAATAAATTTGTTAGGAACTCGTCGAGATTTTCCCGAATTTTTGTGTATATTTAGGCCATCTTAAATCGCGTATGAATTTAAGGGTTTATCAAAGTCCATAACTTTTTGTTATATTAAAAAAACTACAGTTTATGTTTTTCTTTATTTATGTACCTGTTGCCATATATTCAGGAGCAGCGTAACCAAATGTTCCCATGACCCTAGTCGAAACGTGTGAATTCCCTTGTGATGGTCCTAACTTTGCTAGTCCAAAACCTGAAATCTTTGCTTCATAATTCTGCGCGGATATATATCAAACGATAGTCACATTAAGAAAACAAAAAAAAGGTACAGATTCTCTTTTGATTAACACGACTATCATAAAATGATAATTTAACTTAGACTAACCGCGTCGAGAAGTATTTGGGAAGGTTTGAAGTCTCTGTAGATGACTTGTCTTTTTGAGCCGTGTAGAAATGCAAGGCCACGTGCTGCACCGATCATAATCTTGATCCTTAGATACCAAGGAAAAGACTCCTTTTCTGAAACCAAATCGAAGTTTTTTTTTTTTTTGAACAAACCAAAATCGAAGTTTTTTTTATGAATCAGTCTTTGATATATAACGATGAACAGTAAAAAATATTCATTACGTTGAAAAAGATGATCCTCAAGGCTTCCTTTGGACATGAACTCGTAGACAAGCAGGTGCTCTTTGTCCTCACGGCAGTATCCTAATAACTTCACCAGATTTAGATGTGAAAGCACCCCCAAGAAGTTAACTGCTGTCTGTCCAAAATCAAAATCACAAATTCTAAAATTTAGCTCTGTAACTCGAAGACTAATTTTGTTTTCTTGGAAATATACACTAAACCATATGATAGTTCTCGGACTCATTCACATTTCTACTTAACCGAGCTAAAGAATCCAGCTCCCCGTCCAATACGAGCTAAAAGATAGCTAACGTTGTTGTATATCAGGATAACTTTCTAATAATCTTTTACCAGTGACAAACTACAGTAATCTACGTATGAATAAATATGATTCATAATATCATACTAGCTTTTAACATGTAATTACGTGTAGATGTAAAAAACAGGAAATTCCGTGTCCCCAGGTCAAAGTCAAGTGATGGAAAGTTCCTAGTTAAAGCGATTTTTTTTTAAAAAAAACAGAAAAATCAAACCAATGATGGGGAAGACGATCTATTTCCCCACGAGAAGTATGATATAGCACCATATGTCCACCAAAGTATGATCCCGTACTATTTCTCCCTGAAATCAAAGTTCAAAACCTATTTCCCACCATTTTTGGTTTACTCACGATTTCTGAAAATCGCATTTAAAATCTTGAATCTCATATAATAAATCGATGAAAACTAAACTAAAATAAAAAATACTCGGCCAAATCTAGATCCAGATCAGACTTAAAATACCCAACAGAAGAAAACCCATCCCCAATTCTATTTCTATGTAACATAGTTAACGGTTTGTTTAAAAACAGTAAACCACCATAAATCAATTTTATGGGATTTTAGATTTCGATCTTTAAAACTGTGGGGAAATTCTAATAGAACTTTATACTGATGGGGAAATAGGTTTCGAACTTTGTTTTCGGGGATAAATAGCACGAGGTCATAATTTGGTGGACATATGGTGCTATATCATATTTTTCGTGGGGAAATAGATCGTCTTCCCTTGTATAATTATTGGGTAGTATTAAACAAGGTAAGTAACATAATCTTTTCAATAGATTCCTAAATTTTAAAAATTATTAATTTCCTAAACATGTCTTAAAAAAATGTTTAATTCATTCCTAGTTCAGTTTAATATTCTTTTAATCACTATGCAATTTGTTTAAAATAGTCAAATAATTAATGTTGTTAGTTGAAATTACGTAAGCATTACGTCAAGGAAGAAACAAAATATCGCAAAATAATCAAGGTCGTCTGTTGACTTACTCGCCACTCTTCAAACCCTTGGAAACCCTCGGAGTTCAATCTTTTGACCGCTACGGTCAAGCCGGAGCCGGTTACAGAAGGAGCAAGAGTCTCGGCATGGATCCAACCTCTGTAAACTTTCCCAAAACCTCCTTCACCCAACATCAAATCCTGTTTGAAACCCTTCGTGGCCGTCTTGAGTTCAAGAAAGCTGTAGACTTTAAGATCTGGCGATTCCAATATCTGCCCTGAATCACTGATAAACACACCGGCACTCTCGCTTGCAGCGTCCAAGAATTGGCTTCCTCCTCCGACGCTGTTGTTTGTTCCATTACTGTAGTTGTTCGTCGAGGCTGAGTAACCATATCACAAAGGCAAGAGAAACAGAGAGAGAGAGAGATCAGAAAGTGAAAGAGATTTGTGTGACGTTGAAAATTTTTTGCGAAGAGAGTATTGTAATAAAGAGATAAAAACAAGAACATGCAGAAGAGTTTTATGTATTTGTATTCAAATAGAGAGTAATTACCATGACTATGGAGACCTGTTTTGGAAGGTGAGGAAGAGGAAAGGGATGAAATACAAAGACCCATTTCAGTAGTCTTTTTCTTCTTGTTTTTCTTCTTTACCGATTCAGACAAGAGCTAGGGGATGATCAAGTAGTAATATTATTTTTATCAAGGAAAAAGAAACTGACGAAAGTTGGGTGCATATAAGAAGATTGAGAGTGAGGAAGGGGGTAGCTAAATTATTAAAGAAAGAACCCACACCACTTATCTATTTGACCATTTCAATGTTTGGCCTAATTTGTCATTTGCAAATCTTTTTAATTTTCCACGAGAATATAAATACGAAAATTCCTAGAAGGAGGACCCAATATAAAATATCATAGCCAAGCTTTTTGACTCTATGTTCGTGTTTTTTGTAAATATTGTTGAGAATTTTTGTTTTAGTTTGGAAATCTTTATATTTGTTTATAGTTTTATTTCATATTTTTTTGAACATCATGGTAATAATTCGGTTATTTATAAACTATAGGTAACATAATCTTTTCGGGATGGAGACCACAAAAGGAAGGAAGTACTTGATGTACCGGCCTCACATGAAGGAAGTACTTGATCTTTTCAGGATGGTAATAATTTCGTTAACATGATATTGTATCAAAGTTTACATATTTTAATATTGCACGTTTAAGTTACTCTAGTATGTAAAAACAACACAAAGAAACTTTATTGTACACAAAGCACTAATAATATTTTCACCAGACACATTATATAGTCACTCTCATCTTAAGTCAAAAAACCAAAGACTCTAAAACCTTACCGTGCGTTGAAAAAAACATCATCATACAACCATCAGACCTCCACGCTGACGTTCAGCTCCGGCTTCGCTAACTCGATATCAATACTAATAGTGACGTGGGGAGGAATGAGAAGAAGTAGACCGGCCAAATTAGTGGAATAACGGCTGGGACAACGTTATTTAGTGCGTTGGATGTTTTCTAGTACGTCCAGTACTTCCTTCATGTGAGGCCGGTTTTTCAGGTCTGGTTCGGTACAAGAGAGTGTGATACGTCCCATTTCGGTCGCCACCTTGGACGAGTATTGACCTTTGATTCTTTTGTCCATTATTTGTTTCACTTTGTGTTTGCTTGAGAGGTTTGGTCTTAACCAGTGGACTAGACTAGCTTGTCCATTAGGCCTTTTTGGGTCATACGCTCTTAGTCCGGTCATTACTTCCAACAAAACCACACCAAAAGAGTATACATTACCCTTGATGTATAAATGGCCTGAGAGTGAAGAAAATTATCAAACCATTTATTTTTTCATTCAACATCGGCTAGTCGTATGGAATACTGTTAATCAAAAAAATAAAATGTTGAATGATGAATATCAGTAATGTAGAAGAGACTGGTGAGTACTTAACAACTTTTGATACCATTCTGGATATTATGGACTTCGAACCTATTACGATATCTTCATCATATGTCGTTTGTGTACATTCTAAGCAAGGCATTTCTACTTTACTTGTTCTACAATTCTTTGGTGATTAGGTCATCTTAACTCTGTGTGATCTAAGGGTTTATCAAAGTCCATAAATTTTGTTATATTAAAAACTATAGTTTATGTACCTGTTGCCATATATTCAGGAGCAGCGTAACCAAATGTCGAGACGTGTGAATTCCCTTGTGATGGTCCTAACATTGCTAGTCCAGAACCTGAAATCTTTGCTTCATAATTCTGCGCGGATATATCAAACGATAATCACATTAAGAAACAAAGAATACAAATCCTCTTTTAATTAACGAGGTTATAAAAAATGGTAGTTTAATTAGACTAACTGAGTCGAGCAGTATTTGAGAAGGTTTGAAGTCTCTGTAGATGACTGGTCTTTGTGAGCCGTGTAGAAATGCAAGGCCACGTGCTGCACCGATCATAATCTTGATCCTTAGATCCCAAGGAAAAGACTCATTTCCTGAATCAAATTTGATAAAGATCACCCAAACCAAATCAAACTTCTTAAGAATCTGTCTTTGTTATAAGATGAACAGAAATGCTATGTGTGCATTAAAAATTCTTCATTACGTTGAAAAAAATGAGACTCAAGGCTTCCTTTGGGCATGAACTCGTAGACAAGCACGCGCTCTTTGTCTTCACGGCAATATCCTAATAACTTCACCAGATTTGGGTGTGTAAGCACCCCCAAGAAGTTAACTACAGACTGTCTTTTTTTTTTTGAAACACATTCTTACTTGATAGAAAGGAGGTTAGTTGGGAGCATTAAGAGCATCCACAACCACCACATTGTCAACAAGGTTCAAAGCTAACTTGGCCAAACTATCAGCGATAAGATTCCTTTCACGGGGGATCCAGTGAAAAGAGATAGAGGAAAAGTCACAGGCTAAAGCTAAGACATCAGCAATAATACTATGAATCTCAGAGAGCGCAGCGCCGGAGTTAAAACAGCGGATGAGTTGAGCGGAGTCGGACTCAACCCGCACGTCCCTAACTTCATGTCGCAGACAAGCGAGGATCGCTTCTCTCATCGCTAAGCCCTCAGCCACCAGCGGGGAGGCGATGAATTCTGCACGCCGATGAAACTCGATGGATCTCGTCGGCTCAAGGATCACCCATCCGAGCCCTGCAACACTGGCGTTTGCTGTCCAAGCCGCATCGGACCGAACAGTCGTAGACTGACTTTCACCCAGCGGAATTCTCGTGGAGGAACGGGGAGCTGGAGGCACTTCTGGTTTACTGTCGACGCACCACTCTCGAGCAAGTTTGATTGCAGAGGAGAGGGTTTCTTCTGGGGTTGCAGAGAACCCTTCGAAAACGAATCTGTTCCTTGATTTCCAAATTGACCACAACACCCAAGGAACCAGAGAGCCAGAGGAAATACCCGACGGGGGTAAGCATTTAAGGTTGCAGAGTAGAGGCCAGCTGGTCGATAAATCTAGGATTCCGCTAAAGTCCCACACGTTAGACAAAGGTGCAAGGATCCAGACCTTTTGCGCATACGGGCATTGGAATAGTAGATGAAGAATAGATTCATCGCAACCACATCTCTTACACTTGGGGTCTGCATCAATGTGTCTTTCGACCAATCGTTCACCCACAGGGAGTGCACGCTTCAGGAGTTTCCAGACGAAGTGCTTAATCTTTGGCGCACAATTCAAATTCCAAACGTTCTTTTTCCAGTTGAAATCCTGAGCTTGGGCGTTCAAGAAAGGTTCTTCGGTGCAAACTGTGTAGTAACCAGACTTTGCTGAGTACTCACCTGTCTTTGTGCCCAGCCATACGAGCTTATCCGGAGTCCCGGTGAGGCTAGGTATAATACTGCGGATTTTGGTCTCAAAATCCGGAAGGATCTGTTGTATGCGTTCCACGTTCCAAGCGTTGGTGTCGGTCATAAACAAGTCAGAGACTCTGAATTCCAAACTAATCTCCGGGGGAGGACCCATCGGTCTCTCTGGTTTGATCATGCTTAGCCATGGATCTGTCCAAATATTGATAGACTGACCGTTCCCAACAATCCATCCCATATTCTTTAATAGGAGATCCCTCCCAATTAGGATTCCCCGCCATCCATGAGACATGGTAGACGGCCCTGGCGTCTGAAGGAAATCACTGTCCGGGAAATATTTCCCTTTAAGGATTTTTCCGAGTAGGCAAGATGGATTGTTGATGAGTCTCCATCCAGTCTTGGCGAGGAGGGAGTCATTGTATTTCTGAAAATCCTTCATCCCCAGTCCACCTATCGCCTTTGGCTTTGCCATTCTATCCCAAGAGACCCAAGCCATTTTCTTCACCCCGTTGTTGTTGTCCCACCAAAATCGTGTAATGACGGACTGGATTCGCAAACAGAGTGAGACCGGGAGTTTGAAGTATGTCATCGAATAAGATGGAATGGCTGAGAGGACACTCTGCAGCATGACGAGTTTCCCGGCTGAAGAGAGAAACTTAGTCGACCAGCCTCGCGCTTTTTGGTGAATGCGGTCGACAATCGAGGCGAAGAGATCCCGCTTCCTCCTTCCAAATTGCTCTGGTAGTCCGAGATACTTTCCCACTCCTCCCTCTTTCTGAATTTGCAGTGCGTTCTTAATCGCCGTCTTGCTTGTACCTGGGGTGCGCCTAGAAAAGGTGATTGCAGATTTGTCTTTGTTTGTGGTCTGGCCAGATGCCTCTTCGTAGTTCCGTAGGATGCTCAAGAGAGCTTCACAGTTTCCTTCATTAGCGCTGAGGAAGAACATTGTATCGTCCGCAAATAGAAGGTGGCTAATGCGTGGACATCCTCGTGAGATTTGGATACCCTGTATTAGACCTTCCTCTTGGGCTCTGTTACATAATCCCGAGAGGACTTCACTACACATAATGAATATGTAGGGAGAAAGAGGGTCGCCTTGACGAATTCCTCTGCTCGGTACTACCTTCCCTCTAGGCAAGCCGTTAATGAGGAAGGAGTATGTAACTGACGAGATACATTGTATAATCAAACTGATAATACTGCGGTGGAATCCCAACCGAGCCAGCACTAGGGCAATGAAATCCCACTCGAGACGATCATAAGCCTTACTCATATCCGTCTTGACCGCCATGGCACAGCGCTGCTCCGCTTGCGAGGTCTTGAGGTAATGGAGGACTTCATGGGTGATGAGAACATTGTCCCCTATAGCACGTCCTGGTACGAAGGCTGATTGGTTCTCAGAAATCAGCTTCTCCATCAGAGGTTGGAGCCTTCTTGTAAGGATCTTGGAGTACACCTTGTAGTACACATTACACAATGCAATGGGGCGGTAATCAGAGACCTTTTGCGGATTGGTGATTTTGGGAATGAGCCGGATATGCGTATGATTAATTCCATATGGCAGTGGTGCGCCCTGAAAGAAGCCTTGAACCTCTTTAACAATGGTCGGTCCGATCGTGTCCCAATGTGTGTGGAAGAATCCAGCAGAAAAACCGTCCGGGCCTGGTGCCTTATCAGCATGAATAGAAAAAGCCGCTTCTCTGATCTCCGAGCTAGAAGGTATGCTGGTGAGGACCACATTGTCCTCTTCAGACACAATAGGGTGGAGGGCTCGGCAGACTGTTTGCGCTCTATCTCCGGGGGTGGAAGTAAAGAGTGAGTCAAAATAGTTGCCGATGACCTCTACAATTTCTCCCTCTTTTGATACCCTCCTCCCCTCCGCATCTTCTATAACCGAAAACGCATTCGCTCTCTTTCGGGACTTGGTTATAGCATGGAAAAATCCAGTGTTTCGGTCCCCAAGTTTGAGCCACAAAAGTCTACTCCGTTGGCGCCAGTATTCTTCTTCCGCTGCTGAGAGCTGCGATGAGATCTCTTGGATGCGGCCCGTGTCTTCAACCGGGCAAGACAGAGCATCGTTTAGCTCCTTTTTCTTTGATTCGATGACCATCATACTGTTCCGCTGCTGGTTTCGGTTCCATAGGGAGATGGCACTTCTGGTGTGCGCCAGATTCTCTGCTACTGATCGATTGGGATCGGCAGATAGAGCCTTCATAATCACCTGTTTAGCTTCCTCCTTTTGCATAGGCGGCGATCATAACGGAACAAACCTTTCTTCCGCTTCCCGCCTTTGTCAAAGAAGGAAATCAGAGGTTTATGGTCTGATCCCTCAAAGCCAAGATATTGACATCTTGCCGTGGGAAAGGATTCCGCCAGTGGTGGGCGGCTGTCGAGTCTGCATCTAACCACATACTCTCCTCGGTTTCCTCTCCACGAGAGGGGGTCACCAGTATGTTGTAAGTCGAAAAGGTCGCCCTCCGAGAAAAAGCTTCTAAAATCCGAGAAGGATCCTTCAGGCCGTACATTACCGCCCTGTTTTTCCTCACTACATAGTATATCATTAAAATCCCCAGTAATATACCAAGCCTCATCCCTCTCGTTAGCTAGCTTAAGGAGATAATCCCAGAGCACACGTCTCTGGATACGATCAGTATTACCATAGACAAATGAAGCATAAAATCTCTTCCCTTCAAATTCAACAACAGTATCAAGTACATTTGGATTTGATTCCAGAATCTTGAGATTAAGATCTTTGTTCCAAAACAGAGCTAACCCTCCGGATCCATGTCCCGTTGGCGGGACTAGACAGTGGCACTCGTATCGAAGATGATCCAACTTCTTGAGGACAAATTCGTTTGGGTTTTTAGTTTCCATGAGGAAGAGTATATCGGGATCAAATTTTTTCGATATCTCCCCTACTCTACGAACTGTCCGGGGATTCCCCAACCCCTGACAGTTCCAGCTTGCAATAGCTAAGGAACGGGGTTGGTGTGGACCCGAAAATCCACCTTGTTCCTTATCGACTGTGGGATCAGGTTGCAGATGGGAGCATTGTCGGAGCTTGTGGCCTCTCTCGACTGCGGAATCCCGCGTTTAGATGTGGCTTTCTTCGCCTTAGAAGCTTTCTGTGGTTTCGTCGATTGTCCGTCCTTTCCTGATGCATTCAGTAATTTCCGTTTACATGTTGGAGGTTTTGCTTGCACCTTCCTCGGTTTAGATATTGACCCCAGCTTGGCAAGTGGGCTGGAGTTAATCTTACGCCTTCGGTGGCCTTCACGGCTTCCGTTTTGAGGTTGTGAGGCTTCATTTGCAGTTAGGACCTCTGGCTCTAGAATCTCATCCAGAGAGGACCCAGTCTATCCATAACCGACTCGTGGGAAGGAGCGAGTCATACTCGTGATGGTCCCAATCGGGATGCTATCGGTATTCTGTCGTTAGATTTTGGTATGGGGCTTGTCATGGGGCTCCGAGCTGGTTCTGGTGCATCTCTAGGTTCCTCTCTAGGAGCTTTCCGAGCTTGTCGCACTTGTAAGATCCTAGCTTCTGAAGCATCGAGTTTCCCTTGAATTTCAGCTTGTCTGAGGCGTTCCTTGCGGGCTGCACTCTCTGCTGGATCTGCACTATTGGTGTATTGTGCCATTACGTCATGGACTTCTTTTCTTGCGGTTTCCAGAGACTCAAGTCCCAGAACAGGAGAAGAATGATCTCTCTCTCGGGGATCCCCCCGGCGATATCCCTCATAGCGATTCATCTCATAGCGTTTAAGCTTTGGGTCCATTCCTTTGTCGCCTCTCCCTTCAGGTCCTCCTAAACTGGTATGAGTTCGAGGCGAGATAGCAGAGTGGGAATCCCCACTAAAATTTGATGAAGCTCTACGCGGAGATGCCGCTCGTCGCGCTGAGTGACGTTCATCTCGGTGCCTATGATAAATTTCCCTGTCATCTAGCTCTCTTGAAGCTCCAAATCGTCGGGGATTCCCATGCTGACGAGGGAGGGGGGGATCATATCGATGGCGAGATTGATCCAGAGAGGCCTCTCTAGAGGGGGATCGGTGCACCCGACGAGATAGATCATTACTTGAGTAGGGAGTGGAGCGGTGATTCCTCTTTGGCGAGTGTCTGTCGGGTCCTCCTGTCCTACATTTTTGCCCAATGGAAGGGAGCTCCTTATTGGTAGCCGAAGCCTTACTCTTCAGGGAGTCTTCTTGGGCAGCTAGCAAGGCTCTTTTCTCGTGCTTCGCCTCTAGACAATCTCGGACTTCATGGTCGAGTCTGCCACATTTTGAGCAGTGTCTCTCTAGTTTCTCGTACACTAGAGTAGCCACGATTTCATCCCCATTGGGGTACTCAATAACCGATGATTTGATGATAGGAAGCCTCCCATTAACATGAACTCTCATACGGATATACTGGTCCGTAATGTCAGCGGCTTCGAAGGTACCCAAATCCTCCCCTATGCTACGAGCAATCGCCTCGGACTAAAGGTGGATTGGAATGCCTTGTATCCTGATCCAGAAAGGGATCATCGAAGGAAAGGTGGGAGAAATAGTTGGTTCCCATCGCTGGAGGATTACCATCCAACGAGCATAATGGTAGGGGCGCTTCTCAAGGACTGTAAGTAGATCCGATTCCAGCTCAAACTGGAACTGAAACAAGCCCATACCCAAGTCCGAACCAACTGGTGGGATATCAGCCTTCCAGTGATCTGTGAAGAACGGTATCAAGGCCCAGACCTTTTGCACCGACGGATTGGTTACTCTGCCTATGAGGGTCAGAGAGTGTTTTTGGATGTTGATTGGAGAGTCCGGCGCAGCTACTCGGACTCTTCCAGCCCGAGGTGCTGGGTGATGTTCAAGAGCCACACCTTTACCTTTTTCTGCGGAGGACAGACGTCGATGCATGATGAAGGCGGAGGTCCTCAATCCAAGAGGCTTGAACTTGGACACTGATGGACAAAAACCAGGCTGGGAGCAGTTCGCAGGTAGCAGAGCGTGGTTTCACACAGGGTTCTGGTCGGTAAGAAACAGAGTAGAGAGCGAATAGCAGCTCTGTAATCACAGATGGGGTTGGTCTATGAGGAGGGAAAGTCCAGCGCTAGTTCAAGGGGAGACAGTTCACACCACGGTCGTGGGAGGTCATTCTGATGGTTGCACGGTCTTGATGGGGCTTCCGGTGGGAAGGAGCGGCGGAGCTGGTCCCTCCGACGGTCGGGGAAGAACCCGTGGTTAGAAGACCGAAGCACGTCAAGAACCGCTAGATAATGCTTAAAGTGGAGAATAATTCAAAGGAGTTTCCTTTACGGTAGATCTATACCAAAGAGGAAAAGGACCAGCGGGTAATAGCTGGTTTGTGGTGAAGCGGAAGGAAGGGGACTGCTTGTGCTTGGGAGAAAATTTTCAATATTCCCGTGTTTTTGCAACTTCTGGTGTCGAATCAAAACAAACCACAAATTCTAAAATTAGCTCATTTAACTTGAAGAATAATTCAGTTACAAAAAAAGAACACTGAGACTTTTGTTCTCAAAACATACAATCTATACTAATAAAGTAGGCTTTTTATCTCGGGGAAAAATGCCATGTGGCATTTTCTTTTAATAATTAAAATATTTTTCAATTTAAATTTAATGACTTTTGGTATTAATTGTGAAATAAATTGGGGATTTTAAACTTTTCTTTATACATGTTCAAACGTTTATAAAAGTATTTTGAATCTGACCCGAACCCGTAGTTGAACCGATAAATCCAGTGACCCAATATAAATCGGTTTGGGTTTTCATAAAACACACAAAACTCACTAAAACCCGATACATGTTGCAGACTGGTTGAACCAATAGATAATTTTATTTTTATACTAATAAAGTAGGCTTTTTATCTCCTTGGGGAAAAATGCCATGTGGCATTTTCTTTTAATAATTAAAATATTTTTCAATTTAAATTTAATGACTTTTGGTATTAATTGTGAAATAAATTGGGGTTTTAAACTTTTCTTTATACATGTCCAAACGTTTATAAAAGTATTTTGAATCTGACCGAACCAGTAGTTGAACCGATAAATCCAGGTGACCCAATATAAATCGGTTTGGGTTTTCATAAAACACACAAAACTCACTAAAACCGATACATGTTGCAGACGGTTGAACCAATAGATAATTTTATTTTTACTATTTTTAGTTCAAGTTATGTTTTAAAATTATTTTTATATTCTAAATTTCTAATTTAAAATTTAAAATTTTCAGTTCTATTGCCGTTTTCCTCTTCTTCTACACTATAATTTACGTTTGCAAGAAAGGTGAGTCATGATTATCCTTGACCAAGCGTCCAGAAAACACTAAAGCACGATGAGGCTTATTATTCCTCTACAGACAATTTACGTTTGCAAGAAAGGTGAGTAAATTATTATTATTTTTATTTAACTTAGTTTATAACAAATCATTACATTTTAATTTACAGATCAAAAGAATAAAATCATATGATTGAATTACAAAACAAAGTTTTGGATTGTTGAAGAAGAAAACCCGACGAGCTTGATTATAATAAATTAGAGAATGTTCTTGCGAAGAATATCCCAAAGATGATGAAGTGACAAATTTAGAAAATTTTGTTTGTAAGTTCTAAAATTTAGAAAACCAAAATTAATTGATGTGATCTGGTGTTAGTTTATTTTGTTATTGACAATTTATTACAATGATGTTTTAATTTTGGTTTATTTTGGATTGGAAGTTTAATTTTATGTATTGATTTTTTAGATGTCATAACTCTTATGTTACAATTTTTAAAATAGTCTAAACTATTTCTTAATATTTTGTATGTACACTTAAAATACTTAACTTTAGTTTTTATATATATTTGTTTTCATAGCTAATATATTATTATATAATAAAACTAATTCATTTATTAATCCAGATTCATCCGGCTGATCCAATGATCCGTAAATCATCGATTCAGTGTCCGGCGGGTTTCAAAACACTGGTTTATAGGATTTCTTTGTATTTGATGTTGACGATGGAGAATATAGCCTCTACAATTATCCTTCTTTAACGCAATCGATGTAATCGTTCATATAATCAATCCAGAAATCTCACTCATCCCACTATCTCCTATTGAATGTTTCTTTAGTTCCTGCTTTCTCAGTTTCATTGTATATGTATAGACGGTGTGAGAGTTTGGACGATAATCCATTTACTTTTCCCAATTCAATCATTGTCGAATTCTCGTTTCATAGCTCGGAGTTGAAGACAAATCTGTAAAGATATTCAGACTAGGCTACAACAATTTTGGCAAGCATGAAATGTTAAGAAAGGGGTGAGATATTGGGGTTGATATGTTGTTGATTAATGGGAACTGGGAAGGTACACCGGTTTCTTATTTCAGTTTACCGGTTAATGATTGCTTACTTTTAAAGTAGTTTGCATCATTTCCTTTCTCGTCTTTTTTTTACATGCTAATCAACTTTCTCAGATTTAACACTTTCAAACATTTCTTGAAATAAAACTCAGTCTATGACATGAGTATTTTAGATTCCAACTAAATTTAATTTTTTTACGACTATCGATTTTTATTCTATTTTTTATTAATCGATTAGTAACAACTACTTATGCTATTCTACTTTGAACTAAATAACTTCAAAAAAATAATATACTATGGTTGCAAGTCACTATCAAAAGATCAGAAAATATCATTTTACATATTTTCATTTTATATATTTTAACATATTTTCTTTACTAAGACCATATAATAAATTATAAATTTGAGTAAGAATGCAACATACGAATCCGGCGCGTAGCGCCGGAATATCACTAGTAAACCATATAACCGCGATAAACAATCCAGCTTTCCGTCCAATACGATCTATACTGTTGTCGTATTAGGATAAATTTCTTATCATATTTACCAACATACAATATTACATATGAATGATATAATTATAATATCATACCTTTTAACATGGAACAGCGTGTCCCTAGGTCAAAAGTCAAGTAACAATGGAAAGTTTCAAACAATGGATAGATACTCCTTCTGTTTTATAATAAGTGTCATTTTAACCATTTTTTCTTATTCTATAAAAAGTATCACTTTACAATTCCAATGCAAATTATATTTACTTTCAGCTGAAAATTAATCAAATTGCATTGATTTTATAAATAATTTTATTTATCTAAAATACTATTGATCAAAGAGGTATAATTAATAACAATTTACATATATTTCAACCACTTTCTTAATCTGTTTCTTAATTGAAAAATGTCAAAGTGACATTTATTCAAAAACGGAAATGGAATGAGTAATATTCACTAAAACATAAAAAAAAGAAGCTCATCAATTTCAAACCTTTGTATAATTCGGTATTAGGCAGCCGGTAAATAAGTAAAATAACATAAAATCTATATAATTTTTTTTTGTTTACATGCCTAATTCTAAAACTACTGATTTCCTAAACCAAGTGTATAAAACATGTTTTATTTAATATTTCATCTAATCATATTCTGTAAGAGTGCAATAGAAAAGTCAAATAATTAACCATTACGTCAGATATGGGAGGATTTAGAGCTTACTTGCCACGCGTCAAACCCTTGGAAACTCTCGGAACTCAATCTTTTGACGGCGACGATCATACGGGAGCCGCCTTCGGAAGGAGCAAGAGTCTCGGCCTGGATCCAACCTCTGTACACTTTACCGAAACCTCCTTCACCCAACATCGATTCTGGTCTGAAGTTCTTGGTTGCCGTCGTTAGTTCAAGAAAGCTGAAAACTCTGAGATGTGGCGATTCCAATATCTGCCCTGAATCACTTATCAACACACCGGAACTCTCGCTCGCAGCTTCCAAGAATTGGCTTCCTCCTCCGACGTCTTTGTTTGTCGTCGCTGTGGTGGACGACAAGTCTGCTCCATCACTGGGGTTGTTCGTCGAGGCTGATTAATTATCACCATATCAATAGAGAGAACAGAAAGTGAGAGAGTTTCGTGTGGCGTTGGAAAATTTTTGTGAAGAGAATCTTGTAAATTTGTAATAAGTAATAACCATGCAAGAGATAAAAATAAGAAAAAGCAGAAGAGTTTTATGTAGTTTGATTCAGAGAGATTACTTACCATGACTATGGAGACCTGTTTTGGAAGGAGAGGAAAAGAAAAGAGATGATATGCAAAGACCCATTTCACTAGTCGTCTTCCTCTTCTTCCCTTTCGTGTTTACTGATTCAGACAAGAGCTAGGGGATGATCAAGTGATAATTTTATTTTTATCATGGGAAGGGGGTAACTAAATTATTAAAGGAAAAAAACCCACACTAGTATCTATTTGACCACTTCTATGTTTTGGTCTAAAAAAATTGTTTTTGTCTAATTTATCATTTAACGCAGTCTTTTCTACAGAGAATATAAATACGAAAATGCCAAGAAGAACGACCCAGCATTAAATATCATAGCCAAGCTTTTTGACTCTATGTTCGTGTGATTTGAAAAGTATATGTGAGAAATTTTGTTTTAGTTTGGAAATCTTTATATTTGTTATAGTTTTGTTTTATATTTTTTTGGAACTCATGTGCACATCATAGTAATAATTAATTCGGTTATTTTAAAATGAAAGAGTACAAATTTAGATTTGAAAAGAATTAGTACAAAATTAGTTAATGTGCTCCTTACCATGTGTCTATGAACTTGTGTCGTTCAGTACTATTCCTTTTAAATGATCTCACAATACACTTAACTTATGCACCCTTTTAGATACCGACACTATCATGAATAGTTTTTGTATGTAATCATTTAGACAAATAGCATGTTCGTTTTGGTTTCAAGTTAGTAAACTGATAAATACTGTAAGGAATATTATTAAACTACCGGTCGAATAATTTACTGTCATAAATCCTATTTCTAGTGTGATGACAGTTCAGAAGCACTAACGATTCCTAGTAGAAAATTTGCTTCTGGAGTGTTTTCATAATGTGCATTTTAATATAAAATATGTGTTAACATGATCTTTGATTAAATTTTTCATACTTTCATCGTGCAACGGTTGAACAACTCTAGTATCTCATACAATAACAAAAGAAAACGCTTTTCTATACAATTCACACCAATAATATGGTATCAAAATAAATTTTAGTTACTCTGATTTTAAAATAGAATAGAGTTTAAAAAATAGAATAGAATAGAATCAAAAGGACTCGAAACCATATCGTATCAGTATGGCCGATAAATAAATAACATCAAGCAACCATTTCTTTCTGTACTCCAACCCTTCCAGGCGACGGCCTTGACGGCCTCCTCCGTTCAGCCCCCGCTGCACCAGCTCGATATCCATACTGATAGTGAAGTGGCGAGGAACGAGAAGAGCTAGCAACAGCCGGTTTAGTGGAAGAACGGTCTGGGACAACGTTAATGCGTTGGATGTGTTCGAGTACGTCGACTACTTCCTTCATATGTGGTCGGTCTTTTGGGTCCAGCTCGATGCAAGATAGTGTGATGCGTGCCATTTCTGCTGCGACTTTGGAGGAGTATTGACCTTTGATTCCCTTGTCCATAATTTGTTTCACTCCGTGTTTGCTTGAGAGGTCTGGTCTTAACCAGTCGACTAGACTCTCTTGTCCACTGGGCCGTTTTGTATTGTGTGCCCTTAGTCCGGTCATTACTTCTAATAGTACTACACCGAAGGCATAGACGTCACTCTTGACGTATAAATGTCCTGAGGATGAACAAAATAGCTTGAAACGGTTATAAAATATTATAGACTTACATTTATAAGCTTTTTAATAAAATAAACTATATATGGTAATATGTAGTGTACCTGTTGCCATATATTCAGGAGCAGCGTAACCATACGTGCCCATGATCCTAGTCGTAACGTGTGACTTCTCTTGTGATGGCCCTAGCTTTGCTAAACCGAAATCTGAAAGCTTTGCTTCATAATTCTGCGCAGATTAAAATTTTAAAACAAAAATCTCATTAGAAAAAGCAAACTATTAAAGATTCTACTAATTGACATGAATATAATATAATGGATGTTTGAATTAGACTAACGGAATCGAGAAGTATATTGGACGCTTTGAAGTCTCTATATATGACTTCTCTTGGCAAGCCGTGTAGAAACGCAAGACCACGAGCTGCACCGATCACAATCTTGATCCTTAGGTCCCAGGGAAAAGGCTCGCTTCCTGAATCACATAAAAGATCACGCAAAGTAAATTTTAAAAACCGAACCAATCATAGTTACAACGATGGATGGTGTTATGTGGGTTCAAAAGATCTTAGGTACGTCTGAAAAGATGATTCTCGAGGCTTCCTTTGGGCATGAACTCGTACACAAGCAGGAGCTCTTTGTCTTCACGGCAGTACCCTAATAACTTCACCAGATTTGAGTGTGAAAGCGTCCCCAAAAAGTTAATTTCTGACTGTCATCAAAAACAAACCCACAAATTCTCAATTTAGCTTTATTTAACTTAAAGATTAATATAGTTCCGCTTAAACGTATGAAAGATGTTGGACTCCTAAATATATCGAACTTACCATGCTAAAGAATTCATAATTTCTATAACTTTGGCCAATTGTTAACTATAATGTTGCATATGAATAACACTTTGTTGATGACATTGTATAGCTAATAACATGCTACTACGTGTCCCCAAGTCAAAGTCCAGCAGTAACAATCTAAAGCGAATTTGTTGTCAGTGTTAGACAAATGATAAAAAAACTTAAAAGACTTATAGCCGCCTGAATTTTAAACTATTAATCTTCTAAATCTAAAGCGAATTTGTTGTCAGGACAAACATGTTTTCTATTATAATTAATATTTCTTTAAACCATTGTGCAAGATTGCAACAAAGAAAGTCTTGGTCGTTTCTTGATTGTAATAGTCAACTCTTTCATCTTGAATTGAATAACGTAATTATTGGTTCTTCAATTCATTGTATGTTTTCCCGTTAAAGAAGTAATCAAAATCTGAAAATAATTTTGTTATTTGTTGAAGTTAGAGAATTAAGATCTTACTTTCCATTCTGAATAACCCTGAACACTCTCGGAGTTCAATCTTTTAACGGCCACGATAATACCGGAGGCGGCTTTAGAAGGAGCAAGAGTCTTGGCATCGATCCAACCTCTGTAAACCTTCCCGAAACCTCCTTGACCCAACATCGAGTCCGGTCTGAAGTTCTTGGTCGCCGTCGATAGTTCAAGAAAGCTGTAGACTCTGAGATTTGGAGCTTCCAGTAGTTGACCGGAGTCAGTCATAATCCCACCGGAACTCTCGCTGATCGCCTCGGAGAATTGGCTCTGTCGGCCGGCGCTGCTGTTTGTCGTGGCGGCTGTGGTGGTTGTTGACGACGAGAACTCTGTTCCGTTACTGTGGTTGTTCGTTAAGGCTGATTAATCATTCACAAGGACAAAGAGATTAAAGAAAAAAACAAGAACGTGCAGAAGTGTTTCATGATTAGAGATTAGTCATTAATTACCATGACTACTATGGTGGAGACCTGTTTTGGAACGAGAGGAAGAGAATAGAGATGAAATGCAAGCACCCATTTAATCAGTTGTCTTCTTCTTCTATGTCTTGTTTACCAATTAAGACAAGAAGCTAGTGGATGATCAAGTAGCTATCTATGAAGCATTCATTGCTTGAGTTTCGAATTGATTAAAGAGGTTTTGTAATATAATCTTGATTTAGGTGAAACCAAACAAAAAAAAGGAAGGGAGTTTGTGGGGTGTGCAAGGGATAATATATAAGTAGATTAGAGTTCTTCTTTTAGATTGTGGAAGGAGAGAAGGTCCGAGGAACCCACCTTTAATATGACATTTTCCATGCTGTGGTCTTATTTGTCAATTTTATGCATTTTTATTTTGAAAAATTAAAGTTATATAAGAAAATGCCAAGAAGATCGACCAGATAAAATATCCTAGCGGGATCATTTTCAGATTTCAATATGAACGTGTGACTGGAAAAAAAAAGTTGTTAGAACTTTGTTTTACTTCGGGAATTTATAAAATAGTTTCGCTATATTCCACATTTTTAGAACTCATGTTCACATCATAGTAATTTGTTTTTTTTTTCTTAAAGGAAAAAGAAAAAAACAGGATGAAAAATTCTATTTTTAAAACTATATAAATAACCAAGAACTCTGGATATTATTTAACCTCCACAATCTTTTCGTTTATGGTCTCGTAACCATTGGATCTACGGACACGGTAACATAAGCTATTTTCAGTTGAAACTTGTAATATGTAATATGATATGATGATTTCTTAACATTTAGACACAAAAAAAAAACTTGTAATATGTTACGATGATTTCTTAACATTTAGACCCCAAAAAAAAACTTGTAATATGATTATATATATTATTGAAATATAAAGAATAAAATACTCTATATATTATGTACAGTAATGTGAAATGGGACCTTTATAAAGTAAAATGGTCGTTTCTTTGTCCAATCAAAATGCCTAAAAGTGTCTTTGTGAAATTTATTCATTTATTCTCCACAAACCTTAGTAATCATTCCGTACCTATTTTTCTTAAACAAGTTGCTATAAAGATAATAAATTTGTCATATGTTAGCCTTTTATAGGACATATTCAAATGATCATAAACTTTACATATAAAAGAGTTTTCGAGTAATTTCATAGGAAATTGCTTTCATATGGATTGATAACATTTGACATTAATTTTCAATTTTAGTGGCTTTGGATAAAATAGATTTCCATTTATGTAAAATACTCGAACGTTTCCATATTAAAGCAAAAATATATATATGAAAAACATTGAATTTTTTTTTTCAGATTAGGTAAAAACTAAATTTTGGTCCACAAAATAAAGGGAGAGAAATTTAACAAAAACATGTTTTTCGTAATTGTAAACACATCACACATACATACACACTTGAAGTGGTCTATCAAGTTTGGAACCGCATTATACGTTACACGTCCCTTAATTTAATCTGGTCTTTGCTGTGTGGTCAGAACCGGTGTAGATTTTCAAAGCACGAGCTAACAAAAGGGACCACTCAGTGACACACATACACTAGCTAGTTGCATCAACTAAGTTATCATCACACATTTGAAAGTTTTGAATCTTGACTACAGATTGATCTGGATCAGTTAAGAAACCAAGCGCTTAAAATGAATTTGATCTTCTACCTAACTGCACTATCCCAAAAATAAAAAGAATCATTTCCGATTTTCCATATGAAAACAAAAGTACTCAAACTAACATGGCTTAGATTAATCTATTAGTCTTGTCTTGTGACTAATATTTCTAGATACCATAAGACCCGACAGAAATCCTATTAAACTTTAAGTTCAATGCTTCCGTTAATCCTAAATGCACTAAATTATCATCACACATTTGAAAGTTTTGAGTCTTGACTACAGATTGATCTGGATCAGTTAAGAAACCAAGCTTCTGAAATGAATTCGATCTTCTACCTAACTGCACTATCCCAATAAAGAAGAAGAATTATTTCCGATTTCTCATCACAAAAAGTCATGATACCCAAAACAAAAATGTACTCAAACCGACATGGCTCAAAATCTGTTAGGCTGTTAGCCTTGTGACTAACATTTCTAGAAACCAAAAGACTTCACAGAAGTCCAAGTCCTAATAATTTAGGTTTGATGTTTCTATTAAAAGACCTAGAATCTCCTTTACGAAAAAAAGACCTTGAATATTTAAGTGGAAGAGAAAGTGATAAGAGATTCTTGTTCTTCTTGGCTCTGCAAATTCTATGTCCTTCTTTGAAGTTGTCTGGATCTTTTGGTTTCCTAGAGGTTGAATTTGGTAAATTAATTAGAGAAATATTAGGCGGCCTCTTAGTTCTGATATTTTTTTTTGAATACCAGACTTAAATTAAATAAAACTCTAAAGATGCAAGTTTTATGCTTTCCTTATTTGGGTTTTTCTGATATATATGACGTGATATTTTCTTTCCTTATTTGAGCTTTTCTTATATAGTTCTAAACTCATGCGCTGAGTTAGTTTTATGTTTTACGGTCGATATGACTTTGCTAGGCCTGACCCAATATATTTTTAACGAGAAAAACAATTATGTGGCCCAAATTAATGTAGAGTGAAGATATTATTTTTAGAAAACGTGATAGGATATTGATATGGAGACAATGACCCCTAACCTTAGTCCACTATGGCCACTAATATGTACGAATTGTCAAATTTACTTGAGAAAGAGCAAAGCTTGCCTAGCAAGATAAGAGGTAACATCCAAGCAGCGCCGGTCCAATGATTTCTAAAACTGTCGATGACCCTAAGCCAAAACAAAATTATGTAGGGAAAATAACAAAAGGAATATATATGAAATGGAATTTTTTTTTTCACATGCATGTGCCCTAATCTCTCGCTTCCGTTGCTTATGCCACGGACCGGGCCTGCATCCAAGAAATGTGTCCAAGAATATTCAAAGCTGGTTTTGTGGTATAAATGCATAACCTTCTCCTATAGTAACCTGAAACTAAACATAAACAACATCAGCCATCGTCTAAAGACTCTACACACAAGTTTTAAAAACTCCGATCATGTCTCTCTTCGCGTCCTTCTTTGGCTGCTTCGTTCCAAAATCCGGCTCAAGGATTAGCTCAATCGATGGTAGTACTAGTAGTAACTCAAAAGTCATGTCTCTGGCGAAACCAAAAAGAAAAGCTGATACTTCGAGAGTTCCGATTACAGTGTCTTATTTTCCAGTAGGTTCAAATCTTTCGCGTTTGTAAGAGAAGAAGAAAAATGAAAATGAAGCGTGGGGCCTTGACATTTTTTGACATATTTTGCTGTAATGTCAGGCGTTGTTCTTTTGTTACTCTTCTTGTTTCTTTTGATAATGCATAAATTATATTAGATCGACCAGTTAAATTTGATATTCTTTGTGTCCAGGCCAGATAAAAAGTTTAACTGTTTACGGAAATGAGAAAATAATAGTAATTATTTTTAATAAATATCAGGAGCACAGTGAGTGTGAGCGTTCATTCATAGATATGACTAGAAGAGATTCAAAATGGTCATGTACATAATCAATGATTAAGATAAACATTTAATGATCCTTGTTGCATTTTTTCATGGCTCACAGCTGCTATATAAATAGAGACCAAAGATTACAATGGTTAACCACTAAAAATTGCAATAATAAATATAGTTGCAATGATTGATTACCAAATATTGCAATTGACAGTGCCGACTCTTGGGGTGTGCCCAAGGAGCATATGCACAGGGTCCATTTCTTTTTGAAAAAAATCCTTTAGAATTTAGGGTCCTAATTTATCAAGAAACATATATGTGAGGGTCTTCATTTGTAAATTTAGAAAAATGATACTGTAGTCTCTGGGAAAAAAATATTTTAGAACATGGCCTACAATTTATCTAAGCCGGACCTGACAATTGAACACCAAAACTTACAATGGCTAACCATAAAAATTGTAAAGGTACATTTAAATAATTGCAATGTTCATCCAAATAACTATATTTATATGAAAATAAAAATATAGTTTTAAAAACAAAAGAAATTATAAGTGAAAATGTACCATTGCAAAAATATAAGCAAAATTAATACTATTTTTTGTTTGTCACTTTTCACTATTTCAAGTGATGACCTTTTTATAAATCAATCTATAATCTTTTAACTATTACCAAAAACAAACATAAATTCACACAAGCGCTTATGCATGTTACGTTCATTGGATGCACACATTCACTTTTTTTTTTTGGTGCAAATGTTAAGATTTATACCATTTTCTAGAGTTTACATTATTGTGGAAGCCACTTATTATTACAGAAAGTAAAACTACTCAAGGAGGATAAGAAGACAAAATCGAAAAAAAGAGCTGAAGCAAAGAGAAGGAGTCCTCAGCCCGGGGCGGAATTGACAAGAGGCGATCTCTCAATGAACGATCAACTCCAGCAGTGACCGCAGCTTCGGAAGATGATATTTGCCTGAAGATGCGGCTGTTTCTCTCACGCCAAATGTTGTAGACAATCACCTGCAGTAAGAGTTTTAAGACTGTTCGGGCACCCTTGATAGACACAAAGCGCTGATGCTCAAGGACAGAGAGCAGCGATGAGAAGGAGTCCGGTGTCGTGGGAGCATCCAGCCAGTAAAACGAGCCCAAACAGATTTAGAGAACTCACAGGTGAAGAAAAGATGCTCATGAGTCTCCAAGCCAGAAGGGCATAGAGCACATGAAGAAGGTACATTCATTCCCCAAGACAATAGTCTATCTCGAGTAGGCAGCCTTGATTGCACAGATAACCAAGTAACAAAGGTACATCTAGGTATTTCCTCCTTGAACCGATAAGTTTTGACCAAGGACAGTTGGAGAGACTTGCGAATGAAGTTCCAGTTGCTTTGGACGAGAATTTAGGCAAATATGAACAGGGACCATTCCTCCACAGGAATCGGTCACTTCCACGTAGATCAGAAGGGACCTCCATTGTAGAGAACCACCGAGCGCTTCGCCGACCTGCCGGAGGTAGCGCCCAATAATTATTCCGAACTGCACTGCAAACTGTAGAGTCTAAAGGCACCTGCAACTCCCTTGGACCCTCGGCCCAAACATGTTGACTAGAGGCCCTAAATCCGTCCACCAATCATGCCAAAACTCACGCTTTCCCATCTCCAATATTACATCTCATCAAGTCGAGGCAAGGTGTCTAACCCAAGCATCCGCTTAACTGTAGGGGAGTACCTGCTGGAAACCGACGCAGTCCGTGAGGCCAACAAACACATTACTTTTCAGCCACGTTGATCCCACTTGATCCATACTCTTTAAGCTCCTCCGAAATTCCTCCAATTTTCTAATACCAAGCCCTCCTTCTTGCTTTGGCTTACAAATGTTCTCCCAACTCACTCTAGCACCAAAGTAGTAGTTGTTCTTCCATAAAAGATGCACACATCGAATCCACCTTGTTATAGAATCTTTTTGGAAGAGAAACACGAGCTCAAGTTGACCATGCCATAAATTACTGATGCTACAAGCATAATCTTTCCTGCAAAAGACAAGCTCTTAACCGTCCACGAGTTGAGCTTAGTTGATACTCGCTCCAGGAATGGTTGCAGCAGAAAGCTGATTTTCTTCGGGTTGAGTGGCAAACCAAGATAGCGTTGGGAATGTCCCCACTTTAAACCCTGAGATGTCACTTATAACTTCTGCCTCAATATCCAAATACCCTCCAAAAAAAATTTCAGATTTTGCAGCATTCATATCAAGTCCAGACCACTCCTTGAAGCCCGTCATCACAGCCTTAACACCAGAGATCGAGTGTCTAGACCCATCAGAAAACACCAGAAGGTCATCTGCAAACAAGAGATGAGTGATTCTAGGTGTGAAGCACAATGGATGGAGCCGTATGTGCCCCAAGTCAACCGCCTTCTCCAACAACTTAGATAACACTTCCATCACCATTATAAAGAGATAAGGCGAAATTGCATCACCTTGCCTCGACCTTTCTTACCAGGAAGAACCCAGCCAGCTCACCATTCACTGCAATGGAAAATCTAGGGGAAGTAATACATTCACTTATCCAAGTCACGAAGATAGGAGGAAAATTCTGTGCCTCTAGAATCTTGATAACAAAGTCCCAAGCATACAGTATCGAAGGCCTTCCGGATATCTATTTTCAACATACTGCTGCGATCACAACCTGGAGTCTCATACTTTCTGATTAGTTCGGTCGCAGTAAGACATTCTCACCCGACTCACGGCCTTTAAGGAAGGCTGATTGACATCGGCTGATAGATGATTGGAGGATAGGCTTCAACCTGTTAATAATCTTAGTTATCACCTTATAGATGATATTGCAACAGTGATGGGCCGGTAATCAGTCAACTTGCACGCTGCTGCAGCCTTCGAATGAGCGCAATGGCAGTTGTGTTCAGGTCTCTTAGAGACGACCATTCGAAAGAACTCGCTATGGCAGAAATCACATCACCACCCACAATATCCCAAGAAGCCCGGCGAACTCGACCGTGTAACCATCTGGTCCCGGCTTTGTTAAGAGGCATAGAAGAGGGTTCCTTTGATCTCAGCTTCTAACATCCTTTTCAGGTAAGCATGCTGTAAGTCCGAACATCTGAAAGTGAGAAGGTCCCTCGTGAGTCGACACTAACCGGGGAAGATTGCATGTCTGTGTGGCCCAAGATTTTCTGAAAATAAGTTGAGGAATGCGACATGATATCCTCGATACCTCCCAGGAACTGCCCTCTTCATCAATTAAGTAGTGGATATGGTTCCGGCATTCCTCGAGCTCAGTTTTATGGTAGAAATCGTGTTTCTATCTCCGACGCCTGCCCATCTCACAGACCTTTGCCTAAAGAACTTATGTTCGGCATTTTGAAGCATGTTAAGCTTAGCTCGTTCCCGATGCTCTTCACTTGCCGTGTTAGCATCAGGTTGCGTGAGCAGGGTGCACTGCAACCTTTCGACAATCACTGCCTGTTGCTTTACTCTTCCAGTGATCCCACTGAAGTGTGTCTTGTTCAGATTCCTCAGAACTGGCTTAAGCAATTTCAAACGGCGCACCAACTGAAACTGGTTTGTTCCAACAGCAACTGCTCCTGCCCACGCCTCAAAACAGCATTATTGTAGTCGGGTGATCAGTGACATGATGGTAGAACCTGAAAGGCTTGCGCCTCTTCCTCCTAAGCGATGGGACCTTGAAGACACACGGTGCATGGTCAGATTGGTCCGGCTGCAAGAAGTCTGCATAAGAGTCCTGGTAGGATGAAGCCCAATGTTGGTTGATAAGGGCATGGTCTATCCTTTTAGAGATAGGATCCGCTGAATTGTTATTCCACCAAGTGAATGGAACTCCTTTGGATTGCGCTTCAAACAACTCTGCTTCCTGCAACATCCGATTCACATCATCAATCCCTGAGGTGTCAACAACCACCCGAGGAAAACCTGAGTGATGGCTGGTTCTGATAATCTGGTTGAAATCACCCACAACCGACCAAGGATTACTGCTAACTGGAGTAGAAATCTGGATATCAATAATCTCATCCCACAGCTGAGAGCGTTCTGCTACCGTATTAAAAGCATAGACAAAAGTCTGTAAGATGCACCTTCTCTCGCCATAATATAAAATCCGCATGTGACACTGAGCGAAACTCTGTATACAAAAACTGAGACGGAAGGGTCCCATACTACTATTATCCGTCCTGCCTCATGGTGATTATAGTTGCCAAAAAACCTCCAACCAGCAGGGATTGCATTCAAGAGTCTATTTACATTATTTTCTTGAATATGAGTCTCGAGGAAAGCTCCGAAAAGCGGTCTCTGAATATTAATCCAGTCTCTGACCATATTGTGGCGCCTGTCACTGTTCAGTCCTCTCACATTCCACACAAAAACATCGACATAATTAACTAATGAGACTTTGTGACCTTGCGGCCACACCTCCCGCGTTGAACCAGGAAAAGGGATCTTCTCGCCAGCGAATCGACGAATCAGCCGTGCCATGAGCCATAGTCAACTCGGAAGGAGTATAAGCAGACTTCCTATCGGTCACAGCACCGTAGCACCTGCACTAGCTTCGGTAGCAGGGGAGCCACTTGCACTTGCTTTAACAATCTGTATGGTCTCACTTACAGCCTTAGATAGAGGATGAAATGGCTTCACCGATGAGACTACAGCCATTAGCGTACCATCGAGCAGTCGTGGACTCCCGGGAATTTCACCTTCCTCCAATCGTATTTGTGCTGCTGACCCATTACTACCGCCTTAGCATTCACATAATTTACCTCATTACTCGAGAGGAAGCAGAGTAACAAGTTTCTGACGTCCCGGCCTTGACTTCTGTCTTAACTTGGGGCCCTTCCCTGCAGGACTGATAGACCGCCTTCTCCCTAGAGTGTCCCGGAGGAAACGCCTGCACTTACTTTGAGGTGACCGTATTTACCGCAAGAGTCACACTTCAATGGCAACCACGGATAAGATACTGAAATCTCAACTTCCTCCCATTGGAGAACCCGAGATGATGTTAGTCGGTAGCTTCTTCGTTAAGTCAACCCCGACAAACAACCGCGAACCTGAAAATTTTCCTTCCGCCAGTTTCAGCAAGGGATACCGGCTTTACCGCGGTGGCCAGTCCGCTTAAGCTTTGTTTGTTGAATAACAAATATGGGACACCCCGAGGCTCGACTCGCACAACCGCATTGGTCGAGGCGCTCCTCCGAGTAAACTCAGGCGACCACGGAGCTACAAACATCGGGTAACCAGCGATATTCCAACACGTTCTCCCAAGAAGCACCTCCCTCGTTTTGCCGCTTGTAACTTTCAGAATGTATTCGCCTTGCCCCACATTGTGTACAAATATTCTCGGACCAGTCTTAGCCCATATAGCATTGACCACTCCAATGATACGACCCATCGAAGGGCAATCACCATGAAACCTCGCATAGATGAAGTCACGAAACTCTTCCTTAGCTGCTTCGATGTTATCATCCGATGAGAACAAACGGGCACCGAGACATGCTCGACGGCGTGCCTAACTCTTCTAGAGTAGCGAGTCTTTAATAAGACTAGCATAGCTCTTCACTCCAGCCGCATCATTCAAACGCCCTTCTTGACGTGGTGAACTTGCATCTAGGTTGATTACAGGAGCAATTCCCGTAGATTCCTCCTCACCGAGCGTGGGAGTAGAGGTGTTATCAGTACCCACGGTGGTAACTGTAGTTATCCCCAATGGCGCGACCGAAATTGGGGAAGCAGGTGATGCCAAATCTGAAGATAAGGCAGAGTTGGTGAGCACGACAACCTCCGTCGCCTTCGTTACTGTCATCTCTGCCACCTCGGTGGCGATTACAGCAGCAGCACATGAAGCACTGGCGAGAGGAGATGACATCTTCAAAGACTTTACCGAAGTCGACGATTTCAAGGAGCTTTGGAGCCGGGCCATCTTCGAGGACCCATTAAGAGACCGGCTAATCTTCTTCTTCTTCTTAGGGGGCATGACAGAGGAGCGGAGAGGGAGACAAGGATGGATATTTTCGCCGGAACGGCGTGAGGCCGTCCAGCGGTGAGGAGAGGAGGATGGGTTAGGGTTTCGCCTTCGAAATCGCAAAGATTAGGGGCGCGTGAGGCACAAGCGTGCACACATTCACTTGAACCGTTGTGACCTTTCATCATACGGATAATGGTCACGTGTTTTTAATTTTCTTCTTGATCACTAAACCAACAAACACTAACAATGTTTGACCGTGAGTCGAAAATCAATCATCTAATCACCCGCCTCCTTTTATTCTCTACGTAGTACTTAATTTTTTAAAAATACTATACTATCTATACATTAATATAATGGTGACTTTTCGTAATTATTTTGGTGACCTTTCAGGTTTTCGCATCGACACAAATTTGTAACCGTCACAAAAGGTTTCAGCTTTAAACCGCATGCATGCAAATCATTAATCTTAATATGGATGCACATGTGGACAAAACAAAATTTAAGAATAAACCGCTTGCTTTCACAAATTTATTTAACCATCATGTGCTAATCTCAATGTCTTTAAAAAGGGTATTATGTTACCAAAATTTTACCAGCTTTGTTCACCAAAAAAAAAAACCAGCGTTGTGACAAGATCACAAATGCAAAATTTGTAAGAAAAAACACACCTTTTCATCTAGCAAAAGAAAATTTAGACTAATAATTTCATTATTTCATTTAGGATTTTTTGTTTGCCAACACAAAATGACTTTTTCTACCATTCTTTGTTGATAACGTTTTATTTGAATTTCTAAATATTTGTAACTAGGTAACATCAACTTTTCTTCTTTGCCCTTTTAATATTTCGCTACATATTTACAATAAGAAACCCATAAATATAGACTATTTATAGTTTTTCAAAATTATATATGAATAATCATAACTTTTTAGATTAAATGTATTAATTTTAAAATAGTATCTCTACGATATTTTTCAAAGAGAAACATCGTTACAAAAAATTACCCTAACTAAAATCAGTTATATGATCAAAAAACATGTTTTAATAAATTGCGAAAGATTTACAATAAGAAACTCATGAACATGAACTATTTATAGTTTTCCAAAACTATATATGAATTGTCGCAACTTTTTCAGATTATAGTTAGTTATTTTAAAATGGTATCTACAATTTTTTTAAGAGATACAACACTACAAAGAATACCCTAGTTAAAAAACATTCAAATGATCAAAAGACACATCTAAAATTTTTTTCACAACCATTTGAAATAGCTACGGTTGAAAAACCACAAAACCACAAGCTTTCACATTAATTTATATTTCAAATATTTTTTTAAGATAAAAGATATATCATACCAGTTGTTCTCAAAAAATTTCAATAGTTACATAGTTGACAAAGACACAACCTTTCATCATTGTTTGTTTCCCAGTAGTTATCCAAATGAGAAAACACAACCAACTATTTTAAAAAGCTAATTTTCTTTTACAATAGAAGAACATGACTCTTTACACTAACTAGTACACAACTTATGAAACAAATAATTGTGCAAATATTTAACATCATTTGAAGACTAAAATATCATTTTTAATGAAAAGGCACAATTCTTATAGTTGATATTTTAAAGAATTGTATGTTAGAAAAACACATATATAAATTGACAACTTTTAGAATGAAATTCACAACTTTTCAATTTAATTGGAATTCACAATCTTCGAAATTAATTAGTATTGTGATATTATTAATAGATAGTTTATGTAGCTCAAATTAATGTAGAGTCGAGATATTATTTTTAGAAAACGTGATAGGATATTGATATGAAAACAATGACCCCTAACTTTGGTCCACTATGGCCTGGTCCACTATGGCCACTAATATGTACGAATTGTCAAATTTACTCGAGGAAAGAGCAAAGCTTGCCTAGGAAGGTATGAGGTCACATCCAAGAAACGTGTCCAAGAATATTCAAAGCTGGTTCTGTGGTATAAATACATAACCTTCTCCTATGATAACCTGAAACTAAACATAAACAACATCAGCCATCGTCTAAAGACTCTACACATAAGTTTTTAAAAAAGTTCGATCATGTCTCTCTTCACGTCCTTCTTTGGCTGCTTCGTTCCAAAATCCGGCTCGAGGATTAGCTCAGTCGATGGTAGTACTAGTAGTAACTCAAAAGTCATGTATTTGGAGAAACCAAAAGGAAAAGCTGATACTCCGAGAGCTCCGATCATGGTGTCTTATTTTCCAGTTGGTTCGAATCTTTCGCGTTTGTAAGAGAAGAAGAAAATTAGATGAAGTCTGAGACCTTGACATGTTTTGCTGTAATGTCAAGGCTTTGTTCTTTTGTTCCTTTTGTTTTGTTTGATTATGTATAAATTGTATTAAATCTACCGGTTAAATTTGATAAAAACATATATATTCTTTTTGTCCAGGCCAAATAAAAAGTTTAATTGTTTTTAATAATAATAATTATTTTTGATAAATATCAAGAGCAGTGAGTGTTCATTCATAGATATAAGACAACTATGTGCTTTCTTGTACTATGTGCAGTAATAATTTTTTAAAAAAAATTAAATTATATTTAAAAATAAAAATTTATTAATATTGTAGATTTTATTATTTTACTAATATTTTAATATAAATCTGATTTAATTAAACATAAAGTTAAGATTAGTACGTAATATTTTAATTTAAATTATACTTAAGAATATATATATATATGTATATATTTAAAATTTGTAATCGTTGATATATTTTTATATATTATTTTGGTTAAACATATTAAATCAACTTGTATGACATGAATTAAAAAAATTGATATAAAAATTGTATAATTTCAAAATTAAAATTGAACAGTATTTATAAAATTTGTAGATATATAAAATAAAATAATGACATTACAATTAAAAAATATTTTTTTTAAAAAAAGATTGTATAAATTTTTAAAAATTTTAGTAATAAAATTATATAATTGTAAAATAGAATTAAATAAAATTCCTAAATTTGTAATATCATATTTGAATATATTTATTTTAATGATGACGTATCAGTTATTACTATATTCTAAAAAATTTACCAAAAATATAAACCAACATTAAATGTAATGTATGAGTTAATATCATATGTTAAGAAATTTATCAAAAATATAAATCAATATTACATGTAATTATTCATGTCATATTTAGTCATACACCATAACATCAATTTTTGTTACCATTTTTGTGTAAAAATAAGAGAAATCATATGTCAAATCATTTTTCAAATAATGTACAGGGATGGTCTTTCACTTTAATTTTAGAACTTCGAAAAAATGATGCTTTCACTTTTTTAAGTCCACTATGGCCACTAGTATATGTATGAATTGTCAAAATTACTTGAGGAAAGAGCAAAGCTTGCATAGCAAGATAAGAGGTCACATCCAAGAAACGTGTCCAAGAATATTCAAAGCTGGTTTTGTGGTATAAATACATAAGTAACATTCTCCTATAGTAACCTTAAACTAAAACATAAACAACATCAGCCATCGTCTAAAGACTCTTAGACACAAGTTTTTTAATAACTCCGATCATGTCTCTCTTCACGTCCTTCTTTGGCTGCTTCTTTCCAAAATCCGGCTCAAGGATAAGCTCAATCGATGGTAGTACTAGTAGTAACTCAAAAGTCATGTCTCTAGAGAAACCAAAAAGAAAAGCTGATATTTCGAGAGCTCCGATCATAGTGTCTTATTTTCCAGTAGGTTCAAATCTTTCGCGTTTGTAAGAGAAGAAGAAAAATGAAGATGAAGCGTGGGACCTTGACATATTTTGCTGTAATGTTAAGGCTTTGTTCTTTTGTTCCTCTTGTTTTGTTTGATTATGTATAAATTGTATTAAATCAACCAATTAAATCTGATAAAAACATATATATTCTTTTTGTCCAGGCCAAATAAAAAGTTCAATTGTTTACGGAAATGAGAATTTTTGCTTCTTTTTAAAGGTTTTTGATTTTTGATCCTTGAATTAATATATCTTTTTCAAATAAATTATTTGTTTCGATACTACTAATGTAATCTAATAAGTTATTTTGTACTATGTTATGAGTTTCTTCATTATCGGACATACCTGAAACGAGTTTATAGTTAGATTTTTGTTGGTTGCGATGGTCTCATGAATTTGATTTGAACTTCTTTGATTCTCGGGTGTTTTTAATTTGTTTTTATAGTGAAAAACTGCTATTCAGAAGGTTCTATGCATTCAACAGTTAGAGCTTTTCAGAAAAAGTTTTTCTCAACTCTTTTGAAACGAAATTTGTTCGATTTCTTATTTCACTGCCTCTTAAATTTAATTGCTTACAGAGTTTTAAATAAATATCAGGAACAGTGAGTGTGAGTGTGAGTGTTCATTCGTAGAAATGTTTAGAAGAAATTCAAAATGGAAATGTGCATAATCAATGATTAAGATAAGACATAATATTAATTAATATAGGAGTGAGTCATCAATTATTAAATGCAAATGGTGGGTAGCAGAATACTTTTTTTTTTAATAAAAAAAAAACTCATTCTCACAGAAAAGAATATTAAATAGTTGGCGCCAATTGTTATTTGCGTGGCGCAAAGAAAATGAAATCAGATAACCAAGTACAATGGGATGGACGGTCATGATCCAGAGTACAGCAATCTTAGTTATCATACCTGGCAAAATCCCGCCACATCACTAAAATATAGATATTTTTAGAAAAGAAATCTGGAATTGATTTAAAATACATCAAATTTCACAGCACATCAGATTAGCAAAAAAAGACTAAAAAGCGGAGAAAAAGATCTGAATCGTCGTCAAACAAACCAAAAAAAAAAAAGCTCTAACGTTCGTTCACAGGTAAAAGCTCTCTCTCTCTCTCTCTTGCTTCGCTTGCTCTTCACCGAGTCTTCTGAGTCAAGTCGTAGTCACACTCTTCGTTACTCTATTGCAGATCTAGAGAGATGAAAGGTGGTGAAACCAAAGCTCAAGCGAAGAGCACTGACGATAGGTATCTTTTCTAAATCGCACACACACATGGCGAATCTGAAATCTCCGCATTATCTTAACGATTTTACTCTTTTATTGGATTCGATTTTTGACAGATTGAAGACGAGAGGGAAGAAAGCAGGAAAGAAAGTGAAGGATCCAAACAAGCCTAAGAGGCCTCCGAGTGCTTTCTTCGTCTTCCTGTAAGTTGATTCTCCTCTTCCTCGCAGTTGATTAGTGAGATTTTTGCTGATTACTTTCGGTTGATTTGAACGAAGAGAGGGATTCCGGAAGGAGTTCAATCTAGCTAACCCTGACAACAAATCCGTCGGAGCTGTAAGTTGTGTTAATCTGGAGATCTACAATCACTCGATCTCTCTACCGTATATGGTTGTTAGTTGTTTTTTGAATATTTGTAAAACATTTTTAGGTTGGTAAAGCTGCTGGAGCCAAATGGAAATCCATGACTACTGAGGTGAGTCTTTGTTTTTTCGAATTTCAATCGCTTGAAATCTGTAGATCTGTTACTCGGTTGTTTTTAATTTTCAAAATTGAATGAAAAAAAAAACAGGATAAAGCTCCTTATGTAGCCAAGGCGGAGACCAAAAAGACTGAATACGCCAAGACTATGCAAAAATACAACATGAAATTGGTATATTTGCTCTTCTTTTTGTTGGACCTTTTTTGTCATTTTCTTATAATTTTAGCCAAATGTAATCGTTTTTGTTTTGTCAGGCTAATGGAACCAGTACAGCTGGAGATGATGACTCTGACAAGTCCAAGTCTGAAGTCAACGATGAGGAAGATGCTGCTAGTGATGAGGTTTGTTCTTATACTATTTTTGAATAGTCTTTTTGTTGTGTTTGCCTTCTTTGTAAGTGTTGCTGCTATCTAGTTTTTAACACTTACTTGATCTGTTGTTTTTTCACAGGAAGAAGATGATGATTAAAAAGATGGATCAGCAGCTGTTTGTTTTAATGGAGTATCTTCTCTTCTTATGTGTTAGCTACTAGTTTTATTTTAGGAAGAAGAATAGTGTTACTCTATTTGCTTTGTTTTTCCCCCTTTTATGTTAACTGGGATTTAATTCACATCTCTTACATTCAACTTCTCATGATAACTTTGGATTTAGCTTTGAACTTCGTTTCTACTTTTATGATTTGTTATGCTGTGTTTACCTCAAATTATATCTTCTACTACATCTTGTTTCTCTATTGATTGGTGAAAAGTCGAATACACTTTTCTACAGAAGTGTCGTTTTGTGGGATTACAGGTTGAAATTTTTGGTTTTATACATTTTTTTAAGTAGGAAAGAAAGTTGAAAAACTCATCGCAAGAGTGTAGTATAAAACTTTAGAGAAGCTATCTACAGCAATAAATCACATTCTGAGTTCTTTGAGATAACAAAACAAATAGTATTAATCAAACAAAATACAATAGTGCTATCATTTTGAGCTGCTCTGTTTGTTGAACTCCACAGCATTCAACAGTTCCTTAGCTGTAGAGGAGAAAGACTTTGCCGTATTTTCCATCTCTGTCGTCTTCAGGCTGATTCCCTGCAAAGATTACAACACGGATTCTTCAAGGCTAATGAAACAATCAATGTTTATGTAGAGTCTGAAATCAAAAGTAGAGTACCTGTAGCTTCTGCAGGTTGTCTTGAAGTTTGCTCTGAGCCATTTTGGCAGCACCCATTTCCTGCACGACAAAACAGAAGATGAAACCGCTGAGCCAAACTACATAACTTTCTCTACAAGGATATAGTGAAGCTTACCTCGGACGAAGCAAAACCGTACTTCTTCTTGATCTGGTCGACTGTAACGCCGCTCTTCTCCTCATGTTTCTCTTCATTGGTCACAACACTCTTCTCATTATTCTTAGCCGTCATCTGCTTCAGCTTACCTTTAAAGCTCGTGAACTTACTGGCCAGCTTCTGCTTACTAATCCCTGACAATATCCCTTGTTCTTTAGGCTGCTCTTGTTGTTGATGATGATGATCATCATCCTCGATATCAATGTCATCTACAAGAAAAAAAAGATCAGAAAACATAAACAGGCTCGGTTATTACATCACTAAGGATATGTTAGAGCTTACCTATGTCCAACTCTTCTTCATCGTCAACTCTAGTAACAGTACTGCTCTCTCTACTACGCTCAACGTTGTTGTTCCACGGGAAATTAGCTGTGGTGAAGATCTTTGAAAGCTCCTCAATAGTTTCTTTGGTGCTTTCTGTTGTTTCTGTGTCAGCTGCGCGCTTGGGTTTAGTCTTGAAGACCGAACCAAACATACCCTGTAAAAAACCACATAATACAACATGGATCACTTACTCATGTGTGTCTTTAAAGATAAGCTGTAGAGTCAATGCTGCTTCACCTTCTTTTCCTTTGGAGGTGACGCAACCGCTGATGTGAGGGTTCCATCGTGACAAACCGCATTATCTTTCTTGTAAACTCTGCTCAAAGACTCCACAAGCCTAAATGTTTCCTTGTGAGGTAAGACTGAGCTGACAATAAGTTCATTGTCTCCATTCACCTACATGAAGAAACAGGATCCAGCTTGAGTACTTACTAGTTACTATTAGTAACTTTCAGAGTGTGTATTCTGGAGGGTACCATGACTAGATCTCCATCCCATGAAGCAGATATGGTAATCTCTGGTAATGAGTTTTGTTTTGGTGAAGAGCATGTGAAGCCTCTAATGGAGATTTGTTTTAGAAGAGATAGTTCTGGCAAAGACCTGAAGCAATTCAAACCATCAGTGAGAGCTAGTTCTCAAATATGAAGAAAGAGACAAAAGACAGATGTTTTCACCTTATCTCAACAGTTCCATCTGAGAAAACAAGTGTAAGACCAACACCAGAGGTTCCATAGAAGGTAGAAGCTGAGCAAATGGATGGAGAACTAAACTTTTTCTTGTGAAGAACCTTCTTCACTCCCTGAAAAGAGGCCCAAAAATGGCAAATAAGTATCATCTTGAGCCAATGAGTAGATGAAGAGATCCGTATGGAAGGTACTGTACCTGGACAACTTGAGACAATGAGTAGATGTATATAGCTTTCTCTGAACAAAGCAAAACCGAAGGCTGCCTTGTTGAAACATCCTCAACTACGCTCTCTCCATTTGCTGAAGAGTCTTGTTTTCCATCTGCAAGTAATGAAGAGAAGAATCATTTAAGATCTTTGATTTTTGTTTAATACCTTAGTAAGAGGTGAATCTATACCTAGAATCTGCATGAACAGAGCCTTGAATGGCTTTTTGGGCTTAACCAAGTTGGTTCCAATCATGTTTCCTGTGTCACTATCCAAAGCAAAAACAGACGAGTCCCTCATAGCAACCACCAACACATTCTTCTCAAAGCCTTGCACACTGCAGCTCTCACACTGCAAGGAGGTGATCCCTGGACAGATCTCACTAGCAATGTGTTTCGTGTATAACACAGTTGCTTCCTCAACGTCAACCAGAGAAACATGTCCTTGATCTGATCCGATAGCGAGATGCTTCGAGTTTTGGCTTTTCTGAATACAGGTAATGGACCCAGTGAGCTTTATGTACTTAACACTATGAACAATATGGTTATTCCCTTTCTTGGAGCTTCCTGCAACACAAAAAAGTAATCAATGTATGAAGACACAACACAAGATTAGTACAGCCAACTTCTATCTAACATACCTTGGAAAGGGATGAAACTGTTTTCTGTTAGGTATGGCTCAGGTTTGAACCTGTAAAGGCGAATCATTCCGTTCTGATCACCAGAGACAAGAAGCCTTGAGTTGCTGTCGAAATGCAAAGCTGTCAATGCAGCAGTATCAGCCTGCTAAAAAGAAACTCACATCAGAAGCAGAAAGCACATTTAAAACAAGAAGAGGAGTCTATGAAACTTTACCTGTTCTTTCAGGAACAAGACAGGAATGAGAAAAGGACATGTCATGTCCCATACACCAATGGTTCCATCACTATGTCCAGTGAAGTAAACATTCTTAACCTTTGTGAAACCAGGAAAGCAACCTTCCTTTGTAGATGTCTGAGAGGGAAGAAACTGTGCAGTATCTCTCGCAAGCTGAGCATAATCCTCGTCAGAGAGGTTCAGCAAGTGTGAAGGGTTTGTGAGGAACTTTCCTACAGTGACACCACCGCAAGAATCTGAAAACGGCAGCTTCACCACAGTCTCCTTTGGGAGAGAAGGAGGTGATTTGGATTGAGATTGAATAAGATACTTCTCAATCATGTAATCATCGTAAGCATACACACGTCCAGACTTTCCAAGAACAAGGAGAGAATCCTGTTTAGCATCAGCTATGATCATCTCCATGTCAACACAAGGCTCAGAGACATGAAGTCCCAGCTTAACCATCCTTACTTCGGTTTGGTCGTTAAGTAACACCACCTGCAAGGAGTTTGAGGATGATCCAGTGACGTAAACTCTGCTTGCTTTCCCTTCAGCATACACCCATTTTAGAGAAGCTATCGGTGTCTTCTCGGCTTTGTATCCGAGGTTAAGCTTGCAGACCATGGAAGAACTCTCTGTCATGCTCCATATTAGAATGTCTCCATTGCTATATCCAACTGCTACTCTGCTTCCTGAAGGGCAAACCCAACAAGCACAGGTGGCTTTCTTTGCTTCCTGCTTTACCATCCCCTGTCCTGTTTTGAGAACTGGTTTGCTTTCTTTGATGTCCCATAAGGTGATAAAACCGCTACTAAACACCAGTAGAATCCTTTTGGTTTCAGATGTTGGCTGTGGTAGAATGCTCACAACTGAAGTATCATCAGACGCTTCAACAGGAGAGCCTAACACAAACAAGAAGATGTTTCAAGAATCTAAAGAGATATTTGTTTTTTTTTTTGGTATTTTGGTTATTTACCATTTGATGCTAGATAAGGTATAGTGTAGTCCATTTGTATCACTTGATTAGAGTCTTGATCGATCTTCAACACCAATACATTACCAGAAGAGTCTCCAACGTAACTGCAAGTTCAAAAAAAGCACACTTGCTTTCATTATCAAGAACTCAAGAAACTATGTTAAGAAGATTGAGGATGAAAGCATACAAGTAAGGTGTATGTTGCATAACCCTGAGAGATGTTATCTCGCCGTTGAAAACATAAACATGAGAGATAACCTTCGTCTCTAAGTCCCAAACCTGGAGTGAGTTTTAGAAATCAGACCAAATCTCAAATGCTACTACTAGAGTGATTCAAGAAAATGTCTTACTTCAATCTGATTTTTGGAGTTCACATTGAGAAGAACTCCTTGGTTCTGAACAAACTTGAGAATCAAAACACTATGTGTCAAGCTATGTCATTGTAGTAAAAGAGAGAAGAAGAAGATAATGTAAGTGAGCAGAACCTCAAGAAACTTGCATGTGGAAGCTTCTTCTGACACTAGTAAAGCCTGGGTCTGATCTTTCCCAAACAATTTGATTCTACCATCCCTGAGAATCGAAAAACAATATGATGTCACAACAAGTGAAACAACTTGAAGAAAATTTCTCTGCAGCTCTTACTTGGTGGAAACTGCGAGGATCTTCTGAACCGGATCATAAGCAAACAAGTGAGCTCCTGACGGGATTCCGTAGTGTAGTACAACACGTGGTTCAACATCATTAGCTCTTAATCCTTCTGATGAGCTTCCAGGCTGCAACAATGGAGAGGAAAATGGTAAGATAGTGTTCTGTGTTCTTCAGTCTACGACTAAACCGGCCGATTCGGTTTGGAAACACTAAAATACCGGTTCGGGTCTTATCGTATGGATAAGTCAAAAAGTCAACAGATAGATAGTAACTAGATTGGATACGCATTTAATGCGACTTTTCAAAAATTTAGGACACGAAACATGCGTGTCGACAAAAACATCTTACGTCATAAATGTTTTTTATTCTAATCAAAATATCAAAGTGGATTAAACATCTGGGCTAAGTGGCTAACCACGAACCGACACAGAGTCGCAAGTAATAAGATCTGTGTTAAGACAAAAGTACGAAATTAATCATCATAAAGCAAATATTCGTAATAATAACGGAGCAAAGGAAATTCTTTTTTTTTTTTTAAATCAAATATTATTCTAACAATGGATCTAACATCGATTTCTGTAAATTTCAGAATTTTGATTTCTTTTTTTTTTTTCTTATCACACAAACTCTTTCACTGAATCTGAGAAGACCAATTGTAGAAGAAGATGAACAGTTCGAGAAACAGAGGACTTCGTGTGTACCTTCTTCGCTGCTTTCTCGACCAGCTTCTTCACGAACATCTTTGTAAATGGATCGCACAGTGAATTAATTAAAGGTGATCAAATGAAAATATAGATAGAGATCAAACTTGAAATGTATCAGAGAGTTTTGGCAGATCACCAAGGATTTGATTCGTCTCAACAATGTTTTGAGAGAGAAGAGGGTAGAGAGATAGAGAGAATAGAGAAGAAACAAGATGGGGGAGTGTTGAGAAGTAACGGTTCCTCTGACGGTTTTTTTTATAGACGGCTACCCACAAAAATAAATATTCACAACATGACAACAAACATAGACAGAAACATATCAATACATCAATACTATTACATTCGAAGTCAAAACTCCTATATATATGGTGCGGTGTAGTTATTTTACTTAGATTGTATAAACGTTTTCCTAATAAGTGTGAAATCACTTACCATATTAGATTAATATTTACTTGAATATCTAGAAAATCTTACCACCAGGCAGTAGATCAATTGGTTTAAGCGCAAGCGTTGGTGCTGGTGTACTCCTAAATCGAAATTCGGTGAAACAGAGATTTATACTATGTTTCTAAAAAAAGAGTAATTTCCCCGGTTTAAAAAATTATTTGGACCGAACACCAAGATTATATATTCTGGTTAACGAAAATTTTTTGGAAAATTATGAATTTACTTACATCCTCAAATATTTGTTTACTAGTGATATTCCGGCGTTACGCGCCGGATTCATATGTTGTATTCTTACTTAAATTTATAATTTATTATATGTTTTAGTAAAGAAAATATGTTAAATAAAATATGTAAAAATAATATTTTCTGATCTTTTTATAGTGGTTTGCGATCGTAGTATATTATTTTGTTTGAAGTTGTTTAGTTCAAAGTAGAATAGTATAAGTAGTTGTTACTAATCGATTAATAAAAATAGAATAAAAATCGATAGTCGTAGAAAAGTTAATTTAGTTGGAATCTTAAATACTCATGTCATAAAGCTGAGCTTTCTTTCAAGAAATGTTTGAAGGTGTTAAACCGAGAAAGTTGATTAACGCATGTAAAAGCACCACCGAAAAGAAATGATGCATAAAAACTACTACTGTAAAGTAAGCAATCATTAACTGTAAACTGAAATAAGAAATCGGTGTACCTTCCCATTAATCAACAACATATCAACCCCAATATCTCACCCTTTCTTAATATTTGAGGCTTGCCAAAATTGTTGTAGCCTAGTCTTAATATCTCTACACCGATTTGTCTTCAACTCCGAGCAATGGCCGAGAATTCGACAATGATTGAATTGGAAAAGTAAAGAGATTATCGTCCGAACTCTCACACCGTATACATATACAATGAAACCGAGAAAGCGGAACTAAAGAAGCATTCAATAAGAGATAGTGGGATGAGTGAGATTTCGGATTGATTATATGAACAATTCGTCGATTGCGTTAAAGAAGAAGAATTGTAGAGGCTATATTCTCCATCGTCAACATCAAATACAAAGAATTCCTATAAACCAGTGTTTTGAAACCTAATCCGGACATTGAATCGAATGATTTACGGATCAACTGGATCATTGGATCAACCGCGGATGAATCGCGGATTAATAAATGAATTAGTTTTATTATATAATAATATATTAATTAGCTATGAAAACAAATATATATATATATAAACTAAAGTTAAGTATTTTAAGTGTACATACAAAATATTAAGAAATAGTTTAGACTATTTAAAAAAATTATAACATAAGAGTTATGACATCTAAAAAATCAAGACATAAAATTAAACTTCCAATCCAAAATAAACCAAGATTAAAACATCATTGTAATAAATTATCAATAACAAAATAAACTAACACCAGATCACATCAACTAATTTTGGTTTCTCTAAATTTTAAAACTTACCAACAAAATTTTATAAATTTGTCACTTCATCATCTTTGGGCTATTCTTCAGCAAGAACATTCTCTAATTTATTATAATCAAGTTAGCCAGGTTTTCTTCTTCAACAATCCAAAACTCTGTTTTGTAATTCACATGATCATATGATTTTATTTTTTTTTATCTGTAAATTAAAAATGTAATGATTTGTTATAAACTAAGTTAAATAAAAATAATTTATTCACCTTTCTTGCAAGCGTAAATTGTAGTGTAGAGGAATAATAAGCCTCATCGTGCTTTAGTCTGTTTCTGGACGTGGCTCAAGCACAATCATGACTCACCTTTCTTGCAAACGTAAATTATAGTGTAGAAGAAAGGAAGCGACAATAAAACTGAAAATTTTAAATTTTAATTAGAAATTTAGAATATAAAAATAATTTTAAAACATAACTTGAACTAAAATAGTAAAAAAAAATTATATATTGGTTCAACCAGCTGCAACATGTATCGGGTTTTAGTGAGTTTTGTGTGTTTTATGGGTTTTCATAAAACCCAAATTCGATTTATATTGGGTCACCGATTTATCGGTTCAACTACGGATCCGGTCAGATTCAAAACACTCTTATAAGCGTTTGGACTTGTATGAAGAAAAATTAAAACCCCAATTTATTTCACAATTAATACCAAAATTCATTAAATTTAAATTGAGAAAATATTTTAATTATTAAAAAGAAAATGCCACATGGCATTTTTTCCCCCAAAGAGATAAAAAAGCCTACTTTATTAGTATAGATTTTCCAGATCCATATTTCAAAAATTATCATAAATCTATAAATTATTGGAAACTATCGTATTATAGTACAAAAGATTCTTAAGAGAAGAATGACCGATTTTTGCAAATTATTTAGAGGACATCAAAATTTTTAAAAGAAGTTTTCATAGTTTAGAGATTATTCATATATCAAGGATGCATAACAACAAGGCGGACAGCTTAGCACGAAGTGTAAGGTAACAATCGTCATTTACTGTCCATATGGATACAGAGCATCCGATTTGGTTTACAGAATCTACATGAGTCTGTAATGTTTTAAAAAAAAATAAGTACAAAAGAGAGCATAATGAATGTTTGATAGCAACAAAAACTCTAACGTCGGATATCGTACAGTTATAAGCATTACTACCACATAAATCTTTAATCCATGCGATGGAGTACATGTGGGACACTGTAACTCATCCTACCAGCACAACACAAGACTTAGAGCTTTTGCGTGTCAGTGTGCTCCCCTTAGAGTACAGTGAAAGACTAATATAGGCAAAAGATGGAAATAAAAAAACTATATTTTCTGAGTCAAGATAAATATCAGCTAAACAAAACTATTTTATATGATCCTATTAAAAAATTGTTAACCGGTTTTCAATTTTAAGAAACTACGTTTACAACTTTTTAACAAGAAAACTGGATTGGCTTTATGAAAAATCGAGAGAACAGAACTCGTGAACTACTTCAACCATTGTCCATTGCATGCTAAGCCGACCCTTCTCTCAACAGTCTTATAAATTAAAGATTTAATTTGCGAAAATAAAAGTAAAATAAATTTCCAAATAAACCCAAGAAAATGGTTTAACAGACATTTTTATATTTAAAAAAATACTCAAACACTGAAACTAAATAATACATGAAAAATGTGATGGTCACGCCTAAATCTGCTATGATAAAAAGCAACATTGTAAGCAAAAGAGAAGAAAGGAAGCTTGGAGTCATGGTAGAGCCAAAGAAGGGTCCTCTTCAGAGACAAGTCAAAACGGTACACGTCGCAAGCGCTAATCTCTCGTATGGGTCCAGCTGAAGTTGGTGATCTAACTCTGTTACGTGATATCACGAGAGACGTCCGATCTTTTGTCAGATGGACGGTGAGAGATTACACTGGCTTTTTCTATGAGAGCTCTGACCACCGACCAAATTTGGATAAATAAATGAAAATTTGGACATAAGTGCGATTATCCTTTTTCTAATGCGATTCTTAGCGTATTAGGTTGGGTTATACTATATTAGCAAGATAAAAGTTGGACCCATCCTCGATATATCATTCCTCGGATACGGTCTCTTTAACTTTTGTAGAGATTAATTTTTACTTCACTTATATGATTGGACTTTTTCTTAACTTTGTGAATCCACTTAAGTAAAGCCAACCTACTGAATATATGAAACCAGAAAATGAAAGCGGTTTAGTTTTCCCTCGTAGCTTTCATATACCATCAACAGAGAGTGAGCGTATATATCCAACAAATCATTTACTCATTTATTCATCTAAAATCTCCATAACAACCACTTATCTCAATGATTATTAGCACTTGTTGATTAACCTCTAGTTCAATTCCAATACAATAATCATAACACAAACCCAATCATAATATATATACACAATAAGTTCCAAATACTCCAATAGTAAATAGCTTAACGGTTTTTTTCTTTATTTTTCTCTGCTTTGTCATTATTTGGTCAGTTGAAGAAAGAATTCAGAAGTCATTCATAATCCTACAATAGAACACCAATAATATGTAAGAAAATAATTGGCAACTACCAAGTCATTCATGTACGAATAAGCTAAATGATTCTCTGCAAATTAATAACTGGAGTACTCATATAAGTTTTTTATTATTTTGAAAGTAATATATACTATCAATGTAAGAGCTCAAGCAAATCAAAACATTATATTTATTGTGTACTAGAAATATAGTTAAATGAAATTTTCATTGTAGAGCAAATGAGTCTCATATTACAAAACCAAACCTTAGGGAAACCCATATCAAATTCTAACCCATTCAACATACAAGTATCTCCTTGCCCAAAATAGAACTAAATAAGCCCAACGAGGCTCGACGAAATCCAAGTTACAATAATCGGTTTAAGCCTGTTTTTGAAGATCAACCTTTATTTGCTTAACAAAAAAAAAGAAGATCAACCTTTAACCTTGGAAGTTGTTACATTTTTGTAAAGATCAATCTTCTTACCTATCATTTGGTGATAATTTTTTGTTGTATATTTTATATGCTCCCACGTCCTATACTCATAACAGAAAAACAAAAAGGAAAACATGTATGAATATGGATTCTTAGAGCAGCATTAATGGTAGGATGAGGAAATTTTTTTTTAAACCATTATTATACTATTAAAACGGAAAAAAAAAGAGAGATCAAACTAAAGTATCTTAAAATCCAACTTTACCAAACCCGTTTAAAATTTCAATTGCTTATATGTCCTTTTTCTATTGATTTTCTTTTCTAGTTTTAATTAAGTTATAATTATCTAACAAAATTATAATAAAATATTAATATTTGTAGCTTAGATACCAAAATTCTATTTCTACCCGTTAGTGATGCTCTCTTAGGCGTTTGTGTAAACAGTTTTGGTCTCGGTGTTTGACTTAGAATGCGATTGAATAGCATAATTAGCGATATATTTTGAGTAGGATAAGACATTTACTCTAGTTCCAGCTTTTACTCTGCCAATCAAGTTAAAAACAATATAACTTCTTTTACTCCGATTACTGTTTGAGCAGAGTAAAACTTTATTGCTTTTTATCGTTGGGTTTAAGCAAATAAGCAGAGTCAAAAGTTACTCTGGTTTCTGTTTATTCTGTTTTCTTCTTTTCTTTTGTTTACTCCACATATTTTCCATCTATTTACTCTGCTTTAATTTTCTTTCATTTATTCCTGTTTCATCCAATCACACTCTTAGGCTCACACATGGAACCTCTTTGTTATTATTTTTCTATCATAATGAAATTAAAAAAATCATTTAAACAAAAACACTGTCAGAAAAACGAAGGACTAACAAATGTTTTTTTTTGTTTACTCGAATAACAAATGTTTCTATATTTTTGTTTCTAGACCACTAAACAAGATATATAAACCCACAAAAACCTAGATTACCGAAACAATATCAGAATTAACAATTGGTTCTAGTAAAAAAACTTAAAAACAATCAGTACTAGTGAAAAAACGATCAATAATTAATTTTATAAAGTACATATGATCAAATACATATAGACAGTGATAAGATAAACGAGGTTGTATTAGCGGGTTGCGGCAGTGTCGTCTATAAGTCAATATTTTAAAATATTCACCCAATAAATATACAGGTAAATTATAATTTGTTACTATTATGAAACAGTATACTTCCCATTGAACAATTCATAATCATCCCAGTTCCAAACTTATGTTCTCCACCGTATTTTAGGTGAGTCATTGACTTGGAATATAGCTGTGAAGTAAATTCATCTTATAATTGACCTAAGTTGATATATTTTTGATGTAAAAAGATCACAGTATGGAAGTAGACCTGAGAAGAACTGAGTGCACGTTCCGACAAATACTATATTCACCGGATTCAATACGGCATGTGTCATGACCACGTATTCAAGTATCCATTGACCAGTGCTCACATTTTGTTTTCAACAATAAAGACAACTATGTTTAAGCGTTTCTGTTACTACTAGTATTATTATTCAGGGATCAATTTCATTTCTTTTTGCAGTTAATGATTCTGATTAAATTTTATTAAATTCTCAAACCCTTAAGTTCCCGTGGAACATGGGCGGCGGACACCGACCATCAACGACTTCTCATGGTTAGATGACACGTTGGTGTGTGGCTCCTTAACTTATACTAAGTCCTGACTCTGACCCACCAATCGTTAGATTTCTTATTTCATTTATGTTGCTTCTTATGTTTTGATTAGGATGATAGGGATTGCAAAAGATGGCGTAGCTACTAGCTAGTATACTCTATAGAGGATTGTCTTGGAAAAATATAATCTGGAATGTGTCAGAAAAAGTCACTAGATCGCAACTCAAGAATGTCAGTTAACTGGTCAGGAAAAGAGTAAAATTGAACTGTTTATTTCTCAAAATTTTCTTTTCTTTACCACTTGTTACTATAACACGAATTCGATTGTTGACCAAAAAGTTAGTCAAAAAGCAAAATTTAAGTAATCAAAAAGATTTTCATGAATAAATCAAGCTTGTGTATTAGTAATTTAGTATTATTAGATGTAAATATGCGAACAAAGATATAGAACTTGAAAATTTGATAAATTTCCTAAGAAAATTTTCCTTTCTGGTTTTTAAAGTTGTATGTATTAAATTTTTCGCATATATTAAAAAAATAATTTAAAATTTGTTTATAAATACATTATTTTGTTTTGAATATTTCTCATATTTTTTAACCAGTCAAAATTTAATAAATACAACTAATTTATTTGAAATTTTTTAATTTATCATTATTACCAAATAAAAGTTCATTGAAAATATTAAAATGTATTTTTATAAAATCTTTTTTCTAAAACATAAATTATTTTGAAACGGAGGAAATAATAAACAATATATATAACATCTAAACAATTTAATGGTAAATATTTCATTTAAAAGTAACAAAACTTCAAAATTTTATTAGTTTTTAAAATGAACTATATCTCAATTTCTTGAAAGAATATCAACTGAAAAAATAAAACTAAACAACATTAATCTGTTAATTGCATAAAAATATAGTTACAATATTTTCAACTATAAATCTAAATAACACTAAAGTTAAACTAAACTAATGTAAATATCAGTGATGGAAGTAGCCGTTTAGTAGACATATTAACTGTCGATTCTAATTTTGGAAACTAGATAACCCTTTGATTCTAATATTTTCCTCTAATCATGTTGCTCTTATAAAGTTACCGTTTGATATTACCAACGATCGTATTACTCACATACGAATCAAGTTACCGTTTTTTTAAATATTCTTAGTAGTGTTTGTTCTCAAGCATTAATATTTAGAAATTTAATACTATAAACCTACCTTTATTTTGTCTTTTTTCGTGCCTTTACCTTTCCTTCTACTCTCAAGAACGCACTGACTCTTCTTCCTTCCTCTGTTTCCTTCATTCACACAGAGAGAGAGAGAGAGAGAGAGAGAGAGAGAGAAAGAGACGAACACTTTGACAAAAGATGATGGAGTGGGATAATCAGCAGCAACCCAATAACCACAACTCTTCAAATCTTCAAGGGATCGAAGGCTCTGGCTCAGGAGGAATGTACGTGAAGGTGATGACCGACGAGCAGCTCGAAACTCTGAGGAAACAGATTGCTATCTACGCCACCATTTGTGAACGTCTCGTTGAGATGCACAAAACCCTCACTTCTCAACAAGATCTTGCAGGTTCTCTTCTTAACATTTCTTGGCGTAATTAAATCTTTTGTGGAATTCAAGAATAGGCTTAGTAATCTACCTTGAAACCCTCTAACTGAGCTAGAGTATTTACCTTTTAGAAGGTGTTTTTATGTAGTTCAACTTCAACAACTCTGTTTTGAAACAGGAGTGAGGTTGGGAGGTCTATATGCAGACCCAACGTTTGGTCACAAGATGACGGGTAGGCAGAGGTGGACTCCTACGCCAGTTCAGCTTCAGATTCTTGAGCGTATATTCGACCAAGGGATAGGAACACCGAGCAAGCAGAAGATCAAAGACATAACCGAAGAGCTGAGCCAACACGGTCAGATCGCGGAGCAGAACGTCTACAATTGGTTCCAAAACCGGCGTGCTCGGTCCAAGAGGAAGCAGCATGGTGGTGGTGGTGGTGTTGGTGGTTCTTCTAACAACAACAATAATGGTGAGTCTGAGGTGGAGACTGAGGCTGAGACTTTGAATGAGAAGAGAAAGATGCCAGAGACTCTTCTTGTTCTTCCTGATGGAAATAACAATGGCATTGGGACAACAAGTACTACTAGTCCTAGGCCTGAAGATCTTTGCTTCCAGAGCCCTGAGATGAGTTCTGATCTTCACTTGCTAGGAGTCCTATCAAACCCAAGTAAGTTCCTTAGTAAAAATGCAAAAGACAAAACACTCGTGACTTGTGTCTCTACAATAATCAGACTTTGCTGTATTTTGCAGGGGATGAGCATCTAGTTGGAAAGATGGGATTGTCTGAAAGCTACAACCTGTATGATCATGTTGAAGATTATGGCCTGTAGGGGTTGATTCATACAAGCTGAGGAGAACTTATAATGATCAGTTAGAGATCAAAGAAATTGGTTGAGTAGTCAGTCTTAAGCAGTTTTTAGACTCTTTTAATCATTTGTTTTCTGGGTGTTTTAATCAAAGCTTGTGATGCATTACTTTAATGTTTACTGAATTTAGAGTGATTCCTATCTCCTTTTAACTAATAATATTATTAAAAAAAACTGATTCAGGTTTTACAGTTTCTTTTCTCTACCACAAGCTCCAATCCCAAGAGGTGCCAGTTTAATTTAGTTTAAAACATGCTAACCTAGGAAAGCTTTGTAATTCACATTGTGTATGACCAGGGAAAAAAAAAGACAAGGCGTTAAAGGGGCCAAGTAAAAAACTACAAGGCGTTAATATCTCCAAAAAAACAACGGCACGTCGTTTTTTGTATTGAAGATTATCGTTGAGTGCAATCTGTACAGCTTCGACCTTTTTTGATCTCGACTTCAGCGTATCGTCTTCTTCCCTTCACCGATTCAGATTTGACCCTTTCACTCCATTTTTAAGATTTGTGCTTATTCTTCTTCTTCTCGTGGTCGACATATTGTTAATTTTGTGGGGATAGTTGGCGAGATTTAGAAGGTTTATGGTTCTTAGTGGTGAAATGGGGTTATAATGCACGCATGTTGCTCGACTAAAAGCCGCAGAGACATCATTTTGCTGCCTACGTTAAGTGAGAGTCAAAAGTCTGAAACTTTTTGATTGGGTTTTGATTGGAGCGGGCTTTTATATGGATAGGAGTGAATTACGATTGATAGATAGAGTGTGTTAGCAACTAAAACCAGGTTTCGAATGGTGAGCTCGTGTCTGTCGGATAAGAGATACACTTACACACACGAAAGTGAAAATGAGCCACTTAGAGGCGCCATTGACATTCACCATGTGATCATCAACGGAAGCAGAGTAACTGGTTATGCCCGTCTTAGGGGGCTCGCTTTCTTCCTTGTGGGTTTGGCGATTTCCTTGTACTTCCTTCTTGGAAAGGTAAATGATACGTTTAGTAGATGTTGGTTTGTTATTGCTTGTGTCATTGCTTAGAACAATGTGGTGCTAGTGCATAGTATGATAAATGCATACGATTTTATTTCTGTAGTCAAGGGATCAGTCACATGTCATTATAGAACTATATGTTGATTCATGATGAGTTTGGTGTTTTGTATTACTTTACAAGGTTGTTTTGTTGATGTTCCATCTGTATCTCCTTCAAACGGGTATCTGAAAGGGGTAACTCACATGAAACAGGACAATCCAGTTAGGACTCTTTCTTGGAGCTGCCTTTTAAGTGGTTTCTTTGTTATGATACAAAGTCGGAAGTTTGTCAAGAAAGGTGCGGAGACCTTGTTACACGGTTTAAAGTCCCACCAAATGATTTAGTCGTCACATCTTTCAACTGATTCTTTTCTTTTTATTTGAGCTGTTCAGAATCTGTTATAATCATGCCAACCTTCGGGATCCAACTTGAAACTCAATATGTAAGGTACGGTTTCTCCATTTAGTTAATACTTTGAACTACAACATATTAATGGCCTATGAGGGAGGGTGGTATTATTAGTTTTTATTTTCATGAGATTATTGTCATCTGTGCTGTTACCAATCATTCAAGTACTCAAAATTGTTGTACGTGTTTCTGCTCTGCAGTGGAAAAACCGTCTCCAGGTTTATCCCTATTGACAAGATTTTGAAGCCTGTGCTGGTCGAATGCGTCACCCCCGTTACATGTTACTGGAGTCTCTCCTTGTTTCTGCGTGGCGAAGAACAGCTTACGTTGGTGTTTAAGGTAATGCAAAAACAGTTTGTTCCAATGCATTGTGAGAGAAAGTTATACAACATTGAGAATAATCACGAGCTACCAATGGTTCAATCTTATTATACTGTTTCATTTGGCCATTGGCGCTGAGTTAAGTTTCCTCTATGTACAGGAACTGCGTCCGTCATTGAAGATGTTGGTTCCCATTTGGAAGGCATTGTGTGCTGTTATTGGAACAGACCAAAGTGAAATGATGACTGAAGAAGAACATGTTGTAGCTGGTTAAGCATTACATTTGAAATATCTACTGCCAATACAAGCAGAAAACATGGGAGATCCATTACAAGACAAAACACAAGCTGAAATCCCAATGAATTATAGTGTAATATTCTCAAATACGATTTAGTCACGCTCTCTCTTTTGTTTTTCCATCTGCAAACAATGATATGAATGAATTATCATCATTATAAGATGTTGATTATGATGATTGTAGAGTGTATATGATTATTACCTTCCATCCCGTGGCCCACATGTCAATGAAACCATCTTTCACAGCTGTTATTGGTTTATGTATTTTGATTGAATTAGAAATCTATATAGTATTTACAAATCCAAGTAAAATATATAGTTTTTCAAATATAACATATGATTGTATTTACAAATATGGAGGATTTTCAATGGATTTAAGTTTTTGCATTTTCAATAAAGAAATTTATACAAATCCATTTAAATCCACTATGAAATCAAATGTATTAATAAATATGTATGGTTGAATAACAACTTATTTGAATTAAAATTTATAAATCATGAAATTAATGACACATAATTTTAATTTGGACTATTTTAATTTGGATTTTAAAATTATGGAACCAATAACATTAGAGTTAGTTTGGATTTTCAAATCAATTAAAACACACCAACCAATAACCCTCATGAACAAGAAAAAGATATTGCTTCCAGTTATAAAGTGATTTCACATTTTTCATGCAAATTATAAACTATTTAATATGGTCAAATAACAACATAAGAGAATATAAAATACTTTTGAATCGTTGACTTTGGTAGCTTCAAGAGCATAAATGTATTCTTCTTCCTTGTTGTGGGTAACAACATCACATTTCTTAAGAATTTCTTTAAATTGTTGATTCCAAATGCAACTTCAAAAAAGAACTTATGAGTCAGCGCTAATCAAAAAATTTGGTGCTTGTCTTGTTCAGTGGCCCACATGTTATATTTGAAATGACAAAAACCAAACACCTACTCTGTTGGAGATCAACATCACCACGCTTATTATCTTCAGCAACAACATCTAGAAGAGAGATGGTTCACTGATGACGCTGTTTTAGAACTCAAAAAGGATGATATTTAGTATCATAAGAAAATAAATCAATTACAAACATCAAATAACTCGAACCTTTGTTTTCTTGCCGTGATGGCAGCGGCGAAGAAACCTTACGCGGTGTCGACAGCGGTGGAGAAACCTTACGAGGTGATGGCTGAGTCACGGACGACGATGCTACAACAAGAAGTGATAGACAAAGAGTCACATTAATAAATATGTATGGTTGAATGACACCTGATCCGAATTATAATTAATAAATCATGAAACCAATAACGAATAATTTCAATCTGGATTTAAAACTCATGAAACCAATAACATTAGATTTAGATTGGGTTTTTAAATCAATTAAAATACACCAGCCAATTACCCTCATGAACAAGAAAAGTTCTTGCTTCCAATTATAAAGTGATTTCACATTTTTTCATGCAAATTATAAACTATTTAATCTCGTCACATAACAACATAAGAGAATATAAAATACTTTTGAAGCTTCGACTTTGGTAGCTTCAAGAGCATAAATGTATTCTTCTTCCTTGTTGTGTGGAGCAACATTACATTTCTTAAGAATTTCTTTAAATTGTTGATTGGAACATGCAACTTAAAAAAAAACTGGTGAGTCACCGTTTTTCAAAATTACATAAATGAATAAAACAATAATATATTAAAATTTATCTAAAATAATATTAAATATAATAATTAGATTTGATAGGTATTTTTATTATGTGTATATTAGATTGTAAACATATAAAAAGAAGGTAATTTTATTTATTTAAGTATTTAAAGTTTTTCTGTCATCAAAAGTATTTAAAGTTATGCTAGTTAAAAAGATTTTTGTAATTATTTAATCAAAATAGATTTTTGTAAAGAAGTATTTTTAGTTTCCTTTTCTAATGTATATTATCTTGTTTAGAATTTTGTTTTTACAATATTATTTAACATTATAAATAAATACCATTTTAGGATTTGTTTTTGAAAAATTATGTTATATAAGTAAAATGTTTTTGGTCAATTAAAGATAAATCGCTTAATGTTAATTAAATTATTTTTATAATCATTTAAGAAAATGTATATATTTAAAGAAGATATTTTAGATTGGATTTTTTTTTTATGAAATCACATTATATATTAAAAATACATACATATTGAATTCATTTTAAAACTTTATAGATGCTTCCTTTAATTATATATATATATATATATATTACTTAGATTTTTAAAACAAAATTTAATGAGAAATACTCTAGGATAGCCCTAAAATTTTTTTGTCACAAATTTAGCCTCTACTGAATCAAAATGACCAAAATATTTCATTAAATACAAAATAAATATTAAAATTTTTAAAAAATTATAAAAATAGTTTCAAAAGAAAATTTGAATTTTAAAATGAAAATTTGAAAAATCAAATTTGAAAGCATATAATTCAAACTATAAAAGTTTATTTTTGTATTTTATATCTAGGATATAAAATTCTTTTAATTATTAAATTAAACATTTTTGTCTTTTTCATTCTTAAGCATCTTTTGTGACAAAAACTTGATAATAATCTATTTACGAGAATTGTCCAAATTTAATTGCAGAAGTTAGTAAATAAAATCTTTAATAATGACAAATAAATATAATATTATTAATCAATTAAAAATAACTATGTAATTAACTATCATAAAAATAAACGTTAACGAGATAAGTAAAGCTACGTTAACGAGATAAGTAAAGCTGACTACTCAAATAATATTATACATTTTACATACTAGTTTTTTCATGTCCATTCGTCTCGACCATGAATCAAAATCAACTCTGTTTTATTTTTGTTTCTTGGTGAATGCAAAGAGTACGATGAGTTATATCAGCAAATGTGCTATAAACCTAACTAATATACATCCAAGATTTACATTGTGACTAAGAGTAGCAAATTGAAAAGGTAGCTCTATACTCTAGTATCAAAGGCTTGCTACAGGTGCAACTTTTTAGCTTTTAGCTTCATCTAAGCGTGACTTAGCACGATCAAGTGAGATTTCTCTGCGTTCGAACCCATGCCACGGTTGACTTGGTTCGAGCCTTGCTATCTGTTTGTGCAATGCCTTCAAATCGACAAGAGGAACTGTGGTTGGTCGCCCATGAGCACACTGTACACATAAGAAATGGGTTAATTTGATTAGAATAGAAGATGAATCATTTTGGTAAAATTTCATGTTTCTTACTTACCTGGAAACACAGTGAGGTCTGCTTCAGCCCTTCGATGATTAAAGAGCATTCCGAGGGTAACAGAGAATCTCCAAACATTATTGCACCTTAGCAGTTGTAGAAAAAGACAATTAGTAGTGAAACTCTGAAAGCTAGTCACAACTTATCCCTGATCATGCAAAGCAATTCTGGAGAGATGAGGAATAAACCTCTACATGCTTTGGAGTTCAGGACTCGAAGAACAGATGGAGGAATTGTTGATGATCCGTCAGTATCAGCAAGCTGGTTTGGGAAAAGTTGAGTAAGAATCTTAAAGTTAAGAAATAGAAAAAGGTAAGCTGTGTGCTTATACGTGATTCTGAAAGTACCTGCTGAAGAAACTCTAATAGATCAACATCTGATAAATTCACACCCAGAATGCATGGGACCTGCAAGTGGTGTAAACAAAGTGATCATTCAAGGGGCCCATATAGAATCCCACAGAGAATAGAATAAAAAAAGGGAAATGCAAGAACTAGACTAGGCTGTCTAACCGCATTAAGTGTGATTGGAGTTGGCTTCCGTTGAATGATGCTCATGCTCCTGTTGAAAAGGAAAACATTAATCATGGTGCGGCAATCTAAATCACACAAATTCATATGCTGCATCAAGCATTGCATATTGTTCAAAAGAAGAAAAAAAAAGTATTGCATACTGATGGGACAGCAAGAGAAAAATTTACTTCTTAAAGGACGTTGACCCTTCTGCATTAATGCTGCAGATCCAACCCCAGTCTCTTATCTGTTCTGAATAACTCTGGAGTAACTGATGACCCATCTCTGGCAGGACCTTCATTGTCAACAATAAAGATTAATGATACATCAATAATAACATGAGGCAGAGCAGACTACTCTGGTTTAAGTCCGGCAGATGATGATGTTATCTAATATCATGTTCAAACATACCAGCTCTTGGTCTGAACTCAAATAGGTGACTGTCCTTGCTTCCCCAGCCAGGACCTAGTAGTTTCATTTTTGTTTTGTCAGTTGATAGAAGCACAATATTCTCCAAACTGTGAAACACATTAGAAAAGTAGTTACACGAGCTTGAGGTTCCAAGATGCTCTTACCTTTTTACGCAGCTCTTCTAAGCGAATTCTTTCATCCGCTGCATGCTGTAAAAAATGACACCGTCAGATTAAATTGTAGCAAGACATTTATTAAGAGCAATAATTTCAGATATAGTGTCTCGACTCTTGGGATTAAAAAAAAAAGAGATGATATATGATGAACCTGATCAACGATGGCAACTGTTCCACAAGCAACAATTGGGATATATTTTTTATCCACCTGTTGTAGAACCTTAGCAACCTCAAGGGACTGTCTGTTTATAGATTCAGGAACCAAGGACTCATCGGATCGCAGGTGCAAAAATCCTGAACATATATCAAGTACACTATCTTGGTCATGAAGCTCGTGTGATTCCTTGGCAACCTGGTACAAAAAAATATATTATAGATACTCTGTTGTCTTCAATTGTTCAGTCTATTACGCGAAAAGAAAAACATTGTATTTTGTTTAACCTGAGGGGACGGACAGTTATGGCGCCATTTCGTTGTGGATTTAACTGGATCCAGATTTCCCTCTGAGCTGAATTCTGTGACATCGTTAATTACTCATCATGTAAGAGGGGATAAAAAAAGGAAACGTCGTGAAAAGTCCCATATACCAAACTTGTCAAGGAGCAAGATCTGATTGACAACTACACCGACATGGAAGATGCAAAAAGTTCATTTGGAGATGATTTACCTACCAAAGAGACACACACACACAGCTCATTTAAGATTAATAGTTACCTTCGTCTCCGTCCTCATTCCGGGTCTCTGAGTGCACAATACTGCAACCAGCAGATGCTTTCAAGTGTGAGGCCGAACTCATACTTTTTCCTGGTTCTTGTAGGTGGTCATATGACACATCATCAACGATGCTACCCTTACGATGCATATGAGATGCATTACAGGGTTGTGTCAAGCACTCCAAATCAACAGGTTCTGCAGAAAGTTATACCTCGTTAATTTCTTTTCTACAACGTTCCCAAAACTAAACAATAGTACAAATAATCACATTTGAAGAAAAGAAGAACAGTGGTAAGAACCTGATGGATCAGACTTCTTTAATTTTGTGTCTGATCTGCAACTTAAACTGACAAATCTCTTTTTCACTTGATAAAATGGAGGAGCAGAGCGGCTTCTTCTTGACCTTTGTTTACCAACATTATTCTTTGAACCATACCTATAGCTAAATGTGTCCTTCCTGATACTATGTTCACGACCCACATTATCTGCATGCCCCCACAATGACTGGAAATTTTTTTCACGTGACTCCGTGCAATTCCGAATATCTGCGGAAGAATCTGTGCTGGTTTTCCGGCAATCGATTTGAGGTGTGGCCTCATGATCAAATTTGACGTTGTTAGCTGCACTGAAAAAATATCCAGGCTCAGGCATCCTTCTCAGTTCCAAACTCCCTTCAAGAATTTGACAACCTTTCTGATAATCAGATTCCCACGCGGTCGCAGAAGAAGATGTGGAGAACAACGTAGAGCACTCAGAATTCAAACGAAAACTACCAGGACCAGACCTCCCGACATTGACTGAGGGAGAGTAGCTTTTCTTGACAAATTTGTCTTCATAAGAACAAAATTCCGCAATATCTATCGGGTTGATGTTAAAATCTTCTCCAATCCCAACACTTGGACTATCTAAGGAATGTTGTGGATTAAACCAATCAGTATCCTGCCATGAACTCCTTAGGGAAGAAACAGGAGTCCTAGTCATTCCATGGAATTCAACAGTATCAGAAAGAACATCACAGTAAGAACCACCTTCTCTGGTCTCTAGGACATGAATCAGTGAATTCCTTCGTTTGTCATCAAGTTTCATGCCTGATTCAGACCCTTCACCATGAGATAGTTCAGGCTCGTGAAGGGCTAGGCTTTCTCTTGAGGAGCAACCCCGCAGAAGATGATTTCCAATGCAATTGCTGGCATCCAACTCATCGTCAACTTCTTCAAACTGAAAATTTAATACGTCCGTATCTTTCATAAAATCATTGTAGACATTGAGAGGTGTGCTATTTCGGCATCTTGTTAGAAACTGTTTGCTGCACTTAGAGCCAGAAACCAAGCTTGTTTCTAGGAGGTCAGTAACCTGTGGAAATTCTTCATTCTTTCGCATATCGATGTCACATGGCTGTAGAAGAGAAGCAGTCTGACGGTCAAATTCAGATACAGTGTCGTGCTCTTTAAGATTCTGAACTTTCACTTCAAGTCCATATTTTGGAGACCATTCCTCCTTTCCTTGGGAAAAATAACCATCATCTCTTTTAAAGTCACCAGACGGAGACAAGAGAAAACTACAAGGTGTCTGATCATTACTTCTCTTGCGCTTCTTTTTTGTAGGTTCCATAGTTTCTGGCCACTCTGCATCCAGAAAATGAAGCATTGGTAAGGGCTGCCTGAAAACATATGTGGCGCGAACAATAGATGCTGCCCCGTTCCACTAAGTACCTTCTTGAAGTCTACCCATGTCATCAATCAGGTTTTGTCTATCACCTTTTGCCAGCAGATCAGCTCCCCCATCACAAATTTCTAAGAAAAAAATAGTAAGAAAGCATTAAAAGGACCAGAAATATAAGGGTTACTATCAGAGCCTAACAAAAGCGTGGCATACCAAGACCCTCATCTTTCTTCCACTTGGCTAGAATGATTCTTTCTATGAAGGTAAGTATTGGTTCCCAGTTCTTCCCAGATAGAGATACAGGCAATCATTAAAATATATATAAATCCAAGTAAGTTTAGATCAAAAGAGAAATTTAATACCTTGAACTCGACGTTTGTCTTTGATGGTTCAAAAGAGAATTCATAAAGATAACGGGGACATGTTATGCACAATATGTAACCAGGACAGGGTTGAAGTCTGCTACGTCTTCCTGTTTGTAGCCCATCTGTAGGCTTCCAGTCATCCGTAGAATCAAAACTAGCAGCGAAGTTGTTCAGAAGCTTGTGTATGGGACCTTTGCTTATGAATCTTGAATTGATATCTATCACCGTGAAGGCCATACAACCTTAGACAGAAACTTCCTAACTTAAACCGCAGAAAGATAGTTGATGTATAGTCACACATAAAAGAATGCAGATATAAGGATACATATGTACTGCAAAGCCTGCAAGTAAAATACCACAATAATAGAGAAAGGTGAGGCTCAAGGTTAACAATCTGACAAACAAGAGTAATAGTTTTGGAGCCCTTAAGTGGAGCAAGTAACTTACCTTGAAACTATCTCGAGGACCAGATATATACCCAGACACATTCAACATGCCATCTGTAACGTCTACTTTACAAAGAGAGTTTAAAGCTTCGGTCCCTGCATCTCTCATCAGTAGCGAAAATGCTGAAGCAGAAGGATTGGCTTGGAGGAGCTCTTCATCACTGTAACAAGGAAACTATCAGAAGGGCTGAACTCATAAGGATCTTAAAATGAAAGTAGGAACCCACGTTTCGATATCAAGAACACTGAAGGAAACATTCGAGTGCACAAGCGCAATCCGGAACACACACTTTGTTATAGATTCCAACACTTTCTTGGGGCTTCCGTTGCAAAAATAAAAAAGAAAGAAACGATTTTAGACACACACAAAAAAAATACGGACGTCTTTCACAGAACTTCAGACAAGAGATGAACCTGGATCGCATATATTTTTGTCTCACTGGTTGATTGTAAAACAGATCTCGGACAGTTACTGCATCAACGAGGTCAGCATCAGAAGAAAATCATGTCACTGGCCCCCTTGCCAATGTAAAAAAAAAAAATCAGACGCAGACACGAAAAGAAAAAGCAATGGTGACAAAAGACACATTACCAGTCGTGCCAGAATATTTTCTATCATCGTCAATTTCTAGATGCAGGCACTTGGATCCCTGAAAAGCGTTGTGGGAAGTTTAAAACCATATGCGAGAGTGTTGAATTGCATCAAGATTCATCACAGACCTTCATAACCTTCCGATAACCATTAGGCCTCCCAACAGCTTTAGTCGTGATTTCCAGCAACGAGATATCTGATATCGAAGCCAAGGCCTCTCCTCTGAATCCAAAACTTTCACTGGCTACCTCCACATTTGTGAAATCGTGGAACTTTGACGTAGCTGATTCCACACATTGCTCATGATAAGTTTCTCAATCGAACGAAAAATTTAACAAATAGCATTTACCAATCCATTAAACCTAACTACAAGATAAGAAGTCTTACCATATCTTTCTCCCAACAAAACCAAATCATCTCTGGAAACGCCACATCCTGAATAAATCAAAATTAAGATCCAATCATTTACATAAAGGTCGAGATAATCGTAGTAGAGCTAACTATACTCACCATCATCGACGACCTTCACAGAGCATGTAACAACACCCACGAAGATAGACACCTGGAAGAAACATAAGAGTTTTTTCAATCACAGACAAGTTTCCAGAACCGGAAAGAAGAAAATCGAATTCGATTTCGGTTTACCTTGGTGGCACCAGCGTCGAGACTGTTGAAGACGAGCTCCTCCACGACCCTCGCCATGTCGAACATGATGATTCCGGAGCGCATGGAGTGACGAACACCTTCCGGCAAGGGCTTGATCGTCTTCATCTCCGAATTGTCAAAAGCCGATCTCTCTCGCACCGTTTCTCGCTCAGTCACTCTCTAACGGGAATGGTTCCATCGACTGTGGAAACTGGAGGGAAAATCGGGTAATTGGGGATTTAGGGTTTTAAAACGACAGCGTTTTGCGTTTAGTTATAATGTGTGAATATTTACTTCTTTAAGGTTTTAACTTTTGTTTTATTCCCTTTTTAACCCCATAGAAAGAGAACCTTCTAAATCTAACCCTAGTGCTGAGGGTTGGTCGGTTTATATAAAGCCACCAGATTAGACCAGACCACCGACGACTCTCTCCAATTTTATTCCAAAAAAATAATTTACATTAATTAATATGAATCCGCAAAAGGCCAATTAACAACTATTTCCACATTTTAACATGGAAACTACAAAACATACAATTTAATACATTTGGCTAACCTAGCATACTCTTATTTGTGATAAAATACTATAATACTGTAATTAACCTGAATTCTTATCAGAAGAAATGAATTTGGATATATATATATATATATATATATATATATATATATATATTGAATTGTAAGATGATAGATGATAAAGTTGATACACAAAAATCAATGATGTTGATATTTTCTCTATTCAATGTCGATGATATATGTATTTGGTCAGACAGGGATCTGATAATTACGAGTAATAGTTCCATTAGTTTTCTCTTTTAAAATGATTTCGTTAACCTTTTTGGGGTGTGTTGAAGATGAAATGGCACGGCAAGTGGATGGTGAAGTTGACTATCTCCGCCAAACTAGTAGGGAATAATGATCATAAATCTATCAGATTAAGTTTTAATCATACCCGATTATTTCAAACTAAATATTAGATAGACCACTTTGCTTTAGTATTCATCCACCATAAATTCTATATCACGTCAATGATATTGTACCTACTTACGTTTTAATAAGTTTCACTGTTCATTTTTAAGATGTCAGACAATTCAAAAATATCTTTTATATAGCTTTTATCATCTCTTGTATAATTATAGTAAGGGAATATATTGTGAAGATATTAGTCTTATTTCCAACTACAGAGTAACGATTATACTCCATCTGCTTTCATAATGTATGATGTATGCCTAAACACGCAAAATATTATTCTATAAAATATAATCAAATATATGTTAAAAGTGATTTAACCAATTATAAAAAACTATATAATATCATTAGTTGAATAGTTTCCACTAAAATTAAATGTAATATAATTTTTTAAAAAAATACTTTTACATTTTGAAATATAAACTTTTTCTAAAATATCATATATCATGAAACGAAAGAAGTAGACTCTAAGATTTTTGATCATATGTTACACAAATTGGTGTCCATTATCATATTGCTCAACCTCCTTATATATCATTTTGTGTGGTTTAAACTTTCTGATTGTTTAGATTCTTTAGAAACATTAGTAGAAATCTAGATGGACAGCCTATTAAAAATCATATAAAAATCGAATATTCTCTGAGTTTCTTTTAAATTGTTTTTTGTCGACTTAAACAGTGCAATATTTTCTTGACAATAAACTTAATATTTGTCAACCATAAAAAAAAATATCTTATTGACAAAAAAAAATAGTGCAATATTTATGAGCCACGTTGAACATTATTCTTCCAGAAAACAAGAATTATTTATGTGATCAATATTTTTTAAAACTCCGACGCTGAAAAAGAGAGAAAAAAAAGAAAGAAAGAAAAAGTAACTCCGTGAAGAAAGAAGGAAAGAAAAACATGACGGCCGTTATTATGGTTAAGACGGAGGAATGTCAGACTCCGACCAGCTGGTGAACTTCCGCGGTTCTTGTCAATGTCATGTAATAAGAGAGATTACTGTAAAAAAAAATGCAAACTTTATTAAGTAATAATTAGAAGGAAAATAAAAATTAAAGAGAGAGAGAGAGAGAGAGAGCGATTTATTTTTTTTGTAGGGTTTACATATAAAAACTGAAAATATGGAACAATCTCCTCTTCTCTTCTCCATTGCCATTTATCTCCTTCTTTCCCTCTGCAAACCCTAATTCTCCATCTCTGTTTTTTTTTCTTCTTCTAATTTTCCTTAGAAACTGGAGACGATAAAGATAACTTCAAAAAACTCTGCCAATTCACCTTTACGCAGAGGTAAAACCGAATTGCTTGTGTTCATCTGGCAGAATACTCTGTTTTCTTTATATTCTCGTTTGATTTATATGATATGCTTATTGCTTCATTTCTCCGTAATTCTTATGATCGAATAATTTCAGCTGTTCATTTTCAAATTTAGCAGCTTGTTATGTTGTTGTTAATCATGAGAATTCGTGAGATTTAAGGAGATGCATCGATCTATGTTCTGTCTTGACGATTGATTGCATCGTCAAGTGTCGATTATAAAGGGGAAAATGATAACATTTTGATTTTTAAATTCTGAAGAAATCAGCTAATGATTCAGATTGTTATGTAACTCTGATCTCGAGCTGATCTCATTTCATGATTCGAATTCAGATCCATTTTTTAATCTGATTTACAGACACTAACTCGTGTTCTTGTTTCTCCGATTTGTGTTTTTTTTATATAGCTGATTAAAAATGGAGATGAGTCAGCTCGATTCCGATTTGCGTCTCCCTCCACGAAAACGATTACTCGCTGGTTACATGAAACTAAACGGCATCAGATCTTCTTCTTCTTCTTCATCTACGTCTCCTTTCGCTTCTTCTTCCTCCTCGACTTCGAACTCAATCGGATCCTCCTCCTCCTCCACCTCTGCGTCAACCTCTCGTTTCCGCAGCGTCCAGAATCAGACCCCCGAAGAGCTTGTGGAGGCTGCGAGATCCGCAGCTGCTTCAGCTGTTAAAGCTGCAAAGGCGGCGAGAGCATTGGCTAACGAGAAGGCATTGATTTCCTCAAAGGCGATTGCTGCGGCCAAGAGGGCGTTGGAACTGGTTGATTCTTTCCCTAAAGAAGCAATGGCTGATTGCAAGGAGAAGAAGAAACATGTCTCCCTAGACCACTTGTCTTCAGAGGATTTAGCGCGTAGGTTGCAGCGAGCTATCGACAGAAGAAGGTACCCTAAAGTCTTGGGAACTCTCGAGGAGAACGGTCATATAAACAAGAAGCTGAAGATGAACAAGACCGAAGTTGATGATGGGAGTAAAGTGACCAGTTATATGAATGGCATTGCTAGCGTTGCGGATTCAGACAGCTCGTATGACGGGTTAGAATCAAACAGGAAGGCGTTCAAACCGGATGAAGTGGATTCGATACCGACACCGGGAAAGGAGAAAGCAGAGGAACAGAGAAGAGGGAGGCTGAAGCTAAAGAAGTTTCCTCTGAGCATTTGCCATTCTACCGATCAAGAAAACGGTATCTCGTTCGTGTCTCCAATGCCTGTGGCTCAGCCGCAAGACGACGGTGTTGTCCCCCTTGTTCAGGGGTCGTCTTCACGGAAATGCCAAGACTTAAAGGCTCCAGAATGTGTGAAGCAAAACAAAGCCGTACGGTCATAGTGAGTTTTGTATGCAGAAGAAAAGACTTTTTTTGATTCAAGTTTTGGTCAGCGTTTGCCATTTCCAGTAGAAGAAGAATCACATTTGTTGTTTATTCATATATGAATTTGTATTTGCAATTACGGTGTTGTAGAATAAGGTTTGGTTGTATTTGGATTCATAGACACGATGACGAATGTAATGAAGTGATGTACTTTTTTTTGAATATTATTCTTTCTGTTTCAAATTAAATGTAATTTCATTTTTTAACAATTACTAAAATTACTAAAATTCTATCATATAGTATTATTTTAAAATTTTAGTTAAAAGTGAAAATGATAAATTAATATAAACTGTATTAATATCATAAAACGACATTAAAGTTTTATTCTATAACAATAACTAATTTGAAAAAAAAAAAAAAAACTAATTTGAAACTGAGGGCCTATGTTCTTTTTGTTGAGTTACCCATTTTTCCATGTGCTTCAGAAACAATTGCTCAGCTGGTTAATGGTTTGACCCAGAAAAAAAAACACTGAAATAAGTAAAATTACAAAGAAAATGCATATTTGTATGGATTCATAGACTGGATACAGAGTGTCACGTGTAGATCCACGTGCTATTATGGAACGTGTGAGACAGTCAGGCAGGTTCAGAATGAGAGATAAATAAACATACAAATCTGTGAAGAATGAAGAGAAACAAAAGCTCAGTCATGCACGTCACATGTGGTCTGAAAGTTAAAAACATCTGGCCATGTCGCTTTTAGATTTACCAATCGCTTTTATATTATTTACCAATAAGTCATCTTTATTCAGTCCACAAAAAATAAAAAGTCATCTTTATTTCAGTTTGTACTTTATATATATAAACTACAAAAATTAGTTTCACCAATTCGGGTGTTTCTTTTACTTCTAAAAGTATTTTGTTTTTAAGCGAGAGAAAGTAGGTGCTGAATGATATGAGTATTTTGTTACAGCGTACAGTAATTTTATTACTTCAATAGATACGATGACAATGACATGTCTAAAACGGGACTTGTATTTTGTATGGACCATTGATTTATCATGTGTGTCCCTATGTAAACTACTTGAGTACATAAAAGAATTCAATAAAGTAAATGTCGCCGACAAAAAAAGAAACCGCAGTGATGAGTAAAATAGTCATTCAGTAGTCAATAAAACGGTATAGATATTACAAGTTACAATTTGATCCAAAGATTAAGCAAAAAAAAAAAAAGTTACCATTTGAGTGTACAGAAGATCAGTTGTGTGTTTTCTTTAGTTTATATACGTTTATACTATGAATTATTATTAACTAAAATCACATTTTTTACATATCTTGCATAGTTTTTTTTACAATCGTCTGTTTTTCTCAGTTTTGTATAATCATACGCCTCGATCATCTACAAGCAATAAAAAATATTAATATTTTTTTTTTTAGTTTTGTCAGTTATACATCATGCACGTAATGAATTGGGATGGAGACGCAAAACTCTAACTAGAACTTAACTAGTCTTAAACAATAAGATGAAACATCTTTGTTAGTCATTCACTACAACGCATTTCTACATTATAAGCAACAAATGAAGTTGATGTTTAACCAATAATCATATCCATAGCTCCCAAAAACCAAAGAACAGTTAAACAAAAAATATCGAAGTTGATCAAAAAGAAAACATATATGAAATCAAAAGAAGATGAAGGTGGGAGTTTCTTTCACCCTTTGATGTGCAGGTTTCTCATTCGAGATTCTACATTATCTGCATTTTTGTTCTGTGTACTTGCTACATTCATCCATGGATGTTCCAAGCACTGCTGAGCAGTTGGTCGTTTCTCTGGCGCAAACTCAAGAATAGGACTCAGAAACTCTGCAAACTCCTTTGCTTCTGCTTCCGGAAGCTTGTACTTATCCACCAGTAAACGATCTAGCGGCCAATACTTCAACCTCCTGATCCTCTTTAAATCTCCATGTCTGTCAAAGTAGTCTTTAGACTTCGCTCCACCAATAGCAATCTGCTCAACCAAACCAAGTCAAGAACCGAGCAAAAAGAAAACATAAAACCAAACACAAAAAAGCAAACCTTTCTAGGCATTTTTCCTAAGAGTTCCATCATAAGAGCAAGATGATCCTCGTCTTCTCCATAACCATTCCCTTCTTTAGGAGCAAACAGCATATCCCCCGTGACAAGCTCGAACGCCGTGCAACCAAAAGACCACATATCAACAGAGAACGAGTATCCTGACTTTAGTATCACTTCAGGAGCTCTGTACTGTCTCGTCTGTATCTCTTCCGCAAACTGTTTATCAGCCCAACAAGCGTTACCAAAGTCAACCACTTTGCATCTCATATCAATCCCATCAAGACTCCTCTCCGACGACGTCTTTGATGATGCTTCTCCACCAACCATTGAAACTCTTCTCTCTGATATCTTAGCAACCGCTCTTTTAGCTCTCCTCTTTAACTTCTTCTCAATCAAGTTCATAGTGGAAGAACCACCACCACCGTTTGCGTTCCCCTCAGGCTTTTCTAGTAATGGAGTTAACCCGGATCTAACCGGGTCTTTAGCAGGGTCAATGGTGGAGCAAAGAAGAATATTCTCCGGTTTTAAATCAGAATGTATCATACCGAGCTCACGGTGCAAGTAATCCAAACCAGTCAGCACACATCTGCAAATCTCCCTGACTCTGTCCAGCTTCAGACCTTTGTAACGGTTGTATCTGATCAGACGGAGCAAGCTGTCGCCGAGAAACTCGAGCACCATGCATAGATGCTGCCCGTTGGGACCAGCGTGCTTGAAATGGTCGATGAGACGAACGACGCATTTGATGTTCTGGAGATCTCCATCGGAAGCAGCTGAGAGGAACTCGATTTCGTGAAGTGCGGCTTGTGCAAATTGCTGTGCACTCTTCTGAATCTTTAAAGCAACATAGCTCTGCCACATAAAGAGACGTCAACACACACACACACACACACACTCACAAAGCAGAACATTTTACATTAAAGGACGAGTCTTTTGAATTCAACACACGTGACAATGAAATGTGGGTTCGATCTCGATTTGTGTGATAAGATAAGCTCTCAGATGAGACTAAAGGTTTGATCTTTTACCACTTCATGGGACTCAATATCTAAAAATTGCAGAGATCAAAACAGGGGAAAGAGACAGAGAGAGAAGCGTACAGAGGTGAGAGTATCGTAGGCAAGCCAGACGGTGGAGAATTGACCCCAACCAAGTTTTCTCTGAGCTATGTAACGTCCACCGGCAAAAGGGTCGCCGATCCTAACGGCGTGGTATCCACCTTTGCGGTAAGAATCGAAGCCTTCTTCTTCACCTTCTGATCCAGACGAGGACGAACACGACATCTCTCTCTCTCTCAATAGACGTGGTCTGAAAATTCAAATTTTGTCTGAATTAGATCGTCAAAATTAGATCTTTGCCAAAAGAGCTTTCCTTTCTTACAAGGGAAAGAGAGAGAGAGAGAGAGAAATGGCACTCAGATTGCGTGTGACCCTCTCCACTTTTTGCTCTGTTTCTTCTGTGTGTTTTCCCGATTTAAACTTTTGGGCTAATTCTCTGTTTTGCCCTTTCAGAGTGGAGGAGTTGTTAAGCAAAGAGCCTATTATTGCTCTCTGGTCACATGTCGTCTTCCAAGGACCAAAGACATTTTGTCTTCCTTAGACCACAACATTCATACACCCAACCGGTAAACAGAGGCAACTAGATCGAGCAGTTGGTAGTTATAATCTTGGGATTGATCCAAACTATCACATGTTAGATCATTGAGATTCATGTTTCTATATGATCTCAGATCACATTGGTCCTTCAAATAGCTAACCTTTGAACACACACACACACAGTTCTCTACAAAGCTGAATATACAGACAAAAGACCAAACAAGAAAAAAAAAAACAATGTTCAAGAAATAGATAGGGCTACAAGTAGAAGAAAGTGGACGTTTTTTGAATGCCTAAACCAATTTTTGAAAAACCTGGAATGAAAAATTCATTTCGCATTCAAGAACACTAAACAAATAAACAAACAGCAACAGAACATCATCCATGAGAACAGAGTGTAGACTGTGACTCTGTTAAGCTTAAAGGAACCAACGTTATATTATTCTTAACGATCCAAATTCTAGAGCAACAATACACAGTTCCCGTTGCTTCCAAGCTCTTCAAACGATCAAAGCGACAACAACCTTCCAGAACAAACTGAATCTCTGCTTAGATTCATAACGATGATTGCAATGCTTTGAAGGAGCTTCACTATCCATTAAAACAATGCAAAAAAAAAACAGAACATTCTGACAAATCATGTTTATTAGAGAAAAACAAAAAAAAGACCATTTCGAAATCACTCCAAATCCTGAACAATCTTGATCCCCATGGAGTTAGCAGTCCCAACGATCGATTTACAGATCGACTCCAACGGCATATACTGACAGAACGGATCCGTCTGCTTCACCTTCGCGATCTCGTACACGTGCCTCACCGACAGCGTCGTCACCGTCAGGTGCCCCGGGCGCGTGCTCCCTTTGTCCACCCCCGCCGCTTTCTTGACGTACCACGACACCGACGGAGACTTGACGGTGAACTCGAACGAGTTGTCCTTGTACGCCGTTATCTTCACGGCCATCGGGGTGTCCGGTTTGTACTTCTGCGTCCTCGCGTTGAAGTCCTTGCAGAACGCCATCAGGTTCAGCCTGTACTGACCCAGCGCCGGACCTACGGGAGGTGCCGGCTTCGCTCCTCCGGCCGGGACGGTCAGCTTGATCGTCGCCGCTACGGCTCGCCGTGTCACGATGTCTTTCGCAGCCGCCGCCATTGTTTTGGATCGTGAAATGCTTCCTTCTTCTTCTTTCAGGGTGGAGGGTTTTACAAGGTGTGGATTTTGGGCCTTAGCTTTTAATATGGGCCTTTACATGGGCTCGCTAATCTTAGAACTCAGTAGTAACTAGTAAGTAATCTATGTTTAAGTTAGCAAAAAGTGTTTTATCATTTGACTATGCAAAATAACTTTTATAAATATGCCCTATAAGATAAGCATAAAAATGATGCCCTCGGCCAAATGCTTTATTTTTTCTTTAAAAAGCTGCATGTAACAAACATGAGGGGTGAGTTTGACTTGTTGTTCAACTCTTTTGAGACTCAAGTTGGTTTTATGGGATTTTAGATTTTTGTCAACCTTGGTTACTTCAACAGAGTCCTAAAGGAGCAAAGCTTCACTACCATTATCATTTTGATATTGGATTCAAAACATATCTACTCGTTGTATTGGGTCCTTGTCCATATAGCATAAAGATACATATACTTAGAACAAAACATATATAAAATGCAATGTGAAATTTAAACACACGCGCACACACTAGCTGATGTGTAAACTAAACCTCATGTATTTGGGATGTTTCGACACACTAGGTATATATCAATGGGTATAGTCCGTAGGTTACAGTTAGCTTTGATATTATTTTATTTTGGTTGGATCGAATGTCTTTGGAGTTAGTAAAATATTTTAACCTAAAGTTGAGAATTAGTATTTTCGTCAGAAAAATAATTAATAAATAAAGTACTGAGGAAGAAATATAGTATGATAAAGCAAGAACCTTTTAATCACTCCAAATCCTGAACAATCTTGATTCCCATGGAGTTAGCAGTACCAATGATAGATTTGCAAATCGACTCCAAAGGCATATACTGACAGAACGGATCCGCCTGCTTCACCTTAGCAATCTCATACACGTGTCTCACTGACAACGTCGTTACCGTCAAGTGCCCCGGACGTGTGCTCCCTTTATCAACCCCAGCTGCTTTCTTGATGTACCACGACACAGAAGGGGACTTAACGGTGAACTCGAACGAGTTATCCTTGTACGCCGTTACCTTCACGGCCATAGGAGTGTCCGGTTTGTACTTTTGAGTCCTGGCGTTGAAGTCCTTGCAGAATGCCATCATGTTAAGCCTGTACGGACCTAGCGCCGGACTTACAGGAGGTCCTGGAGTTGCTGTTCCAGCCATGACAGTCAGCTTAATCGTAGCTGCAACAGCTCTACGTGTCACGATGTCCTTCGCTGCCGCCGCCATAGTTTAGAACGTGAGGAACTTCTTCCAGTGTTCGAGGGTTTTTATTAGACATATCTTGGGTAGCGAGGTGTATCTTGAACAGTAGATATATCTTGGGTAGCAAGGTTGTATCTTGGAGAGTAGATATTATGGACCGTTAATCGTGAAACCCGTAAAGTTTGTGAAGCCCAAACCAAAGAATATAATAAGAAATACTATTGTGAAAATTAAATAATTAAGATATGTCATAAGATTTATATAATTTTATTTTAGTTAAGTTTAACTCTCATATTTAAAAAAAACTCTCGTGTATATATATACAACAATTTTATAATTTGCTATAACAATACAACTCATAGTACATTCTTATTCGCTAATCTTATATACAATACAACCACTCAATTAACAAACAAGTGTATGGTTACAAACTGAAGGAGAAAGAAGACTTAAATTCTGTTTTTACATAATGAGATTGATTTTCCACCCATTTATCTTCAGTAAATAACGTCATGGACTCATGGCGATTGCACTGGTCGTTTTGTGGCGTCATGTATATATGTTGACATTAATGTTTTCAGGACCAAAAGTCAATACAAGTGTGCGCACCGACATTGACATGAAACTTGCGTTGTAAACATGGACACATAGAGTACACGTAACAACAAATATGATGCGTGCCTTTGACTCGTTGTACAACTCTTTTGAGTCTCAAGTTGGTTTTATGGGCTTTTAGATTTTTGTCAACCTTCGCTACTTCAACAAAGTGTCCAAAAGGAGCAAAGCTTAGCTACAATTCCTCTTATCATTTTGATATGGGATTCAAAAGATAAAATATACTCGCTGTATTGGTCCTTCATCCTTGTCCATAGACATAAATAACGATGCATACACTTTGAATAAAACATAAAATGCAATGTAAAATTTAAACACGCGCACACTAGCTAATGTGTAAACTGAACCTACTGAATGTTTTTGAAACTAGTAAAATATATTGATATGAAGTTGAGAACTAGTATTTTCATCACAAAATAAATAAATAAAGTACTGAAAAATAATATGATAAAAGGATAATATATATAGCATCTTTATGTGTGTGCAAACAAAGAACACACAATTATTAGGAGGCATTATCCAAAACTATGGATTATTGATGTTCCTATCTCCATTATTGTTGGTTTTCTTTCCTTTCTTTCTTTTTTTGTTTCGGTGTGCTGCGAATGTCTTCTTGTTTTAGTTATTTATTGGGTTTATTGACTCGGTTTGCTTTTTCACTTTTGGAGTCAAATCACACGTATTCACACCAAATATTATTATTCCCTTCCGCGTAAGTGTGCATTTCATTTCAGACTTGTTATTATTCTCGCAGGTTCCATCCATCTTCCGGGAGTAGCTTACAAGACCGAGTGGTGAATCTTATGAATTTATGATATTTCAGCTTACAATTTTTTTTTGCAGGTTGAAATTTCTAAGTTATTTCATCGAAGCAGAACATCAGTTACTTTTTTTTAGCAAAAAAAAAAAACTTCAGTTACTTTTACCAAGTACTATTCAAACCAACACAAACAAAAATAATGTTTATGATTAGCACCATTTTCTAGAAACACCAAAGCTTTCTACACACGTGGACGATGTTACCTGCCGTTCATGTTATAATGTAAAATAGTACTACCTTTGACGACGTACATCCATTTCAAAGATTCTGAAACTGGATTGTATCATTATCAAGATCCTACCTACATGATCTAGACAAAAAAAAATAATCCAAAAGTTATATTACAAATCTAAACCAAAACTCTTCCAGGAAATAGAATCACTTAAAGTAACTGACTTTTAACTAAACTAATGCTATCTCCGAGAGTCGAGCGACTAAAGACTAAATAATACGTTGGCCAGTATTCGGTCATTTCTTTAATCCAAAGTTACAGCTGCATTAATTCTCTAATATTGGAGATAAATGGTTAAAGAAAACTAGGTAATGTTGCATGAACTTTGAAATTTTATATTTTAGAGTTTTTTTTTTGTGTGTGAAGTATTATTCTTCAGATTACAAAATTTACAGGTTAATTCTAGATAGTAATGAAGACTATGGATGGAAGAACTATAATTCGTCCCGTCTTCAAAATTTCGAATCAGCTATAAACGATTCCACTTTTTCCGAAACTTCAATCTTTTGTCTTTTTGTTTTGGATAGAAAAGAAAGGAATTGAAAATAGAGAAAAGTAAAAACGATGATTAAGTAAACAAAAGAATCTAACCGAAGTAGGTTTAGGTAAGAAAGTGATTTATACTTACATAGCTTTTAATTATGAGTTCGTCAAACTAGACCTATAAAGAGTGCCCACACCTACCAATCTTTTAATAACATACGGCAATTTGATTCATATTATATTATTAAGGGAACGATTTGGTATATGATTACGATCATTCCAAATCTAATCTTTCTATTTGGATCTACATAGACGCATGCTTCAACTTGCATTGGAGATTTTAGATATTTTTGTCCATTATGTAATTTTCATTTGATAAATTCGTAACAAGTTATTTATTTACTACCGTTTTGTAAAATAACATACTCTTGCAGAACCATGAATTATTTATCTATATTCAATGAATTCTGATCATTTCCTGTTTTCTTAGTCTATAAATAATGTCAATCAAATTTTCAAGATAAGAACATCAATTTTCAAAAAATAAATAATATCTATAATAGACTAAAAGTTTTTTCAATAAAGGAAAAATCAAGGAAAAAATATGTTTGGCTTTATGGATACTTCAATCTCGTTTTTTATTTTCGTAAAGTACTTTTCAGTTTTTTTCTTATTCACACAAACCTTTTCGGCCGATATTACATGGATTTTTTAATAGTTATTTTATATATCCTCTAATTATCTGCAATTGGGTATATGTATTTATGTATATAAGTAACTAGTTTCAGATTCTTCTTTCCTCTCTAAGCAACACCAACTTCTTCTTTCTTTCTTCTATTATCTTCACATTTTCTCATCTCTCTTCAAACATCAAACAACATGACTCGCTCCTCCAGATTCCTCGGATCGGCGACGACGGCGCCGCCACCGCCGCAAGAAATCCTCGCCGCGGAAACCGACATGGTCGTGATCCTCTCGGCTCTCCTCTGCGCCCTCGTTTGCGTCGCCGGCTTAGCCGCCGTCGCTCGCTGCGCCTGGCTCCGCCGTCTCGCCGGCGTCAACTCCTCCGCCGTCGGCGAATCTCCGCCGCCGAGCAAAGGTCTCAAGAAGAAAGCCCTCCAGTCTCTCCCCAAGTCGACCTTCGCCGCCGCGGACTCGCCGAGCTCCTCCGCCGGAGACGGAGACTCGTCCGCCGAGTGCGCCATATGCCTGACGGAGTTCTCTGACGGAGAAGAGATCAGGATACTGCCGCTGTGCGGCCACGCCTTCCACGTGGCGTGCATAGACAAATGGTTGGCTTCTCGGTCGTCGTGTCCTTCTTGCCGCCGGGTTTTGGTTCCGGCGAAGTGTGATCGGTGTGGACACCGTGCTTCCACGGCGGAGTGTCGGGTTAAAGACGAGCGTTCTCCTCCTCCTCCTCGCCAAGATCCTTCACGGTTCACTCCCGTCGTTATTCCTGCTTTTCTTCCTTAAAAAGTGAACTTTTTATTTTACTTTTTAAAAAAAAAAATTTGGCGGAAAATTATCGGCATGATTAGAGAAAAGTAAAGTATTCATTAACTATGAATTAGGGATCTTTTTTAGTTTACTTTGATCTTTTATCTGTTCCTCTTTGTAAGACTGTAACACTGTTCTGAACCTGAATCAATCAGATGGAGTTTCTACGTTCGATGTTAATTTCTTTTCCTTATAATCACAATTCGCTTAAAATTATGATTTTTTATTTATATTAGAATATGATTTAATTGATGGGACAACATGCGCACTGAGAAATGAGCCATGTGAACCCGTTTATGAGCTAAACCCAAAAAGGAATAAAGACTCGATTAAAAAGACGGGACTGGAAAGTATATATTTTCGTTAATTTTCTTGTAGTGGTTTGTAAAATATCTAGCAAGCGATTGGTCGTTTATCTTTTTTTTTTTTCCGACAGCCGACATTAACGGAAAATTAGTTTCGGTTAAAATGTTGAAAATGAAACGGCACAAGTAATGCTAATAAATTAGCAATTATTTTGTTTTATAGTTAACAAAACTGGTAAACGGAACGATTTCAGTTAGTATGTAGTGATTGTAATAGTTTAGTTATATGAAATTATGAAGATTATTTATATGCAAATTATATAAATAATTTATGCTGAAATGTGTGTATTCAAAAGTCTTCCTTATTTTCAGTCATAAGTCAAAGAAAGCGTGTATGGTCTCATCATCGTTTACCCACAAATAAGGAATGACTCACTACTCTCATTCAATCCGGATGGGCAGATAAATTGATAATTGCCTGGTTATTTTTGTTAGTGACCATTTATATCCGAAGACAATAGACTTACTTTATTGAGATACATATATTCCAATTTATTTATTATATAGACGAAGATTATAGAGCTAAAAATTTGTATGAAATACGTTAGTAGTTTTATTGTAAAATTGGCCGTAACATATAGTACTCTTTAAAGTGTTCCTGGTTGTTGTTGAGAAGCTGTATACTCAGATTAGACTAAGTGGTAAAAGAATAGGAACAAACAAAGATCAAATGGTTCTTTTTCACGTTCTCCCAAAAAAAAAAAACATAACCTTGTGATGTTAACCAAAACTTATCTAGTTCTAAACAATCCTACAAACTGATCACATGAATACAAGTCACAATGTGTTTTATTATTTATTTTCAGGTCCTACTAAGTTGTGTGTATTATTATTGAAAATAATATATTTAGCAAAATATCACAGAAATACCCCACATGAAACAAACATAAATTGATTAAATTTGCTAGGTCTCTTTCACCATTATAGCAATTCAACTTCTCCCTTACATTTTCATTTTATGGATTCATGTGTTTATTATTGGCGATTTTATATAATTTTTTAATGCAAGTTGATGATGATAAACTAATGCAACACACTTTATTGATATAGCAAATATCTGAAAATATACACACACCCATGAAACAAACATAACTTGATTAATTTTGTTAGGTCAAATTCACCACTATAGCAATTCAACCTACTGTACTTTTCTTACATTCTAATTTTTTTATGTGAATCTTGTTAGGTCCCTTTTCACCATTATAGTAAATCAATTATTTTGGTTAAACTTTATACTTATAGATTCACATAATTGTCTTTGGAGAAATAGATAACTAACAATATCATGTTTTGTTATTGGGAATAATAAAGTGACAAAAGGGAAAAAGTGGAGAAAGAGGAATGAATATTTGAAGCAAAACGATAAACGCACCACCCAACTTATAGACACTAGAAACGCATGACAAGCCCAAGTACCATTCACCTTTCAGTTTCACTCAATGGAATCTTATACCTTATCTCTTTTTCCTTTCTTTTTCTCCAAATGTTTATTATATAACATCCAAGAGGCAAAAACAGTGAAACAAGATTTCGGCCAACACTTTTTCATCATTTAACTTTCGCTTTTTTAGTTTTTTGTCATCTTCAAATAGCTTAATCTTATCCAACTTTTACTATATTCTAGTTGAAGACCGAACGTATTCACATTCTTCGATAAACATCCTCAAATATCTAGGCAGCTCCGTTTATTAGTTTTAGTTTGATGCAGTCACTAGGTTCCCGTTGAATTCATTACATGTTTTGGATCCTGTTTTATAAAGTTCCAAACCAATTGCCATGAGCCAAATTAAAACAAACGTTAGCACTGAAAAAAGAAATGAATACAAGTTTTTCTTTGGTTTTGTTAGCTTCAAACTCATGTAGTCCCTCGCACTTTTTCGTTAAACACAGTCATTTAGCTTTTAGAGTCTGATGTGTCTGGTGTAAAGTGAAGTTTTGCTTTCACGAATATTTTCATCTAGATGGAGATGATTTCACGGATATATAAATCCAATCATCTAATAAATTAAGATGAATAAAAGAAAGTTTAGATAGAGAGGGTGGTCCTAGGTTTATAGTATATTATGAAAAATAAGTAAATATTTCTATTTTTAAATTAAATATATCATTTCATTATAATTACTTTCCTCCTAACTATCTTTTTCCCACATAGTCAAAAAAAGATACATAATTCAAAGATTCACTTATTCATCTCTCAAATGACTTTAATCTTCCCCAACCATTTCCTGCATCTTTTCATCGTTCACATTATATATGTCCCTTTCAATTTACTATTCCACCTTCACTTTCTACCAGCCCCATTATAGAAAATCCTGTACCAAATTTAGAATATAACTTTTCAAAATTGTAACTTTTCACCATCCTATCGACTTTCATAATTAAAATATACAGTTAAGTTTGGACTAGATGTTCATTATCAAGTTGGCAAACGAACCAAATTTTGGTTTAAACAATTTATTTATATGATGTTGAGCATAAGTTTCATACAATTTTTGTTCTAAGAGGATACAAAATAAAATAGACTGCTAGGAAAAGTTGTTATTTACATGTGGCCTTATATATATTGCTAAAGAATAATCTAGATATTTAAATCCATCTATGCTAAAGAATAATCTAGATATTTGAAATCTAGCAAACACACGAACAGAAGAGTGGAAGTGAATAAAAATTACTTGGCAGCAATAGTCTTTTTCAGAAAGAAAAAGTAATCTTCAAATCATGGAAAGGAAGAAGGCAAGAACGTTGAAGGATGATTGTCAATCTGCAACTTTTGGTGGTATGCTCGAATCTATGAAAATATATTTTATAAGGTCTTAGATGGGTTGGCACATAGTTTTGTATGTCGTGTTACTTTACTTTTGTCACAGGAATAAAGAATGTGCCGGTGTCGATGAACAAAGAGCATGACGAGAATTACCCAAAAAAAAAAAAGCATGACGAGTACGGACTGTTTAATGGGGACCTTTGTAGACCTAATAATTTCATACTAATAGCAAATGCTTTCAAGTAGGAGATAAAACTTGAAGCATTAACCTGAAACCATCAGTAATTAATAATTTCATACTCAGATACCCTAATCAAACCCAAACGGGAAATATTGGACTCGCTTCATCACAAATTCGCTTATTTGAAAATGAAATTTGGATACTCATGTTAATTCTTGTTTTCCTAATATTATCATTTTTATGTCAAGATAAAATTTAGACTATTGTCCGATCTAGCCCAACAAAAACTATGTGTAGGCCGGATGTTCTTCAGATCAAAGGATCATCCAAGACCGAAGAGAAACTAAGTCTTGTGGTTTCTAATGATGAGAAAGCTTTGCTGCATCCACATGAATGAAAGACCAGGTCTCATGACGACAAAACAAGAAAAGAAGTTTGCATTATTACAACGTGAGTATTATTAACCAATCTACAAGTCTCTAGACAAGACCACGTTCACTCATGTCATGTCTCTCCTCTTATTAATATCAAAGACCATCACACCCCTATCAATACACACAAATATGCTTTTAGATCCAAGTGTCTCTAGTCTCAAACCAAAGAGACAAAACAAGACATGATGTAGACTGAACACAAAAGTGATTCGGTTCTGTTTTGTAACATGCTACGGTTCAGTCCTAGACATGAAAAAAGGTAAGAACAGATATGTGGATAGACATGAATGAAACAATGTTATGCACAATTATGCATGTGATTAGTAAAGACATTATCAACAGTTCTAGACGATCTCCATGCTGTTCTGTTTTCTCTTGCTGGATTTGGGGAAGAAACACATCTGAACCCAGCTCTTCTTAGGCTTAACCACTAGAGATTTCTCGTTCCTCATCTCCACAAGATCATTCATGTACTGAACAACAGCCTGTAAGTAGCATGCATTGTGTACTTTTTTGAGCACAAACTTAAGAATCAAGAAAGAACGAGAGAGAAAGAGCAAAACCTGAGGACCCTTTTCAGCTACATCACGAGGAGGAACTTGTAACGGATTCTCCTGAGCACGTAACACACGCAACTTCGTAAGCATCCTGAACGACTCCGGAAGCACACGGATCTGGTTATTGCTTATATCAAGCTCTTCGAGCATCTCAAGGTTCCCTATCGATCTCGGTAGCGATACCATGTCAGCGAAGTTGTTTCCAACGTTCAGCTTCACAAGCGCTGTAGCGAAACACAAACTCTCTGGCACAGACTCGAGCTCGTTGAAACTCACGTCCACCTCTTTGAGGTTAGCCAAAGAAGACATCGTGGTCGGTAACTGTCTGATGTTGTTGTAACGGACAGACAAGATCTCTAGCGCGGTGATCTTCCCGATAGCTTCGGGAAGAGCCTTGAGTTTGTTGTAATCCGCACGAACTTCTTTGAGGGAAGAGCATCCACCGATGGAGTAAGGGATCTCTTCGATCTCATTCGTCTCAACGTCAAGCTTCTTTAGGTTCGTAAGAGAATCGATGGATTCAGGGAGAACAGGGAGGTAGTCAACAATCTGCTGAACGATGAAGGAAGATATGATAAGTGGTTGCTGCTTAGGTTGAGGTAAACCAAGTTCAACAACTCTCCTATAGACTCAGGGAGATGAGTGATTCTGTTGGAATGCAAATCTAGCTTTGTCAAGGAAGAGAGTCTTCCTATTTTGTTTGGTAATACCACAATGTGATTCTCAGACAGATCAACGATGATAGACTTGTTAACTTGCCGATAGAATCTGGAAGCCACTCCACTTGTTCTGTAGATTCAGGACTTGTGTAGCTTTCTTGGATGATACTTCAATCAAACTAGCAAGTTTGATTAAACTTAGCTTCTCTCCATCATTGCCTATACATAAAAAAATGATTCACACACACGCTATTACTGTAACCTATGTTGGAACCAAATCTTGATTCCATGTATTCGTCTATTTCTTTTAAAGATGTTTTCAAATGTTTTATTGTTCTATATTATCAATTTCAAAAGTAGTATTGCTCAATCTCTAGTTCCACTTTTGACTAGCTATTTGAGTATTCTACGTTCGAATCAAATCTCGATTCTATATATTCGTCTATTTATTTCTTTAACATTTTTTAAAAGTTTACCGTTCTATATTATTGTTTTCAACTTCTTTTGTTTCATGATTTTTAATTAGTATTTTCGCGGTCTTCCAACCTTAAAGCTAAGAACAAATTAACCGGGCTAAGAGGGGAGATAGGTTCACTCACCAGTGGTAAGTGTTGAATCCAGAATCTGAGGACTTCTATGAGCTACCAAAGCATCACCAAAAGGAGAAGAAGAGAATTAATTTTGTTTGTTTTGTCGCTTTAAAGTTGAGTTTTATTTCAACTTTTCAATTAACGTAGCCTTCTTCAATTCAGAAGTTTTTAAGTTTTCGTCACCTCTATCTCTCTGACATCACATAAAAGTTTCAAAGCATCATCTCCTCTGAAAAGTCTGACCATTAGATTTCTAAAGCTTCCACAAGCTCCGGTACGTACCTTAATTGGCTATTCTCTTGCAGATTTCTAGTAACACACTTTTCTATTACATTTTGAGACCACATTTATATTATAATTTGCATTATTAACCAGTTTGGGATAAATCATGTTCAGTGGATATTATGAATCGAAATGCATAATCTGAGAATCCAATCTAATGGACTTTTTGTGGTAGGCTCGTAAGCTAGTTTTACCATTAGAGCTACAGCTTTGAACAATATCCGTAACTCAACTCCAACTGCAGTATCAAGAAATAAACAAATCAAAGTCCCTTAACTAATGCTAAAAATGATCAATCAGAGATCAACAGTTGGCTCTCTATTACCAAAGCTTGATCTGAGCATTTCTTCAATCGCTCTTACCTTGCTGCGATCCAATGTCCTGTAAGTAGTGCTCCGCATCCAACGCTGCCATGCATCCTATACATAAAAAAAACAAACAAGTTGAAATGAAGATTAAGGGTCTATAAACAGAGCCGAACAAAGTGAGTTTTGAACATTGTGAAAACAAGGCTCTCAAGTGTTGGGACTGTTAAAATAACTGAAAGATCTCTGATAAGACTGTTACTAAATTAACTAACCGTCTTAACTAAAGTAAACACTATTCCAAGTTCCAACATTTGAAGATATATAAGGCCAAGGAAACGTAAAGAGAACTAACCAGTTCCTGCAGCTGTCACCGCCTGCCTATACTTCTTATCCTGAACATCACCAGCAGCAAAAACACCCGCAACGCTAGTCTCCGTACTCCCAGGCTTCGTCACCACATAACCATCCGAATCCAGCTCAACCGCACCATCCAAAAACCCCGTAGCCGGCTCATGACCAATAGCAAAGAACAATCCATTCACTCTCAAATCCTCCACCTCACCAGTCACAACATTCTTCACCTTCAACCCTCCAAGCACCCCTCCACCGTCTCCGTAAGCCTCCACAACCGTCGAGTTCCAAACCACGTCGATCTTCGGATTCGCCAGCGCTCTCTGCTGCATAATCTTCGACGCTCTGAACGCGTCTCTCCTGTGTACGATATGCACCTTTGAACCGTACTTGGTCAGAAAATTCGCCTCCTCCATCGCCGAGTCGCCTCCCCCGATCACCGCGAGAGGCTTCCCGCGGAATATCGGCGCGGCGCCGTCGCACGCCGATATCCCGCGGTTCCAGAAACCTCCGGAGCCGGGGAAGGCGAGGCGTCTCGCCACGGCTCCCGTGGCGAGGATCACCGCGTCGGCGATCACGGCTCTGGAGTCCGTGAAGAGCTTGAACGGCGGCTTCGAGGAGAAGTCGACCTTCGTCACCGTCTCGGTGAAGATCGTGGTCCCGAACCGCTCCGATTGGAGGCGGAAGTTGTCCGTTAGGTCGGAGCCGAGGATGCCTTCGGGGAATCCGGGGAAGTTCTCGACGTCGGTGGTGGTTGTTAGCTGGCCTCCCGGAGCGATGTCGTTGGCCATCCATCCTTCGAAGAGGAGAGGCTTGAGCTCCGCCCTGGCTGCGTAGATCGCCGCCGTGTGTGCTGCCGGGCCGCTCCCGACGATGCAGAGCTTTGTTTTGTGAGTTTCGAGGCCGTTCGTGGCGGCGGAGGAGAGGGTGGAGGCGAGCCGGGATAAAGACTTGGTTAGTGATCGGGAACGGTTCAGATGAATCATTGTGAACGACGACGTATCGAGCCACAACATTGGTCTTTAGTTATATAAGAATAAATAATTAAAATAATTAAAATAAGAGTGTAATTAAAATTAAACACGATTAAATCAGAAAAAAAGAGAGGTAGACAAAAGTCTGTGAATTGGTTTCACACAACACAAGACAACATGATCTTTAGAGCTTTGCTTTTAACCATACGCTCAAAGGAAAGCGTCCTTCTCGAGCAGCTTCACCACCTCGACTTGGTTGTTGAGCTTGGCTACATCAATGGGTGTCTTCTCGTCTTGGTTTTGCAGAGTCCTGCAACCACACACATTTACACAGAAAAGTCGTCAGGAAGTTAATGGAGTCGTTTCTCTATGAGTGTTGTGTTGTAAGACATACACTGCAGCACCATTCTCTAGGAGAAGGCTCACGCACTCTTTCCTTCCGTAACCAGCAGCGTAATGAAGCGGTGTATTCTTGTTTTTGTCGAGTGCGTTCACACTTGCTCCAGCATCGATAAGAACTTGAGCACATTCCAGCTGTAGAAAGGGAAACGGACCAGTCTAGGTTCAATCTTTAGTTACAAAAACAAAATGATAAGCATATAAGTTATCACTAATTGTGTCATCATACAAACTTGTAAGCTTAGTAAGTTTACTTCTCTACAAAGTGAATGATGATACTCAACTTTAAAAAAGAACCAACTAAAATTGCCCTGAACTTTGATAAGAGAATTGCATACCTCGCCATATCCACAAGCAAAATGCAATGCTGTCCTTCCTTCAGAATCTTCTTCATCTTTGTTACCACCAGATGCCAAAGCACTTTTCAGACCCTAATTGAATTAACAAAATTTAATCCAACAAAAACTTAAACAAAACAAATTTTGAATGGGGAATAGAGGGAGACAATGGCCAAATGGTCATGCATATGAACGTTTAACAGAGTAGGAGGCAGCCTAACCTCAACATTACCAAGACTGGCAGTTTGATGAACAATAGACTCTTCTTCTTCTTCGCCTTCTTCCTCTGCTACCTCGGGTTCAGCTGAAGAAGTCTGGTCTGGAAAGCCAGCAATAGGCATACCCATTGCTTCACCAAGCTTTTTCAGCACATCTTTATCATTCCAGTACCTAAAAATACCAGATAACAATTCCTCCATAAGCACAAAACAACCATACCCAGAAACAAGCTTTAACTTCTACAAAAGCATAAAAAATGTTATGTATCAACTGACTTCATCATAGCAGAAGGACCACCAGCATCAATCTCATCAAGTATAGGCTTCAACTCCGGATCCTCCTTCATCCTCGCCATACGCTCAGTAAAATGCTCTGCTGTTTCAGGATTCGAGAACGCATCCAAAAAGGGAGACATTTGCGGATCCTACAGCCACAAAAAGATTCATTCATTCATTCAAAGCCACGCCTGCAAGAAACGAATCAAACAAAACGTAATTTTTTTACTTACCTGAACTAAGGCTTTACCAAGCCGCTCAGCCATAGTCTGAAACTCAGGGTTATGCATAACCTGCTGCATTGTGCTCATATACTGCTGTGGATCAATGTTAGGGAAGCCTCCTCCTCCTCCTGCTCCTCCCTGAGCTGCGTTTGGCATAGATCTCTGAAGCTGCTCAGCCATTTGGGTAAAGGCGGGATCTTTAGCAATCTGCTCAGCCAATTCTCTGATGCTTGGATCCTGAAAAACAAAAACCATCAGTTTAAAAACTCCAAAGAAGATAAAACCATTTTGAATTTCACTAACACTTACGTTGAGGATACCAGCCATGTTAGAGAAATCAAAAGCATTGAAATTGAGGCCAGGAGGGTTGTTAGCTGGAGATTGTGAACTCCTAGTGGCTGTTGATTCCGGTTTAGTACCGGTTTTCTCATCTACAGAGAAACAAAAGCAATCACCAAACTAGAGACGATTCAATTCGAGATTGAAGAAATAGACATCGGAGATCAGATTGCAGACCTGAAGGAGGCAGATTCTTGTCTGGATTGGACGCCATTAGATAAAAGCTTAAGCCCTTGAGAGAAAGAAAAAAAGAACACAATAGACTATTCAGACACAAGCGTGTGCAATATGAAAGTAATTGTGGAAGAAGATGAAGAGACCTACCAATGAGTAAAAAACCAGAAGAGAAGACAAAGCTGTGGTGGCAAACACAAGTTAAGACGAAGACAACAGATAAATCAAAATTTTATTTTATTTTAATCAATTTTTATATTTTTTTGATGAAATTATTTATCAGCTAAAATGGATTAGACTAATGTAGGCCCATTTCTAAGTTCTCTGGGCCCAGTCTTCTTCATAACTACGAGACAACGATTTTGGTTAGGATTGTAAAATTCGGTTAAACCTAACAAATGGAATCAAACAATTTCTTTTAGGTACGAGATCGTTAACCAAACTAAACCAATAATTTGTACAGTAATTTAGGCTGCAGCCAACGGTTTTGGATGCAAACCGGAATTAATAAGCTGAAAATGTTTTTATAATCGGACTAGAAATTGAGCCGGATAATTATTTGAATCATGATTTAATATGGTTCAACTGGATCAAACATGATTTAATAACCTGGTTTAATATTTTTTTAAATATTAAAATTTTAAAGTAAAATTAGTAAATATAATACATAATTAAAATATGATATTTTTTTTGATTTTTATAAATTTCAGTAATCTAAAAACCGGGCCTCGTGGTCTGGTGGTAAAGGAACCTCGGTTGAGGTGTCCGCCATCGTTCCCGCCAGCGGATTTAACATGGTTTCCGTTTGGTCTCCAGGACCTTCCTCGTCAATTCCGGTTGGACGCTGTGGGACAGTCGAATTAAGTGAGAGGTCCGGATATCTGGATTATCAAAAAAAAAAAAAATCCAACCCAACTATTTGACTAATTAATAGTTAAATCAATTATTACATCCAATCTGACTATATAGTCGGTTCATGGTCAAACTTGATTCAACCACCAGATAGGTTTGGTTTTAAAAACACTAAAACTGAAAGTGAAAGTTATACAAAAATTAGACCACAGCAAACTATGTCTACATATATCAAATGAAAAACATGTAATATTTTCATTTCCGTGTGAATCTGAAATTGAAATCTCTACATATATTAATCTCATAAAAAAGAGTATTGTCACAAAAAGCTATTATTGTAGATCACAAAAATATATATATATATTTTTTTGATAAAAAAAAACGGCTGGATTAATGTACCATTGGATCTCTATCTATTATTTATTTAAAATAAATATCTCCTCTTACAGAAATAATAGTATTTTTTTCAGAGGAAATATAGATAATCTATTACTAGGAGATATTTATCTTAACGGTACAGTAATTTATTGCAGGAGGAAATATTTATTGTAGGAGAGGTACAATAATTTATGGCAGGAAGATATTTATTTCAAGTTCTCAACGGTACAATATTTATTATAAGCATCTCCTCAGGCTCCGTGCAGTTTGGTACCACTCTTGAACGGATACATCAGCCTCAAGGAGCACAAAGCGATGCTTGATCAGGAGAAAGATTATGTTCAAAACCTATTGCAGGATGGTTGCTTCTACTTGTCAACCAAACAACATTGGCGTCTCTCCTTCAGGTAACTACTACTACTTACTTTTTTGGGTTATTACAAACTGGATTGCTTACTATGTTAGTTTGTCTTGATATTCATTGTCTGCTTTAGAGATAGTTTCTCTCATCCATTATGGTTTTACAATCTGTGTATATAACAAGTAAAGTTTCTTTGTTGTGCCGGAGTTGGTTTGTTTTGTATACAGAGAGAGTTCTCATTTTCAAAGATGAGATAGATAGAACTATCTCATCTTACTATTTTTTTCCAGCGCTCGTCACACCTAGTCTCATACCAGCATCATTGCTAGGGAACAACAGAGTTGGAAATTTCACAGCAGTCTGAGTCATGCTCCTTCTGTTTCTAATAAAGGTCCCCCTTGTACCGCAAGGTTTTATTCTTTCATAATTTCATTTCATGTTGATACCCTTTATTATTTCCCTAACTAAATCTTGTTTTATGTCTTCTTTTCTTTATTGCAGGGGAGGAAAAAGATTTAACGCGCTGCTAACTACTTGACGTTTCAAACATAACCTCAGACAATGTAGCTAATGATCTTAAATCAAAAGTAGCAAAGTGTCTGTTTACAAGTTCAGACTTGTCACCACGGAGTATATATATTCTTCACTTTGTCTCACTTACCATTCAAATTTCTGCTGCCATTTTACTTATCAGATCCAATTCTGAAAAACAGGCCACTTCTTGAATCAATGGAACGGGAATCTTGTGCCCAGACCAGGTCGTCTCAGAGTTATAGAAATGATTCAAGAAAAAGACATCAACACGCAAGGTGGGTTTAGTTTCAGCCTTCACTTTATTATATGTTACATTATATAATGCTACAGCTGTTTTCACCTATACTCTTTACTCTTACACGCAAGGTAAGTCCACTTGTTTTTTTTCGTTTTAAAATTTTTGTTCAAACTTTTTAAAATATACTCTCTACTCTTACACGCAAGGTAAGTCGACATGTTTTTTTTTTCGTCTTGAAATTTTTGTTCAATTTTTTAAAATATACTCTTTACTCTTACACGCAAGGTAAGTCCACATGTTTTTTTTCGTTTTGAAATTTTTGTTCAAATTTTTTAAAATAGACATTAAAAATTTTCTCGAAACAGTGTTTTATTTTTTTTTAAATATAACTAGATTGATCTTGAAAACTTATGTGTCAATCTCTGAAAACAAATAGAATATATATTAATCTGTCTTCAAGATGATTAGAGGTAATGTTTTATTTGCTTTATCACTTTTGATCACTAAGTTTCTCTTAATCAGTCAAGTTATAAAAAACGTCTCGACTATTACACTTTACAAGATTTGGACCCTAGCTTCTTGTTACTTTAGGTTCCAACCATCGTGTAGTCTATCTAACATATACATTTCTATTCTGTATGTACCATGCTATGGTATATTTGTTATGAATAGTATATTTGAAAAGTTGTGATAATCTTGGTTTTTGTCTTTAATGTATATCGTCAAAAACAGTTGTTCTAAAATTAAGTGATGGCAATCTTATACCATGCTATATATATAGTATATTTGTTAAGAATAGTATATTTGAAAAGTTGTGATAATCTTGGTTTTTGTCTTTAAATGTATATCGTCAAAAAACAGTTGTTGTTCTAAAATTAAGTGATGGCAATTTTTAGACGTTGTTTTTGTTTGAATACTTTCTTTTGAGTGGTGGTGAAGTGATCGGACGAGTAAAGCTCATGTAAAACATGGGTATGTTATGAGTAGAGAAGATCATAATTGGTTGTTATTGTGAAAAGAATAATTGGATTTGTTTTTACATGATGGGCATTTTGTTTAAGATTGTTAAAACTTAAAGATGTGATTGTTTTGTGTTCCAAACAAAGGACCTGGGAAAAAAATAATATGACTTCGATAGGAAAAGTTGTAGACTTAATAACTCGATAAAAAAAACAAAAGTTCAAAACAGTAGAATGCAAAAAAAAAAAAAAACATCATATCATTTCATTTCAATTTAAATACAACCCCCAAATCTCAACATACAACGTCGGAAATGCCACATAACGAAGTGAAATAGATAAATAAAAACTCTCCCGAGCTTAGTAAATCAGCACGATGTTCCACATGAAGGACGAGGAGAAGGACTTGGAGAAATAAGATCAGGAAGACTGGGATCGATATGGACGTTTACCACATATTGACTAGGTTTAGTACAATAATAGAGGCATGCGTCGAAGCAAAGTTTAAAATTGTGATAAAGGGGAAGGCATTTACTCCTCATACAATATTTGATGCATGAATCTCTATCTAGCGAACTATGCATTAGCGAAAACTTTCCATCGGACTTCTTTGAAAACATTTCGTCACTGTTCAAGCACCAAGTCGTACTCATTAACGTAGCCGCCACCACTATGATCAACAGTATCATCTTCTGGTTAACTCCTTTTCCATCCATTTTCTTGTTTGAACAATTGATTTTGTTTTTGTTTTGTAGATTTAATGAATAGGAATTGATTGTGGGTTGCTTTGATGAGTATTTGCGAGAATTTATAATAGGTTTATTTTAACTACTTTATCAACTCTCTATTTTTGTGTATGACTAACAAACGGCTAAGTATAGCTTTTTCTTTCTGGTTTTATAATTTCATTTGCTGTCTATGACTTACTGTGTTATTGTTTTTCTTTCTTGACTTATACAGAGTGTTACAGAGGTGGCAATTATTGATTTATTTTTGTTTGTTTTCTTTTCCAATATTGACTTATTGTTGATTTTATAGACAATGTTGATTCGCTGGTTAGCACTTAAATTTTCTCATGTTTTTACCTTTGTTAGATCCTAAATAAAACTATGTACTTGTGTAATGTGTTTGATTTAAATAAAAATAGGACTTTATGCACGATTACAAACATTGCTTAGGATGCACGGAACTAGTGGAGAGCAATGCTCAATCCTCACAGGGTTAGGTCGCAGTTGCTTAAGTAGATTCAAAATGTCAATTCACTTATGTTATTGTGTAAAACTACACATTTTGATGATAAACATACAGATACTGAGATTGATGCCCAAAAAAAAAAAATACAGATACTGAGATATGTAGTAAATAAAATAGTAGAGACACGTTGTTAATTAATTAGATAAGTTTAAGCCTCACCATCGAGAAACAAGGTAATCTTCCCGGGTGTGTCATGGTGTCTCTAGCTCCCATATCTTCGAGACAAACTCGCGTCCGATAGTGTACCCCACACCTGTATACAAGCATGCGCAAAATATACGTTACTTCGATGATTCCTAGATCAGTTCAGTTTCTTGTATTCAACATAAACCCAACTCACGTTTAGCTCTCCCTTTAAGCCACCAACAGTGAGTAAGAAGGGGCAATCCGCAGAGCATGAGACGGATAAGACTACTCCCTGTTTGATTATTAAAGTTGAATATCAGAAGCAAACAGTTTGTGGGAACAAAAATATCTTCTATTAATTTTATTTATAAAAAAAAATCTCCACCAATATCTTTTAGGTACGCCTGATTAGCATAAGAGTGGTGCTACAGTATTGAGTGAGAATTTACCCTATCTCTGTTACATGAAATACAATATCACAATTGTCAAAAAAAGAAAAGTTTTATCTCTCTGTGCTAGAATAATGGCAAGACTTTTTTCTTTTGGCAGCTCAAGTATTAGAGATCCTTCTTTGCTTATCATCGTAGCTTCCCAGCTGAATGCAAATATACTGAAACAGAGACGACCCTGGCAAAAGTGTAAACACAGTAAACATCAGCTCTTATGTGAGAAATGGATTTTGTATTGGCAGAGGCAAAGATGCGGTTAACTTACGTTGAACCAAGGAAGAAAGCTAAGGAAAGATGAAAATTGAATAGGAATACAGAGACAACGGCGGTGAGAAGCATTGCCACTGATGTCGAATAAACCTACATACATATAGTGATAATGGTTAAACAAACCACCATGCTTCAAAAAGTGACTACTACCACTTATGCTGGCGTGCAAGTTTATTATTTACCTTTACAATATTGTCTGCATATTTCATCACCATCGACACAGCAATACCACTGCAAAACAAACAGAGGAGAATAATGTTTTAATGTGTTCACTACACATAAAAGTACTGAGATCAGAGTTGAGAGAAGAATCTGGTCTCTAAAGCGGCTTTTACCTGAGAGCATGGTTAAGAATCATGAGTACTGTGATAAATGAGTAACCATGGAAGAATCCCCTGAAAATGGAAAACCGACCCCTTTAATACCAGAGAATAACAGCATAATAGTTCAGCGAGCTAATATAATAATGAGCTCTCTGACACCAACACTATTAAATAAGTAGGGCATTTTCTTGAGGGAAATGGTTACTGAATGTGGAAGGAGATGAGTTTAGGAATTTACTTACTTATTAGCAACGGCATCGAAATCTTGGATCACTATAGCAACAGCATTGAAAGCCATCCCAAAGACATATAGCCAGAAATTCTGTACATTTATATTCCTTGAAGGCCTCTTTTTTATTATAGCCTGCCAAAATGGAAAGCAAAAAGCAAATTCAAGTTATGTAACGAACTGATCATTTCTTTTACTGAGTGCTACACAAAAAGACAGCTTTGAGTATTTAAGTGAAAAGTCATGAGAAGCTCACCTCTGTGTACACTCCGGCGAAACCACTTAAAAGAGCCATAATCTAGAAACAACGACAAACAATCATATTAATTAGCATGGACGAGGAAGAAATTTTCACAGCTCTTAATAGGATTGGCATATGCTAAGGTGGATATAACAGCTTACAATTGCCATAATCCAGCCGGGAAGAGATGTCTGAAGTACACGATCAGAACTACAAAAGTAACATTCAATAAGAGAAGAGACTATGTAGTCAAAAATGAATAGTAGTGACTAACCATGCATCATATGAAAGAATGAATGAAACCTATGTTGATCGCATTTAATTTAATAGAAAAGAGTGTCAAGACATATATTTACTTTGAATTCAACTGAGCAGTGGTGCACCCACAACACAAAAGAATGAATCCCGCCCACTGAATCTCGCTCAACCTGTTAGAGAAGAAATTTAGCAAACTGAATAAAACAGAGAGCCTCTCTGTTCACACTTGAAATCAAGAAACTTGTGTCTTTAAACAAGAATACAAAGAGTTGAGCGAAATATAAAAAAAATTATGGATATTCAGAGAAAGCTATGGAAATCCATGAGGATGAATAAGGAAGCAACCTACTTACTTTTTCTTGAGTATAATTCTGTACAAGACACCAGTACTTATGATGTTCAGGTTCTTCAATATCTGATAGCCTGGGGCGTCAACGTATGCAAAAATATAGTACTGCCACAATCATAAAAAGTTAGTTACACCACAAGTAGTTAAAAAAACTTAGTAACATGATGCTACAAACAAACAATTGACGAGCTAAGGAGGCAAAAGAGAGAGGTCAGGAAAGCCAAACCTGTAAGAGATTCTTGAAAAGATACAAAGCAGCAGGAATGGGAAAGACTTTAACTTCGTCATATGTTGTGCTTAACCTAAATTCAGAGACAAGATTTTAAGCATCAGCAAGGCTAATCAACCGTTATATTAAAAAAAAAAGTGCAGGGCCACAGTCCTCCAAGAACCCCACAGGCAGAGATAATACGGAATTCTAAGTAACCAGAGCCTTTATCAAGGGCCAGATATAAAAAAAATCTGAAGATGATGCTGGTGGCAAACCCTTTAATAAATAGAGTAGCAGGCAGAAGAGAATAGGATTTGATTTACCTATTGTCGTCAGTAACACCTTCGTTTTTCCATATTCTCGTCAATGCAAGAAGAGACAATGCACACTTGAGAGTCTCAACCTGATGTCCAAATGATTAAACATTCACAATATTTCAGCCTGATTACACAAAACATTGCTTCATTTAAGTTACTCACCAAGAAGTTGGCGGTGGTAACACTGTACTCATACTTGCCAGCTCGTTTAGACCAAACGATGAGTATAGCTTGGGAACTCGTGAGGATAGTCAGTGCACATGTTACTACACCCCTGCCCCCCTCAACACACAACAATTACACACTTAAAAAGATAGAATCTTTTCGCCAAGAAAAATCTAAATAAAAGGAAAGGAACTTACTTTCGTTTCCAGTTTGTTCTTTCGTTCGATCCAGCACCAACCAGAGCAATGTTACTCGAAGCTGCAACTGCCACCAAATCAAAGGCACCACCATTGAGTGGAGCAACACAATAGAAGCGGAGAATTGAGATAAAGAAAGAAACTAACCGGTGTGAGATTTGCCCTTCAAACTCTCCAGATCAGAAGCGACGTCATGATCATCATCCTCGTCTTTGATTATTTTACGGTACTCCATTGTTCGATCGAAGCCTCTCAGATCTCTCTCTCTGCTCCGACCACACTCAAGCAAGCTTCGGCAAATTAAATGTTATGATAAATAAATAAATAAATAAAAAAGCGCCTAATTGTTGGGCTTGAAAGTTATTGGGCCTTCATCCACAGTAATTGGTCTGCGCATAAAAGTTAATGGACCCCACACAGACAGAGAGACAAGAAAAAGCGTAATAAAAACACAGCGATGATCACTACTTCTCTCTCTCTCTCGTACTCCAAAACATTCATTTCTATTTCATCTCTCAATCAAAGCTCTCTATCTCTCTCTAAAAAAAGGGAAAGCAATGAGCTCGATGATGGAAACTCTCCAGATTCGCAAACAAGTTTCTCTCCCCGTTTCTCAGCGCTCTACTTCCGCCACCACCGATGATGATAATAAGCCTGGTATCATCCGACGTGGTCTTTCGTCACTCTCACTCAATCTCTCAAACAAACCAAAGGAGATAGGAGAACAAGCAAGAACCTGGTGGGAATGGAGTTGTTCATGGATCCTTTCCAAGAAGCTAGATCAATCGCCTCACATAACAGAGGAAGTAGTATAATGCACTCCGATCTCAGATCTGCATGCGGTCTCATGTGCTCTTCTTCTCATACCATTCCTCTCTCATGCAAATATAATTAATAAACGTCAACGATCAATTGGATTATAATCAAACCATAAGGGGATGTGTTTTCGGAAAGTTTGATGTTGTATTTTGTTGCTATAGTTAATTTTCTTGTCAAATGATTCATGTGATTTTGTAGTTGTATTTTTTATATTTAATAACCATGAAATTATATTGAAACATGTTATTCTGTTTCAGTTATTTATACGCGCCAATTTTATTAGCCACCATTAACAATGAAAATAGGTTGAATAATATTACGAATAGAACTCTAACAACATATTAAACCCTGGCGATCCACGACCGACATAAGTATTAACGAAACTTCGATTGCATGCATGGTATAACTGAGATGAGATTTGTCATGTGTGTGTGGCCTGTAACCGACGTAACATTGTCGGTGGATGCGATATCGTCGGTGGCGTATTGTTATTTATTTATTTATGTTTTGAACTATTTATATCGATTATGGTTATACGACGTTTGCTAAAATTTGACTTTAGAAAAACAGTGAATGGTTTAAACTTCGGTTTATTAGGTAAGAATGTGCTGATTGAAAATTGACGAAAGAATTAATAATGACGCTGAACATTAAATTGATCAAATAATGTGTTGATTGACAATTGACAAAAGAGTAACACCAAACATTACACTAATAAAATAACTTATGTTAAAGGTTGCGGCGTTACAAAGCATGTGAATATGTTTGTATAACATATAGAATGGTTTTTGGTAAATAATGTTCCAAATTACAGATTGGTGCCAGTATATGATTTCATTGATTTGTTGTAAACAGCCTTGAGTTTTTGGTTTTATTTGAGATTTTTAAAAAGGACATATACTTAGAAAAGCAACTTTGATTACATGATTGAGACTTGCTAGCTCATCAAACGCCAACGGTATTTACTTACTTATTATATAATTTTTATTTAAATCGAGTTGTGTAGTCTCAGATGGATGAAAGGTCGTGATCCTCTAGAAACAAAAAGAGCTTTTCAAAGTTAAAAAAAATGCTTAGAAAGCACACAAACATTGATGACAATTTTTTTTTTTCGTTTTTCTTGTAAAACATTGAACAAAGGAAGAAGATAAACAAAGCTCACTAACTTCAACAATGGCCATAACAAACAACCACAAAGAGGTAAAGAAAAAACCTCCCAAGGCTTACTTCTATGTGGTAAAGCATTGAGCCTGTTGATCCCAAATGAACAAGAACATCTTTCAATTCACAAACCAAACCACCAGGGAAAAAACAACAACAATCTCTAAGCGTCTCTCATGCTAATGTTCAGACTGTTTCTCATTGTCCTTCTTCCAACACCAGCGTTTCCCTTTTGCATCATCTCCACAAACTCACCATAATCAATCTTCCCGTCCTGTTAACACACAAAAAACTTTTACATTAGTCTTAGAGAGGAGGAATGTGAAACAGAGTCATATGATAATAATAAGCTCTTTACATTGTTTTGATCAACTTCTTTGATGATGTCTTCAAGGAAAACATCAGTCATACTATGTTCAACACACGCTTGTTGCAGCTCGTCGATTGTTATGTAACCGCTTCCGTCTTTGTCAAAGTACTGAAACGCAGCTACGAGATGTTCTTCCCTCTCCAGCTTGTTGAGATGGATGGTCGCTGCAATGAACTCGCTGTAATCTATTGTCCCACTGTTGTCCACATCAGCCTGTCATTACAAGATCTCCATGTTAGAACATACAACAACAACTACATTGTATGTGTATGCAGCCACATAAGATCAGATTTGTACCGCTTCCATAAGATCATGGATCTCTGTGTCTTTCAAAGTTGAACCATATTTCCTCAGACCAGCTTTGAGTTCATCAAAGGTGATTGCACCGCTGTTATCAGTATCCATTGCCTGAAACATTTCTCTTAGACCAGCAATCTCTTCTTCAGAGAGACTCTCAGCTATAACCTGATGACAATACATAAAATTTCAAGAGAAGTGATGCAGAGACCATAAAAGACAACAGGGTTTCTTATGCACAAACACACTCACCTTCAAAGCCATCTTCTTTAGCTTATTCATTGCAGAGAACTGCTTGAGTCTAGACAAAACAGCTGGATCAAGTGCTCTATCTGGTGCAACACCGTTCTCACAGATCCATGGATGACCTGAAAACAAAAAGAGAAACAACACATATCTATAAGTCTTATGCTTGTGTGGCTGTAGCTAAAAGTAATCGTTCTTGTGTTGATACATACGCAAGACTTCGTGAGCTGTCAAGCGTTCTGCAGGCTTGGAGGATAACATCCTGCGGATCAAGTCTTTAGCACTGTCTGATATCACAGGCCAAGGGTCTGAATCAAAGTCAATGTATCCCTTCAACACAGCATCAAATATCCCTTGCTGAGTTTCTGTTTTCCACAACAAAAACAAAACACACATCTCAGGTGACTCAAGACTTTCTAAAGTGCTTACCAAACAGGCTTACATGAACCACACACTTACCTGCCCAAAACGGTGGGACTCCGCTTAGCAATATATACAGTATAACACCAGCAGTCCATACATCAGCTTCAGGCCCATAACGTTTGAGCAGAACCTCAGGAGCAACATAATATGGACTCCCAACAACATCAGTGAATATTTGACCTGAAATTCACAAGAAGACCAAAACTAACCAAATCAGTGTTCAAGAACACTATTAAGTAAACATTAACTAAGGCGATTCAGACAGTTTACCTGGTTTGAAAAAGACAGAGAGACCAAAGTCAATAGCCTTGAGGGAGAAATCATCATCCTTATTAACCAACAAGAAATTCTCAGGCTTCAAGTCTCTATGCATAACACCAAGCGAGTGACACGCTTCCACAACTCCAACAATGATCTTAGTCAGCTCAGCGGCTTTCCTCTCGCTGTAATGCCCTCTCTGAATAATCCTATCAAACAGCTCACCTCCAGCACAAAGCTCCATCACAATGTGGACATACAGCGAGTCCTCATAAGCTCCTTTGATCGTCACGATGTTACCGTGACCAGCTAGATGGTGCATGATCTGAATCTCCCTTCTAACATCCTCAACATCTTCTTTAGAGATCAGCTTCCTCTTGGATATCGACTTGCAAGCATAGTCAACCCCCGTGGCGAGTTCTGTGCAGAGATAGGTTATACCGAACTGGCCTTGTCCTAGCTTACGGCTGAGAGTGTAGAGATCACGGATGTTCGGTGTTTTGTGACCGAGGACGTAGTAAGCTTGGTTGTCCATGTTACGCCTCATGACTGGTTCTTTGAAAGGAATCACAAGTGGTGTGTTTTTGCTGTTGTCGTTGTCCTTCTTGGGAGAGGAGATCTCTGAGTTGTTGGTGGAAGAACTAGAGCGGTTTGAAGAGACGTTGGTGGAGGTTTTGGAGTTATCTTCAAGCTTACTACTGGTATGGAAGAGTTTGTCCTTGAAAGATCCACGGCATGAATTGCCCATGAAACAATGGATTAAACAATACCAAACTTTCACTCTCTCTTCTTCATCCAACTAACTGTTCAAATAGAACACAAATCAAAACCCTTTTAGAAACAGACCAAACCCATGAAGCTAAAAAACAAGAAAGTAACAAACTTTAGAGAAGAAAAATCACAGAACCAAACATCAGATCAAGCATTTAAAAGTACATCAACTTTCACTTTATGTTTTTTATCCAAGTAACTGTTCAGACATATTAAAGATTCATCAGAGCAAATCCAAGAAGCTTGTCATAGAGTAAAGTAACGAACTTTTAACACTCACAAGGAAGAAAGACACAGAACCCACATCAGATCGACCATTAGAAAGAACAGAGAGTCAAAAAGGACTAAACCACACGAGCTAAGCCACTAAAAAGTCAAATCTGAGTTTAACTTACAAAGGAATCAGAGAAACAGAGGAATGAAATAAAGCAAAAAGAGGATCTAGTTACATACTTACCAGTAATCAGAGAACGGTGGGTGACACAGAAGATAGACTGAGAATGAGAATGAATCTGATTTAAAAGGAACTTTGAGAGACAAAAGAAAGTCACAAGCAGAGGAAAGCTAACGATATTTTAATGTTATTTCCACCAAAGGAAAGCTGCTATAACAAGTTTTATTCGAATCTTTGTAAATAGAAAACAGATTTTTTTGAGTTTAATGTTTGGTGAGAGACTGGTCGGACAATTAGATTCGTTGGATGAGAATGTGTTTTGTTTATCTTACGGCGACGATTGTGGGAAGAAAGTTCTTGGAGTGCTCAACAGCTACTTTTCTTTGACCATAACCGGTTTCCTCTCACCTTCTTCCCATTATTAAACCACTTCCTCTTTTATACTTACTAGTCTTTAGGTAGATGAGAACATTCTCTTCTTTTTTTTTTTTTGACAAGTCTTGAATATTCGGATAATAAGTTGATGACCCATTGACAAATCCAAGTCTTTGTTTATTATTATGGTCAACACACTGAGGCCACGTCAAGAAGTTTTGATTTATCCAGACGACGCCGGTTCAAGTCTATGGGATTAGTTGGTTAAAGAGAGGTATGTATACATGTGTGTTGTTGAATATGGACGTGACATCTGCTGCTTCTTAGTTACTTGAACCATATCTATTTTGGGAAAGGAGAATATATGTTAACCTTTTTGTGGTTAACTATGCAAACTATGTAGTTAGACTAATCACAGTAATCACTAGCCTAGAAAAGCCAAACCCAACCGGAGAGAACTGAGTTCCGGTTCAACTATTGCCAAGAATGTAAATATAAACCAAACCAAACCAGCTAATTAAATTATACTGATGGACAACTTGGAATATAAGGCCCACTAAATTGGCCCAACAATAAAAGCAGAAACATGCGGAAAAACGTGGTGGTTTCAAACTGCAAGAGGGATAAATCTTTTTTCCTTACAAAGTAAACCGCTCTGTTCCTCAACTGAACTTAACTGTCTCCCTGTCCCTCCATAACTTCCTCCTCACGTAACCGTCTCCTTCTTCTTCCTCTTCTTCTACTTAAGCAACCCTCTCTTCAACTCTTATCCTTTTTTTTTTCTTCTCTTTTCTCCCATCACAATGACCACCAATAATAATTCCGATTCTGATCCCAATTTTCACACTCCACTTACCCCTACTTCCAACGCAATCATCCCTATCTACCCTAATCCAAATCTCCAACTTGCTTTGTCTCCAAGTTACGACCAGAGCCCTAGAAAGAAACGCACCAGAACCGTTGCATTTCCCTCTAGTTCTTCACCAAAACCCACGCCAAAGCCAAAATACCCTAGAAAGCCTGACCCTAATGCCCCCAAAATCACACGTCCATGTACTGAATGTGGCAAAAGGTTTTGGTCATGGAAAGCTCTCTTTGGTCACATGAGATGTCACCCTGAGCGTCAATGGCGTGGCATCAATCCTCCCCCTAACCACCGTGGCCCCACCCCGGCTTCGTTTTCAAATCAGAACCAGAGATCACCAAATTGGGTCTCCCTTATGACCGAGGAAGATCATGAAGTCGCTTCTTATCTCTTAATGCTGGCTAATTCCACACCATCATCATCAAGTTGTGGTGAACGGTTCGAGTGTGGAGGTTGCAAGAAAGTGTTTGGATCACATCAGGCTTTAGGAGGACATAGAGCTAGTCACAAGAACGTTAAAGGGTGCTTCGCAATCACGAACGTGGCCGATGATCCTATGACGGTTGCTACTACTCCACTGACTACTCCTAGTGATCAAGATCACCAGGGTAAGATTGTTACGTTCATGGGGCAACATAAGTGTAATATATGTTTTAGAGTGTTCGCCAGTGGTCAGGCTTTAGGAGGTCATATGAGATGTCACTGGGAGAAAGAAGAGGAGACGATGGTCGGTGGTGCGTTCGATCTGAATGTTCCTGCAACAACACAAGATCTTTCTACTTCGGACACATCAGGGTGTTCATTAGATCTTAGGTTAGGACTTTAATTTGTAAAATATAATTATAGTTACATATTGGATGTTGGCTTCTATTATATTAGGATAATGTTGTTAATGTTTTGTTTTAATGATCTGTAAAATGTGTGTCGCTAGGATATTTGGTGTTTGGTGTATTCTAATGTATACATGCTTAATAATGAAATGTGTTTAGACTGGATACAAGTGATTGTATCCCTTTCATTATCTTTTTTTTTTGTCACAAAAACGACAAAATGATCAAACTTTCATTACCTTTTAAGGACATTTACAATTTTAGCAAAAATAAAATAAAATAATGAAATGTGCAATCAGTTCTTCATTTCCTGTTTTCAGTGTACTATTCTGCAACCTCTTTTGAATCACTTTTCTTTTTGAAACACATACTATTCTGAAACCATTATCTACAATATACAGGAAAAATTACAACAAAAAATAAAGTAGAACGAGAAAAAAGAAAATTCGGATTAAAACAAATTGAATTAATACACTTACAATCTCAATATGCTGGGATCTTTTGAATATATCACTAAACTTATATGGAGTAATAGAATTGGAAAAAAGCTGTAAAAGAAACTCTCAAATGTATAGCTAACCAATAGTAATAGAGAGTTCTTTCAAAGCACATTGAGCCGTTTTGATAAAATTAAACCCAACTTTGGAACTAATTAATTTTACAAAATATTTTCTTTGGTATGATTCTTGCCAAGTTTCGTTATTTGACCTGATCTTAAACTCACCACGATCTCATTCTACAGTACATCGATTAGATTTAGATCTTATTCCGCCAAAGAATCTTAGTGTCATATCTAATCTATTATAACCAGCTAGCTTTAGCATATATAATAATCAAGATTGAATCTTAAAAAAAACTATATTAATAATCTAAAGATTCAGATGCATTATAGGTAAGCACGCGGCGGAACTACTTACAACACGAACCCTAATCCGAGACAGTTTTCTTATTTTTCAATTAATCTTCTCGACTTTATTAAACAATCATATAATCAGTTGTCCTTCAAACATTAGCAAACTAGTGCGACACACAACCTTCGTGAATATTCAACTACTGACTCTTTTTTATAACAATAGCTAGTTATCGTTTACAGCGATGTCTCTTAGTATATATAAATGCATCAAAAACAACAAGTAGAATCTTCTTCTTCGATTTTTTATTTAAAAAAATAAGTAAAAATGAAAATTAATTATCGAAACGAAACGAAATTTCGTTGCTCTTTGTTTATTCTGCTTAGTCGTGTAAATCACACGCAAGTGAGATAAATATCGCAAAATTGTTCACGGGCATATTTGATTCATTTTCATGTCTAAGTCTGTAACATGTTGAGAAAATAATAATAACATCTGCATCATAATATATATTTTAAATATGTTGTTGATTTGTTTATGTATGTTTAAGAAGTTAGATATGAAGGCTTACGTAAGATGAAGTTGACCGATTTATCTCCTTACACGTTCTTTGCATCAGAAAAATTGTGAAGTATGCTCAACTTAAGTTTCTTTTTTTCCCCAACATGCTCAAAGTTAGTTTAAACAGACGAACTCGGCTAAATATATCCAATTAGTATATTTATTTAGTATTGAATAATTTGACATGCATGAATGTATAGCAGTGACTTCAAAAGCTGGAACTTCCTACGATTTGACTTTAACTATATACAATTTTTTTGTTCAAGTATTCAAAATATGTTATTTTAAGATATATATCCCACAATATAATCTTGTTTACTGATTAAAGTATATAAAAGACGGATTTATAATCATTATGCTGATGCTTGCTGACTTTGCAACATGATTTATAAACATTTATTGGGGTGAAGTCATAAGAAAATGTCAGAAAGATATCCAACAATTATATATATATATATATATATATATTTTAAATGAATTTGACGATCTCTATTTGTTTATGCCTGCTGATTCTGCAATACGATGTTGTTTTATTTTATATTATAACTTACTAATTATAACTTAATAATCAAGGTGATATTAGAAACCTGTCAGTACAAGTATACAACATATATATGGTTAGGTATATATGTATTTTTGGTGTACTGTATATATAACTAGATTTGATTATGTGGGAAGCACGTCATTGTGAACTTGTTAAAGATAAAACATATCTAACTTTTAATATTCATATATTGAACCATAATTAACTAGACTAATCATATTAAGTGAATTCTTGAGAGGGATTAACTTATATTTTAGTCCAGACTTTACACCTAACCAAATTATTTTTTCAAAAATAAAAAGTACTAGCAATTTGTCATTGATCATAGAACGGTTCTCTTTAACTTCTAGTGTGATGCCACAAGGGCCGCAACAAGAAGCAAATGTTTAATCACTTGGCTTTCCTTTAAGAAGTCATTACAAGACGTGACATCATCTTCCATTATCGTGGGATTACTTTCAAAAAAATATTATTTATTCATGTTAAATTATTATCTTTAAAACAAGCAGTACATATATATGAGATAATTAGCTTATACTAATTAACATTTTCCTTAAAAGATTCAGCGCCAATAACTAATTTATTTTAACACACACCTACACATATATATAATTACATGGGGTTGATATGGTGTTGATATTTGTTATGATATGAAAGTCTTTCATCTAAGTCTTAACTAATAAGGAGGTTAAAATCATGTAATCAAGGAGTGAAACTAGTGTTTCCAGAAAAGCGACATGTGTAGGGCCTGCCGGATTCAGACAAATAATTCCAGTGAGATATTTTGGTGCTATTTTGTTTTATAGATAAAATTATAGAGAAGTTTCGTGCACGACAATATATTTCTTATAGTGTCAATTAATTTGTATGTATATACGAGAGAACTTATAAGTTATTATAAACACAAGGATTCCATCTGACTATATATTTAGAAGTAAAGAAGCTGATGGAGATTATAGTAAGAGACTATAGTTAATGACCATTTTATAAAGTCAGGTCTTGGATGCGGCGAGTCGGGGATCAGACGATGAGGAAGGGACCATGGCTCCTCAGATCACTGATAGCCGTTTGATCCTGACTTTTTGGAGCAAAGTGGCTTAACTTAACCCATCTTTCTACACTCCCAAAGCCTGTTCCTGTGGAGATTATTTTATAATATTACACACTCATCATTCTCTAATGTATGATTTTCAAATTAATAAATTGAGAAGAACATGTGTATAAGACCGGATTGGATGATGCATTTGCCGTATTGTTTTTTTTTTGGTAAAGATTTGCCGTATAGTTGGACTTGGGTCTATATATTTCCTAATATTGAACTTCTCAAAGTACATCTCGAAGTCACAAGGAGAACGTATATGTACATTATACCCAAAGCGTATACCTGTATTGTTGATTAACTACAGTTCTGCAATTAATCTAAGATATAACGCATTAGAAATCAAAATGTAAAATTTTGAAAAATGAACGACTCCAAAAACTAAATAAAAATATCACATCACACATAACGTACGATTTATAATTAAAACATATTCAGAATAGAGATTGATTTGTTATCACAAGTTGCATAGAGATTCAAAGCATCTTTTCAGAGAAGTCATTTTGCTGTCAAATGATCAAAAATGGTTTTCATTCATATATAGAATTTTGTGTTTGATTACTAACTAAATACACAATATTTCTAGGGCTTATTGGTGAAATAGCCATTTTTGAGTAGTTAATTAGGGAAGTAACAATGATTTTGACGTAATTTAGTGTCTGGCATTTTGCCTTCTTTCTACCCGGTAATATCCCTAAACGCAAAAGGTTGCCGGTTTCATATCATAAAGCAAACAACGTGGTTGGTTTGTGTGGCATCGTCATACTCACATAATTTACTCAGCGCGTGGCATACCTCTATCAACACATATGATGTAAATATATATATGGATAACAGTTGTAAGTGTACGAGGAGTTATGAAAACATAACGGCGAATTGGATATAATGTCATGTATATTCCATACTGATGGTACACATTTCTATATAATAAAAACTACATAGTATAGTTTAAACAGAATAGAATACTATGCAATTATTTACCCAAAGGCAAGGCAAATATTCCGGCAATGAAGCCATCCACTTGATCATTAAACATAATTGGAAATGAAACCAATAGTTACGTGTCCATTCCACATATTCATATAGAATAATATTGATATAAAATAGTCTCAGGCGAGCTATGTTAATCTAACGGCGAATTGCTGATGATGACATGTATATTCTATACAGATTGTATGAGTTTCCATACTATGTAGACTAGGTAGAATAGTATCATTATAAATGTAGTTCCATGTGAAAAATCATCTACATAATTTTGATCCAACTGCATGATGCAAGGAAAGTACGTAATGCTTTACCCAAAGGCAACAATGTAGAGAAAACTTATGACCTTAATCATTAAATACTTGACACATAACACTAAACCCAAGTTAGGGAAATATAAACCGTAATCCATAGGCACTGTTAACTTACGGGAAGCATTCTATTCTATATAAACCATACTATTTTAAATGATACTATAAGTAATACAACCATGATTGAGTTATATGAAAGACAAAGCTAATGGGGATGGGTAAGAGAACATTTGACACTAAACACTGAACCCAAGTTAGGAAAATATAAACCCTAATCCATTGGTAAGCGTTCTATTCTATATAAACCGTACTATTTTAACTGATACTATATGCATAATACATCCATGATTTAGTTACATGAAATACAAAGCTAATGGGGATGGATAAGAGAACACTTCACACCAAGCACTAAACCTAAGTTAGGGAAATATAAACCCGAATTTATTGGCATTGTGAACTTATGAGAAGAGTTCTATTCTATATAAACCGTACAATTTTAAATGATACTATGGGCATAATACAGCCATGATTGAGTTACAAGAAATACAAAGTTAATGAGGATGGGCAAGAGAACACTTGATACTAAACACTAAACCCAAGTTAGAGAAATAAAAACCCTAATCCATTGGCAATGTTAACTTACGAGAAGCATTCTATTCTATATAAACTGTACTATTGTAGCTGATATTATATGCATAATATAACCATGATTAAGTTACATGAAATACAAAGCTGATGGGATGGGTAAGAGAACACTTGACACCAAACACTAAACCCAAGTTAGGGAAATATAAATCCTAATCCATTGGCAACCCAAATCTTTGGGAAGTTAAACCCATCTGTCGGGATACAGGAGACATGTATTTACATTACTCTCGAGAAGCGTTCTATTCGATATACACCGTACTATTTTAAATGCTACTATACATATAGTACAACCATGATTGAGTTACATGAAATACAAAGCTAATGAGGATGGGTAAGAAAACACTTGACATTAAACACTAAACCCAAGTTTGGAAAATATAAACTCGATCCATTGACATTGTTAACTTTCCAAAAGCGTTCTATTCTATATAAATCATACTATTTTACATGATACTATAGGCATAATACAGCCATGATTTAGTTACATGAAATACAAAGAGAAGGTATGGTCCCCCATCTGCAACACTTTACCAAACTGTGAGGCAGTCAACATCGTCAAGTCCTCATCCTCTAATGCACTCTTGAGCACCTCAATCCAACGGAGGTTGAAGTAGTTGTTAACCCTTTTCTTTCCAGTGAGTTCAAAGCTTAACTCGAACAATGTACATGGAAGGCCTAAATCATCCATTCCAAACCTGCACAACGAAGGTAAGAGTGTAACACGGTTAGGACGAACAAGCTATTTTATTTTATATATGAAGAGTTGAATATAATTCACAGGTTAGAAATGGTGATAAGGAATGGTACGACATACAAGACAAAGGATTTTAACACATCTAAGCGAAAAAGTCAAGCAGCCATATGGATCTCAGATAGAATAGTATAAAAACAAAGTCCACCATTCCATCTCAGATAGAATAGAGCAGGTAGATATCGATACGTGCATAAGCTAAACAAAGTGCATTGCAATGCTACTCCACAAGGAAAATTAAATTTGTATCTTGTGTAATACATATATCAAAGAAAACAAGTCAAATGTATGACATACTAAACATAACGACCAAACCATTAAACCATACTATTCAAATGGAAGGGAAAACACAATTCAAATGGAAGCGCATCCAAGCCTAGCAGAATAGCAAGTGATCTATCTGAAATGCAATAGTGCAGTTGAATAGTTATACTATTTCATGCCCTTAAATTTGCATACTGTGTAATACATATATCAGAGAAAACATAAGTCAAATGTATGACTAAACACAACGACCAAACCATAAACCATACTATTCAAATGGAAGAGAAAACACAATTTAAATGGAATGCATCCAAGCCGAGTAGTTAGTGATACTATCTCAAGTGGAATAGTACAGGTGAATAGTTATACTATTCCATGACAAATCGAATGGAGATTGGAAATATTATACTATGTCAACCCGCAAAACAATTGAAAGCAATGATATTTCACACAAAAACCTAAATTACTACACTATGTCCTTCAGATTCCGTAAATCCAATTCAAAATTAAAGAATCTTCAGAACACTCGGCAAACTCCAAACCCTAGATCAAATTGCCAAATTCGATTAAGGGTCCTAATTCCATAACGGGAACGATGGTATGAAATGGAAACAATGACACAGAGTTAGCAATTATTGGTATTCTAATTCTGATAAAAGCCCAAAATAAAAAGAAATAATCACAGATGAAGAAAAGGTGAAGATAATCAAAGGAAAAACAAAGAACTTACAGTAGTTCCAAAGATCTGAGAAGAATTGACTTGGTGAAGTTGGAAAGGAAGGTGATGTTACTAACCGCCGCTGTAACTTTAACGCTGTACGATGTCGGAGAATGGCAGAAACGGAGAAAACTACATGTATGGAATGGAAGTACGAAGGAGATGGCAAAGCTTTCGAAATCAGGCGGAGGCGATGATATGGAGCAAATCGGTGCCAGAGACCTTATCTATGGAAGTAAAAAGGAGAAGATGTGAAGTAGGGTAAGCCACGATTCACTTTTTGTGTGGTTTATAATTTAAAAAGAAAAAAAAAATTAGCAGGTTGCGCCGGTTGAAGAAAGGGTATTACAGTATTAATATGTATATATGACGGCGTCTACAGGTCTGTTAGGGAAAATAGCTAATATGTGAATTATGCTTTTTTTCATGGTCATAGGCCCCAGTTTCCCATATTTCTAATGATTCACTTTTTTGGACAAATATTTCTTGGTCACACTATTCACTACCTGGAGTTAGCTCCATTTTATGGTAATGAACAAAAGTGAAAACCCATCTCTTTATTTTGCAATGAAACATATGATTTATCTTTCATTCGACAAATACATTTCAGATTTAACTTCTAACATAAGAGCAATTATGTAATCTAACCGACCCGGTAAAATTTTTCACTTCCACTGTAATATGTACATTTTCATATTGTGTTGTCTTTCTTGGATCCGTATGATCTGTATATTAATTCTAAATTTTGCACGTCTCGTATAATCATTTTATTTCATGTAAAAATGTGTAATAACATTTTCTAAGAACTTTGTTAATTTCTCAACAACAATACTACATTGTTATTGAACTTCAATAATTCAAGTAATTCGTAAATGATTACACTTCATAGTTATCATCATGAAAGAAAAGTACGTATTATTGTAAAATAAAATAAAAAGAGGTTAGTCAATAATTAACCAGTGTGAACTTTTATCATTGAAAACAATTCAATTAGCTAGTGAACGAATCATTGTATAAATCGAAAAACTCTTTCATTATCTTCTTCCATGAATCGAACTCACATGGATGCCATTTGAAAGCATTGAAATAACTTTCAGAAAGCATTAAAGCTTACAAATTCAATGAATATAAATAACTTTGTTTAACCTTTTTGTACTGAAAGTAGTAAAAAATTCAATCTTATATATAGAACAAGAGAATGATCGCTATTGGATAATTTTTTTAATCTGCATCCTTCAATAAATCTTTGTATATCTATATAAATGGCATTCAGAGAGATTTAACCATTTTTATGCAAAGTAGCATTTTTATAACCATTGTTTATGCGAAGTGGCATTTTAAGAAAACTTCAAACAAATAAAAAACTTTAAAACTAGGGCTGAGGTCACAAAAGGATTATTGTTTTAAACTTTTAATTAGAAGTTTAAACAAAGAATCTTGAAGGTCAAATAATTAATGTAACCTGTTCAACATGACAGACATTGTCTTCTGCAAGAATCTTTCTTCCTCTTTCATTGATACAAATCACAGTTTAACCAACGAAACAGAACAAAGTACATACCTGCTTACGTAATCATACATATTTTTATCTAATTAATACTATATATTAAACCAAGAGAGATCACTAACTACATCATTAAGAGAGAACAAACATCTCAGCTCTTTAAAAACCACAACTTCATTTTCACTTCTCTATCTCTATTACCATCTTTGTTTCTTTTTGCAGAAGAAAACAGAGAAACAAAAGATCTTTATTTCTTCTTTTTAACTGCAGGTGGGTTTTTTTTTTCCTTTTATGAATTTAAGTGTGGAAATTGAAGAACAGTAGATAGATCTTATTGGCTGGTATAAAACGGGGTCCACTTTGTTCTTGGGGAAAGATTCTGCACGCCCACATGGTGGAGACTAAAATAGAGTAGCATTACCCTTCATCAGCTACTTGTGTCCAGAAAGAAGTGGTGATCATCTACTTGAGCAAAAGACTTTTTTTACAGCTTTTTTTTTGTTTTTTTCTCTCAGAATCTTTCATCAGTTATGTGCTTGTAGAACCAATAAAAAGAGACCAAATAAACCTCTTTCTAACTGAAAACAGAGCAAAATCTTTTGTTTTCTGTTAGCTTATTTACTTCTTCTGAGTGTTTGAAACCCAAAGTCAATTATTCTCTTTATTTTCTGAAAATTCTATCAACTTGCTCAATGAATCTTGATAAAAGTAAGTAATCTATTTTGTTCTTTGGAAACTGATGTCATAGAGCATCAGGTTCTTATTTTATGAATCTCATTCTTTTTTTCTTCTTCTTCTTCTTCTGTGTTGCATTTATTTTCTGCTGGAAATTTCTTTAAATTTACTTTATAACTCTCAATAATTGCCCCTCTTGGAGTTTCCATGTCCATTGGTGTTATTGGAGTACAATGTTTTCAAGTCAACTCTCTCTAGCTTGTATATATTTATAGCCTCTCTATGATCTCACAGCCTCTCTTATAGTCTATTTTATACATGTTGAGACGCACCATTGATCTTGCAGTTGACACAGACTGAGTTTGGCTCTTCTTTTCTCTTGTTCTTGTTGGGGTTTTGATCATGTTTCTGCAACCTTTGTTTGCAGATAGGTTATATAGACACCCAGAAAAGGAACCATAAGGAGACCTCAAAGACACTTGTTCTCACCAATTCATGAAAAACAAGTTGTTTAAAATTTGAGAGTTTTGTTAGGCTTCTGGTGGATGCAAGATTTAGTTAAATAAAAACGAAAGGATTCTTTTTATATGGAAGGTGGTAGTGGTGGTGGACATGGCGGTTTCTTACCCAATTCTAGCTTTGGTGCATTCTCTGAGACGGTTACAAATATGGACTTCATGGACGAACTCTTCTTCGATGGATGTTGGCTTGAGACAACAGATGGTAAGAGCTTGAAGCAGACAAGTTCTACCAACATGAATGACAACAACAACAACTCTTTCCTTTATGGTTATCAATTTGCTGGGAAGCCTTCGCAGGATCAATTCTCCAACGTAGAGTCAGGGAGAAAGTTTCCTCCAATACCACCAGGTTTTCTCAAGACCGAAGATCTCACCAATCGACCTATGAATCAAGTACCTTCTCACCAGTCTGCAGCTATGAGTTCTGCACAAGCAGAGAAGTTTCTCCTTGAAGAAACTGAGAGAGGTAAAAGATGGTGGATTGCTCCAAGAACAAGCCAAGGCCCTTCTTCATCATCAGTGAAAGATAGACTAGTACAAGCTATCAAGGGTCTTAACGAGGCTGTGCAGGATAAAGACTCTCTTATACAGATATGGGTGCCAATCCAACAAGAAGGCAAGAACTTCCTCACCACTTTGGAGCAGCCACACTCCTTCAACCCTAAACACTTGAGTCTTAAAAGATACAGAGATGTCTCAGTGGCATACAACTTCCTGGCTGATGAGGATTCCAAGGAGTCTGTGGGTCTCCCTGGCCGTGTTTTCCTAGGGAAGTTACCAGAGTGGACACCTGATGTACGGTTCTTCAGAAGTGAAGAGTATCCACGCATCAAAGAAGCTCAGAGATGTGATGTTCGTGGATCATTAGCTTTTCCTGTGTTTGAAAGAGGGAGTGGGACTTGTCTAGGTGTTGTTGAGATTGTCAGAACAACTCAAAAGATGAACTACAAGCCAGAACTTGAGAATATCTGTAAAGCTCTAGAGGTTTTCTCTCTGCCCCCTTGGATCACAAGTTTTGTTTGTGTATTTGTATTTGCCTAAAGAGGTTACTGTATCTTTGTAGGCTGTTAATCTAAGAAGTTCAGAAAACTTGAAATCTCCAAACAGAGAGGTGTGTCAAAAATGTTCTCTTAAACCAAATCATTTGATAACAATGACTTTGCTAAGTGTCACATTTACAGTTTCTGCAGGTCTATGATCAATTCTATTATGCAGCATTACCTGAGGTATCAGTCTTTTTGACATCAGTCTGCAGATCATATGATCTGCCTCTGGCTTTAACATGGGCACCGTGTGCTAGGCAAGGCAGAGGTGGATCCAGACATTCAGATGAGAACTTCTCAGAGTGTGTTTCAACTGTAGATTCTGCTTGCTTTGTTCTGGACCAACAGAGTTATCATTTCCAAGTGGCATGCTCTGAGCACCATCTTCTTCAAGGGGAAGGCATTGTGGGAAAAGCATTTAAAGCGACCAAGCTGTTCTTTGTCCCTGAAGTAACCACTTTTAGCAAGACCAACTACTCTCTTGCACACCACGCTAAGATCTCTGGTCTACATGCCGCTTTAGCTGTCCCTTTGAAAAACAAATTCAATGGTTCTGTTGAGTTGGTGTTGGAGTTTTTCTTCCCAAAAACTTGCCTTGACACAGAAGCGCAACAAGAAATGCTCAAGTCACTGTCTGTGACCCTGCATAATGATTTCAGGAGCTTGAATCTTGTCATTGATAAAGAGCTAGAGCTTGAAGTAGTGTTTCCCGTTAGAGAGGAAATGCTGTTCTCAGAGAACCCTTTGCCTCTTGAACCTTTGCCTTTGGAAGAGATCTCTCAAGAAGATTCCTCATGGATCTCTCACATGATAAAGGCTAATGAGAAGGGTAAAGGCGTGTCCCTTTCATGGGAGTACCAGAAAGAAGAGCCCAAAGAAGAGTTCATGCTAACATCTGGCTGGGACAACAACAATCAGATTGGCCTTAGCCATGGCCACAGTAGCTTTGATTCAGCTTCCTTTGGTGTGGGACAACCATTGTTAGGGAGTAGAAGACCAGGTGAAAAGAGAAGAACAAAAACAGAAAAGACAATTGGTTTAGAAGTTCTTAGACAGTACTTTGCAGGAAGCCTCAAAGATGCAGCCAAGAACATTGGTGGTAAGGAAACTTCCTGTTATTTAATTATGTCTATTTCATAACTTTCTCAGATAGTGATTAAATTTATTCTTGTGATGTTGTAGTTTGTCCAACTACCTTGAAAAGAATATGTAGGCAACATGGGATAACAAGATGGCCTTCCAGGAAGATCAAGAAAGTGGGACACTCTTTAAAGAAACTCCAACTTGTGATAGACTCTGTTCAAGGTGCTCAAGGCTCTATCCAACTTGATTCATTCTACACAAGTTTCCCAGAGTTGAGCTCTCAGAATGCATCTGTAACTTCCTTCAAGAACAATGACCAGTCAAGGCATTTGAATGCTCAAACGGAGAACGGTATTTCAGCTCAGGGAGTTGCTTCAAGGTCACCACCATCATCTTCTTGTAGCCACAGCTCTGGTTCAAGCACATGCTGCTCAACTGAAGCTAATCAAAGAACCAATACTGCAAACAACTTAAACACTCTGATGGCTGAAAATGCTGGTGAAATCTTGAAAAGAGCTCGTAGCGAGGTAAAACTTCACACAGTGAATATGGAGGAATCAAAGTCTCTCTCAAGAACACTGAGCCACAAAACAATCATTGAGCATCCTCTTTTCAAGAGTTTACCTGAGAGTCGTAGCAAGAGCTTGAAAGCTGGAGACGCCTCTAAAGTGAAAGCCACGTTTGGTGAGGCCAAAGTACGGTTTACTTTGCTCCCAACCTGGGGCTTCACAGAGTTGCGTCAAGAGATTGCTAGGCGTTTTACCATAGATAATAATAATATTCCAAGCTTTGATCTTAAGTACTTGGATGATGACAAGGAGTGGGTTCTTCTGACGTGTGAAGCTGATCTCGAGGAGTGTATAGACATTTATAGATCGTCACAGAGCCGCACTATCAAGATCAGCGTTCATGAAGCTTCTCAAGTCAAGCTGAGAGGCTCTTTTGGTAGTACTGGTCCTTCGTTATAATCCATATGGAAAGGATGCTACAAGGACAAGGAAGTTCTTCTACTAATTTAATAGTGTGTTAGAAACAAAATATTACTCACAAATTTATAGACTTTTAGGACATCGTTTGCATACACATTTTCAGTGCCTTGGATCATACTATTTTGCAAGCAGTAGTAGTGGACTCAAGACTGGTTTTCTGCATCGGCTTTAGCATGTTTTTTTTTTGTATAATAAGGCGATTGCAGACCAGGAAAACATGCTTATTTGTATTTTATTTTATGTACATCATTTGTCATCTGGATTCTACTAAGCTCTATGCTAGTATGTTGTGTTGAAATGTTTTCTATATCTACACATGAAAACATTCATGCAGTTTCCCTCTTTTCTTTTCTTCAGAAGCAAGAAAAAGACAGAACTAAAGTTACCATTATCTAGTGCCTAGTGGCCATCCAAGTTCTCATCTTTGATCTCTCCTCAGATCCTTTATTCTTTCAAGGAAAAGCAAGCCTCCAGACAAAAGGTACAAGAAAGATTATTTCTCTGGAACCTATCACTACCACCTTACCTTCAAAGACAAGAGACAACAGCATGCAAATGTGCGGCCATAAAATACAATTTCATCGATTTTTAGGAAGAAGAGGAAACAAGTTTTGCTTGAAAGGTGGGCTCAAGAAGCCTTGTAGGTGGTGGTGGGAGCTCATTCAACGTGCAGCTGAGGAAGGAGTTTGACCTCTTTGCGTCTCTAGCCAACTGCTTTAACTTGCCTGGTTGACATCGTTGTAATCAGAGAGAGAGCTGAAGGCGAGTATGCAGGGATCAAGCACGAGGTTGTTCCTAATGTTGTAGAGATTTCTTAAGGCCAGTTTTTTTTTTTTATTTGATAAGTATTCCTAAGGCCAGTTTCCTCATTAAAAGTTTGAATTTTTATGATATGCGTCTTGTGCCATGCTTGTTATCTTTATGATATTCGTCTTATTTTGATGGTTTGCTCTTGGAATCTTGTTATGAGAGATCGCTAAAATGTATCCATGCATCATCTACAATGAGATTATTGTCGATAAATGTTGCATGCAACTTGTAGCCAAACTATTAGTAACTCGATGGATAAATTAAAATCGTGTTAAAAGATAAATTATAACTTGATGTAATTCGTGGTAAAATTAAGTGAAAATACTGTAAATTTATATGGTAAGATTGTTATCAAATAGCAGTTATCATTTTGTCAAAATAAGATTGACAACTTTTTTCACTGTATAAGTGGTAGCATATGTCATTGAAAATAAAGACAAATAAAACATTGATTTACTTGTAAATGTTAAAACATTATTGGCTAGAAATAAACAACATTGAATTATCAAAACAATAAATTTGAGTTATTTAAAATACTATTAGTTAAATAAGTAATTTTTGTTGACAAGTAAAAAACAAAAAGTTAAATGACAAAATGATGATTCTGCTTTTAAATCATCATTTTCACATTATATTTTTTAGTTAGCAATTTTACAAGTGATATAATTCAACATTCTAAATCAACCATTATTCATTTTAATTCAATAAACTTATAAAATAGTATTTATTCATCATTAATCTTCATTGGATTTATTAGTTATCAACATTGATTGATGAAACTAGTCGTCTCAAAGCATTCACCATTCTTTGAGTTATATATCATGATAAAGACTTGAAATAGCTGTTCAAAAAAAAAAGATAAAGACTTGAAATATTTATTTACCTTTCATTTTCACTTCTCTCTCTCTTCACTTCTCTTTCCTCCTCTGTTTCAGAACAGAGATGAGAAACAAAGCAATATTTATTTACCTTTCATTTTCACAATACTATTATCATGAAACTTGTTGATAGTTTGTTCTTGAAATCTTGTCGAGGGGATGCTAAAAAGTATTCATACATCACCTACAATGAGATTATTGTCGATAAATGTTGTATGCAACTTGTAGCTAAACAACAACTAATAAAAAGTATTAAAGCTTTTCTTTGTTTTTCTTCCCTGATGAGATCTCTCTTTTTATTATGGAATTTACAGTTTCATTTTTTTAAATAGGTCTAACTTGCTTGTAAAATCTTATGTAAAGATTTAGATGAAACATTTACTTACTTCTCGCTTCATTGATTTTATCTTTTAAGATTTCGAGTCCAGTTTCGGTCTATATGGCCTAAATCTTAATATTACTCATGTTTTATTGATGATATAGTTTAAAATTAAAATCTTATATTGCATATAAAAGCTTGGATGATTAGTAACTTGATGTATAAATTAAAATCGAGTTAGAAAGATAAATTATAATTTAAGGTAATTTGTGGTAAAATTAAGTGAAGAAACTGTAGATTAATATGGTAATATTGCTATAAAAATAGAAGTTATCATTTTGTCAAAATAAGATTGACAACCTTTCTACTGTATAAAGTGGTACATATGTTATTGAAAATAAAGGCAAATGAAACATTGATTTACTTGTAAATGTTAAAAACATTATTGGCTAGAATAAATAACACTGAATTATCAAAACAATAAAATTGAGTTATTGATGAATGAGAAATTGATGATTCTGCTTCTAAATAATCATTTTTACATTAAGTTTTTAGTTAGAAATTTAATTCCACCTGTTACATGGATCGCCAAACCCAGCGCCACCGCGGATGATTCCAAATGCTGAGAGGGGAAATTAGAAGCGCTCGGCATCAGATTGGAGGAGGTTTTATCACGGGGGAGGATATACCAGCGTGGGTTCGGGTCAGGAGGGGTGCGTAAGAATACGTAGACGCCTGTCTCGGTGATACCCATCATCGATCGGATCTTGTGGAGCTCAGACGAAGCCACTAGAGACCAAAAACTCTTGGAGAGGAGAGATAAATGAGAAATTGATGGTTCTGCTTCTAAATAATCATTTTTACATTAAGTTTTCAGTTAAAAATTTAACAAGTGACATAACTCAACACTCTAAATCAACCTTTATTCATTCTAATTCAAAAAGCTTATAAAAATAGTATTTATTCATCATTAATTTTCATTACATTTATTAGTTATCAACATCGAGTAATGAAAATAGTCTTCTCACGCAGCATTCACCATTCTTTGAGATATATATCATAATAACTACTTGAAATATTTTTTTAACTTTCAATTTCACTTCTCTCGCATCAATTCTTGATTGCGGAAAAGTTGCTTATGTTTTGCCAAAATTTAGATTATTCATGAATCTTTCTTAGAGAAACTTGATAAGACCATACAAAATGGACACACCAATCATTATCATTATTGACTTAGGTACTTTCCATGTACAAGGCTTGCTCTGATTTTTTCAAAGCTTATACCCCTGCCATCTTCGTGTCTTTATTAGCCTTCATTGGTCTTTACACTGTTGACAAGTATGTCTATAAGGCGTATCAAGAGAACAAGAAATTTGACTCTACCAGAGGGAAATTTGCTGTGATTACTAAAGAATTGAAGGTTCAATTTGAATGGTTGACAGATCTACAGACTACTTTTCTTGAGAAACAATAATCCTCAGAGAAAGTGGGGAAATTGTTTCCTGCTCGGAAGGAAGAAATGATGAAGGAGACTGCTCTTGTCCAGGTGGAAGTGAAGAAGGAAGTTGGTGTTCTGAAGGAAAAAATTGAGTTGCTTGCTGAGGAAAGAAGAAGTGAAAGTGTTTGAGTGATTAATAATAACTCTTGAGTGTTTTGTAATGAGTTGGAGAAACATAGATAAAACTCATTTCTCTTAATTATGTTTTGTAAACATATTGGATACATGTTGATTGGGGATGTAATGTAACCATAGAGTGATGAAAAAATTATCTTTATTTGTAATGCAATACATGTTTTACGTTTTGTACTCTGATTAACCATCAAGAACCTAACCTTATTTTATGAATGGAAAAAAATAATATATACTTGGTCTCTATTTTAAGCTTTTCATATTCAGTTATACATGATTTAGTTTTCTTTAATTAATACATTTAGCCATCGTTTTATAAAATAAATAATGTCGTAAATTTTGCTTATTATAACCTTTTTGTAAATGTGGATGATTTGTTTCAGTTTGCTTGTTTGTGTCTATTTGTAGCTTTACGGTAAAGAACATAAAGGTAAAAACATAAAGGTAAAAAAGAATAGGATAATAAAAGCAAAGTTTTAGGGTAAAATTTGTATACTCTCATTTAGAGCTATTCACATTTCCTTTTGTACAAAATTATGTAGGCTTAGTGACCTAGAAGATGTTAAGAATTGAAACTCTGTATCTGATCAAAGACTTTGAGAGTGATTCAAGTCCATTTTCAAGATCTCGAATATATGACTCTAGTATCTGCACATCCTCAATCTTAAATGACTTTTCAGATTGAAACTCCAGATCCACCACTGTGAATTCATTTGCTTCTCCTTCAAATGTAACTTTGTTCTGGTTCATCAGCTTTGTGACCAAAGACCATTTGGCACAAGCCTTTGAGCCAGACATGAAGTTAAACAGAGACTGAAACAGAGCAACTGTTACAGCTTCTGCTTCTCCAAACACATCCAAAGACTCTTTGCTCTCTTTGTTTTGTCCCACTTTCAAGTTCTTGACTACTTTTTGAAATAATTTCTTGAGAGACTTTCTTGTGGCTAAGTATTTCTTGACCTCGCTTGATAGATCTCCACGCTTTCTTCGTAAGATAGATTGAATCTCCATGAGACCTTCTTTCATCTGCGACAAAGCGTCCTTGGAAATGTTGCATAGATCTAAGATCTTGAGGGAACCACCAAGAAGCTTCTCAGTTTGTTCTTGAGATAAAGCTTGGTTGGTGATAGATAGACGAACCATCTTTTCAAGAGAATCATGTAAATCTTGAAGGTTGCTAAGTCTTTGGCAAATAGAAGAGCTTGAAGCTGCCTCAGAAGATCTCAGTCTGGTCAACTGCTCATCGACATGAGCGGCTTGAGGATGTTGTCTTGAAGGATAACTGTTAGAACGAACATGGAAGGAGACTGCCATTTGTGTTAGAGAGCTGAAAGATGTATTGTTCTGCCTTCATTGGCTATCTTGTCAAAGCTTATATACACCCTTGAGTGATGGAAGACATGGTCCCTGACAGCGATGATTATGAAATGTCATCAACCAATAATATAATAACTGTTAAAGATATGATTCAGATTTATTCACATGGATTATCTCATTAAATAATGTTGTTGCGGTAACGGTTCTGCATCTTATTGGTTTTAGGTACATGCAAAACCAGCAAAGCATGTCTCATTGAAGAATATGATATTAGCGCAGCTCGTGGATGCATTCATGTGAACCATCGTAATTATCTTAAATCTTCGTTGGTTAATGCAGATATTGTCTGCAACCTGCATTGCAAGATTTGATTTTCTCCAACTTTTAAAAGGCTCATTATTGTAATGACACGAAGTGGAATATATATATTCGTGAATAGTTCTGTTTAAATATAAGCCATGCTGGATTTTTCTTAAACAATGACAATTAGATGCAGATTCCCTCGTGCACATTCGATTATTTTATTATGGTTATTTATTTTTGAAGCTAGAAAGAAGGAGGTCTTAAGCCTTTACGACGTTAGTACTTGATCCAGACAAAGTCCTTCAGAAAATATTTACATTAAGATTAAAACTAACGAACCAAAACAGAGTAACAATACTAAACCGAACAAAACAGACTAACAATATAAGACAGATCAATATAAGTTAACAAAGAAAAATATAAGTGTCAGTTATATAAAGGAGTTTCTGTGGATTTTATTAGTAGAACAAGAATTGCATAATATCTTAATTGGTAACACTTTAGAAATAGTGGATACAACCAGAAGGAGATTCAAGTAAGTCCAGTTTCTTGCGGTGAAAGTAACAACTAACAAGTCCTATGGTTTAATCACGCTTAGTGATCGGTGGGTTTTACTCATCAGAGGACATCATTTCCAATGATTTTTTTTTACTTCTTAGTTGATTTACCACTTGTTTCTTGAAGGTTATTTGATGAGTAAAGATTCAGGCGAAAAAAAAAAAAGAATTATAAAGATAGACAAGACTAGAAAAGGTTTGTTTGTTTCTGATTCTCATTTATAAGTAATATTAACATTTTCATCTCTGTACAAAAATTTTGTAGGCGCAATGACCTAGAGGATGTTAAGAAGTGAGACTCTGTATTTGATCATTGACTTTGAGAGTAACTCAATTCCATCTTCAAGATCTTGAATGCACGACTCTAGCATCTGCACATCTTCCATCTTCAGTGACTTCTCGGACTGAAACACAGAATCCACTCTTGTGAACTCGTTTGCTTCAGCTTCACATGTAGCTTTGTTCTGGCTCATAAGCTTTGAGACCAATGACCATTTTCCACAAGCCTTTGTTCCGGACATGAAGCTAAACAGAGATTCAAACAGAGCTTTTGTCACATCTTCTGTTTCTCCAAACACAACCAATGATCTATCCGTGATCTCTTTGTTCTGTCCCACCTTCAAGTTCTTGAGTACTTTTTGGAATGACTTCTTGAGAGACTTTCTTGTGGTTAAGTATTTCTTGACCTCTGCGGATAAATCTCCACGCTTTCTGCGTAGAATAGATTGAATATCTTTGAGACCTTCTTTCATCTGTGACAAAGCGTCCTTGGCGACGTTGCACAAATCCAAGATCATGAGAGATCCATCAATAAGCTTCTCGATCTGATCTTGAGATAAAGCCTGGTTGGTGATAGATAGGCGAATCATCTTGTCAAGAGAATCATATAAATCTTGAAGGTTACTTAGTCTTTTGTAAATGAAAGAGCTGGAAGATGAAGAGACTGCCTCAGAAGATCTCAATCTTGTCAACTGCTCATCGACATAAGCAGCTTGTGGGTGTTGTAAAGAGGGGACGCTGTTAGAACGAGTATGAAAAGAAACAGCCATTTTTTGTTTGAGCTTTTTTTTCTCTGCTTTGAGATGATGAAAATGCTTTGGTGTTTGTTCTGTTTTTGATTGGCTCTCTGGTCAATACATATATACAACACTAAGGAAGAGAGTCATGAGGAATCTTTAGGTTGTTCAAATCTTGATTCTGATTTGATCACATGAAACTATTTTATCGATAGATTGTAATGGTAAGACAGCAGGTCTTGTCTCCTTGAGGCATATGGTATCAGCACTACTTGCGGATACATTCATGTGCACCAGCTTATATCTTCAATCTTTTGAAGGTTGTTGAAAATCTTGTCTGCCTCCTACACTATAGAATTTGATCTCTTTCAAGTATTTTTAAAGATCTTGTAGTGGTGTCATGAACTGTAATGTGCTAATATATATTGGTTGGACATGAGGTTTTGAGAGTGAATATATGCATGAGTGGTGCTGTTATCATCAACTCCAAGGAGACAACCCTTACTGGATTTTCTTTAAACAAAGCCAAATAAAGTGCAGAATCCCTCGTGCACATCAAAGCATAAACATCGCTAAAGATAATAAAAAAAAACATCGCTAAAAATAATAAAAAAAGTTGTTGAAGTCTTTCCATATATATGATGGACTGAAAAAAGTGATGAATGCTGAATATATAAATCTGTGATAAGAGAGGAAAGTTTCTCTCGATAAAAATCATATTTTAAAGTAATAAGCATTTGCATCCAGAAGAGTTTCTGGATACTACAACTAACAAGGCTTAAAGAAGTTGAAGATTAAAAGCAAGAGAGTATAGACGGTGAATATTTTGGCTGTGTTAAGAAAGAAACATTAGCTCTTGCAGTTGCTCTGTTCCCTTCTCTGTTCATAAACTTATGAACAATGTCAATAACAAGCTTACATGTGAACCATAGAAACAAACAAACCTTTTGCAAGCTTTGGTTCTCTGTTGTGTAAGAAGAACTCCTCGAGGATATAAAAATCTTAGAGCCGTTGATTCTCTAATTAACACATTGATCAAACAGATGAAAGTCTCTTTTTTGCTAAGTAGGAGTTTGTATGTAGTTTTAAAAAAAAGTTTCAATAACAAGTCTCAGCATAAAACCATAACAAGTCTCAGCATTTTAATCTTTATGGTAAGAGAAAACTGAAAGTATGCGTTATCTATTAAAGTCATCTCTGCAATTCACACGTTGTTGCAATGGTTTATGCGTTAAGAAGATAGGTAGTTGGAGGGAAGATGCGAAACCCTAAACTATTCAGCTCTCAGAACATTCTTCTTTGAAAAAAAAAGAAGACAAATTCTTGTTAGTTTTGAGTCTTTTGACCAAAAAAAAAAATTTCTTGCTAGTTAAAATTGGGCTCAGTAATATCATTTTGGGCTGAGTTCTTATTAGTAAATAGGCCCTGAGTTTCGATTTTCGGTTTGGGTTTGTACGGAGAACAAATATAGACCAAGCTAAGTGACCAACCAGTTTTCTTTATAACACAGAATATTGATATTAGGACATGCCTTGTGAGTTGTGAGATCTGCAGTCTTCTGGAAGAAATGCTAATGTAAACATTTGTTTTCCCAGTTTTTTTCATTAATTTTTGGATAACATATAAACATTTGTTTTAGAATGTAGTTGGTGCGATGCGATATAGCCATACTTGTGTCCACTAAGGACCACTTTACTTATCGGCTATTGCTCCCTTTGGATTTTGGCTCCACAGTAAAGTGCCAACAACCACCAGTTGTATTGTTTTATTCTTTCTTTTTTTTTGCATTAAACACTAGTTGTATTGTTGTTACATTGATATTTCATTTATAAAAACTCAACTTCTTTTTAGAAGAAAAGTGACGAGTCAAAAGTACTTCCAACTAGTATATCGACCGACCTAAAATCTTGTAATGCCAAAGCTGACTTACACGACCAGAAATCAACTTGACACGCAGTATATCGCAAACCAATCTTGTCTTTGACTTGAGCTTAGCCACCCAAAATCAGATGAAAACCATTTGTATCATATATCCAAATCTATAAGAGGAACAGAAGATTAAAATAGTCACTGACATGTGAAAATGACTAACTATTTACGACAAGACAGACACAATGTTGATTTCAAAAAGAGACGGGATCGACCCACGTGGAATATCACTACATAAAGCGTCTGTTTTAACTTTTGTTTTAAAAACAAATAAAGTTAGGTTAGTATAATAATTCACATTTGTGTGTTTAGCAATGTTTTGAAAACCGGACCGGACACCGACTCGGTGTAGCTACTGGTTGACTGGTTGGACCGGTTCAACCGGTCAAACCGTTTTATTTATGAAAAATTATATATATATATATATATATAAAATTATATATTTATGTTACATGAACTTTACTTCTATATATAATATATATTCTCTTTCTTTTCTATAATTAACTAAATATAAATAATAAATATAAATCTAATTATATATAGTAAAAAATTGAATAGTGAATACTATGTAAACTGAAAATGATAAAATCATATGATTTACAATTAAAATTATCATATTTATTTATTTTACAAATAACATCTCAAATTTTATGAATATGGTAAAATAAAGCTAGTATATGAAAGTCAAAAATAGAATTTTCACATTGTTTCTTAAAAAATAAAAATAAATTAAATAGTGATAGTTGAATACTAATTATAAAATATTAAATTTTAGCTACTAATAATTAAAATATTTAATTATATATTAATTTTAAGAACCGGTTTTAAAATTGACCCGGGTCACTGGTTTGACCGGTTTTTAGCCGGTTTTACCGGTTTTTCATAAATCCGGGTTTTAAACCGAACCGGACTCGGCTTCTTCAGCGAGTCACGGTCGGACCGGTTCGACCGGCCGGTCCGGTCCGGTTTTCAAAACACTAAATCCATTAGCTGCGTCGTTACCAAGCTCAACTTTATCTTAACTTTAACATGTATGAAACTTCGTATAAAAGCAACTCGAACTGTTGTCCGACTATTGGACCAAAACAATTGGGTCAACGTGTGCTAAACATTTAAATCATGTAATCAAAGAAACAGTAAGGAAATTGGGGTCAATATTGACACGCCTGTTTGACTAAAAGGTCCAAAACAACCAAAGAGCAAACAAATTTCAATTGCACAATGAACACAATCCAACGCAAACCAGCTTTGAAGCTTTTGCACCCGACCAGATCCACTAGAGTCACCACCCAACAAAATCAGAAGACATCGATTTTTATACACGTGGGTCCCTCTTTTGAGTATTTGAAAGTGATGACATAACTGAATACGCCATTATGCTTATGTCATATCTTATCACTCCCAATGTTTATAATTGATTTCTTGCTTCAAACTAGCCCACACTCAACATTTTGTATATAATAATGATGAATTAACGGTAATGTATTATCAATTATAGATGTCATGTGCACCAGTACTTATTTGGTATTCTTGATTTTATTTTATTTTCCGACCTAAGAAAAATATAAACAATAATGAAAATGTACTTAAGAGTTACGAAATTTTAAAAGACCTCAATAAAAATACTCCCAAGTAAATTTAATAACGCAGCTTCCCAATTACGCACGTTCCCGATAATTTAACTATATAATCCAGTGAATGGAGAGGAAGACAGCATAGCTCATTAATCTGTGGCTGTACGTTGAATCCTCGAGAGAGAGAAAAGAAAGGTTTTAAATCGTTTATACAATGTCAAACAAAGCATTGGCCATATTGTTTGATTTAGAATCACAAGAACGTTGTGGTTCTCCTTCATTTATGTCACAAACACTCTCCAAGGATCCACTGCCAACCTCCGACGGAGACGGTGGGCGGATTCCGCTAGAAGAGTGGCTGCCGATCACAGAATCAAGAAAAGGGAATGTTTATACGGCGACGTTTCATCTTTTCTGCTCAGGACTTGGTTTACAAGTTCTTCTTCTTCCTGCAGCTTTCGCAGCACTTGGATGGTAAAATCTCATTTGAAATTAAAACTTTCATCTTTTCATTAACTTCTCTTTCACTTCTTACCATAATTAGAAAGTTTTTTTTTCCAGGGTATGGGGAGTGATAATTTTAACGGTGGGGTTTGCATGGAAGCTTTACACGGTATGGCTTCTTGTTCATCTCCACGAAGCCGTACATGGAATACGTTTCAGCAGATACTTGAGACTTGCAATTGCTTCATTTGGTAATATAAAATTCTATAAAACGTTGTCGTTTTCGTTACGTAACAATTTGTAACGTTATGTCACGATAACGATATAACAGGTGTGAAGCTTGGTAAACTTCTTGGAATATTCCCTGTGATGTATCTCTCAGGAGGAGCTTGTTCGATTCTGGTTATAACCGGTGGAAAAACAATAAAACAACTTGTACACATTATGTCTGAAGATGGCAAAGTGCCACTTAATACCTTGCAATGCTTCGTGATCTTCAGCTGCCTCGCGGTGGTCATGTGTCAGTTTCCAAATCTAAATTCTCTTTTTGGACTATCCTTGATCGGTGGTGTTATGGCCATAGCATACTCCACCGCAATCTGGAGTTTACCTCTAGCTAGTATTTCGCAAAGGAATCAAAACAATGTCTCTTACGCAACAAAGGATACAAGTTTTGATACCATTTTCAACGCCATTGGGTTGATAGCTATTTCATTTCGTGGAAACAACCTCATCCTCGAGATACAGGTCTTCAAATAATACTTAGAAAATTTGCATTATAAAACTTATTTATGTACCTTTTCAACTTAAATTAGGACAGTATTTACAAAGTTTTCTTGTGATATCGTAGGGTACTCTTCCTTCCGATTCAAAGAATCCTTCAAGGAAGACAATGTGGAGAGCTGTGGTGATCTCACATGTGTTAATTGCGGTTTGTATGTTTCTAGTAGCCATTGTTGTATATTGGGCATATGGTGACAAGGTATGTAGAAATCCAAACACTAATATATATTATTATTGCGTAAACGTGTTTGAACTTTAATATATATTAAATCTTATATATGATAGATTCCGGCCACAGGAGGTCCAATAGGCAACTACTTGGAACTTTACGAACAAGACTACTCAAAGCGAGCCGCTTGTTTCATACACATCACTTTCATCATCAACTGCTTATGTTCATATCCGATAAACTTAATGCCGGCTTGTGACAACGCAGAGATGGTGTACACAACCAAGAGACACAAGCCTTGCTCCGTCTTTGTCCGGATGATGTTTCGTGTGTTCTTGTGTTTGGTTTGTTTCTTTGTAGCCGTTGGATTCACGTTCTTACCTTATCTTGCGGTTCTTATTGGAGCTATAGGCTTGCTGGTTACGTTTACGTACCCGTGTTTCATGTGGATCTCTATTAAACAGCTCCAGAGGGAAAGCCTGATGTGGTGGTTCAACGTATTGGTGGGAAGCATCGGCGCGTCTTTCAGCGTTTTGTTTGTGGTTGCCTCGGCTCTGCACTTGGCTGATAAGGGTCTACATGCAAACTTCTTCAATCCCTAAAGCATTATGTCACAAAACGTTTACCTAGGAAGCACTTATACCTAATGGACCTACGCATGGAGTTTACGGAAAACGGCAGCGTATTAAATCTCCACCAACATCTCAAATTATTTTTTACACAAAAAAATCATTATTTCCGGATACCTAGAATTGTCAATGGGAATACTCGAATTTTGTAATTATAATTATTCAACGATTTCTCACCAGAAAAAGGAAATAATGGTTATCGATCAAAAATCTTGTAGTATAAAGAAATTAATGACAACTCTATTTATGTTGGTCCAGACTCCAGAACTTTACATGTATATCTCTCATAAAAATAATTTAATCATCTCTAATAAACATAAAGAATGATTTCGCTGCTGTATTTCTATCAATGACCAGAGCAAGACTTCAAGAAATCAATTTTCTTGCCAAGTTTATCGCCATGGAAAGTGATGCTGCATCTGATGCTCGTGTAGAACTTAGTCTTAACTAATCGGCCGAGCACATAGGCCCGTGATCGCAGCGTAAAAGTTAAATTCAAAGGCAAAACAACTCGGTCCGGTTTAGCTCGTTGGGCGTATAGAGCCGGTACGCCTCCGTACAACGGAATTTGATTGCCTATAACTTTGGTCTCAATGGTTCTCTCGGTCTTCCTTCGTTGAGAGAACTTTACCATCTATTTTTTCTCACAACCAAAGAAATTAAATTAGTTCATGAATCATAACCGGCCCGGTCTAATCTGTAAGATGTGAAATTGTTTACCTGACCGGAGGCGAGGATGAGCTGGGAATAGCTGAGCTGGAGGGGAGAAGAGGTGACGTGGACGGTGAAAAAAGTTGCAGGGTTTTTGTATAACATCGTGACCGTTGAATTTAGAGTGAGCATATCTGTGAGCACTCCCGATGCGTCGTTCCCTGATTGCACGTTCAAGCTCTCAATTACCATCCCCTGGTATTTTTGTGAATGTACAGTAAACATTAATTAAACCCCATTTTTTAAGTTCAGTTTTGTGATAGAAAAGTAATTCTGCCCAAAATATTTGTTAAGTTAAACATATATATAAACGGTATGGGACGGAATAATACTTATTCTTTTATAATACCTTTTTAGTATTTTCATAATACTCAACTGCATTAAGTTTATACATATATATAAACTTAAATTATTTATATATAAAAAAGTACATATTATATATCTATCCATTTTCCCGTACATTTCATTATTTCTATAATTCTTAATATTAATTATCAAAACTCCACAAAAAGTATACTAATTATGACATCATCGTCATTTGATTATTGGATTGTGTTTGTTTTAAATATTTTTGATTCATATTTTTGTAAGTTATACCTGTTAAGAATAGCAGAATCAAAACGTAAAACTAATTTCGCTTTCACACTTCGCAAAAAATAATTACGAAAACAGAGAAATATTTTATTTATAGAGAATGTAATAATTTTCACAAGAACAAAATTTCGGAAAAGTCAAATCTCTATCAATTACCTTCAAAGTGACAATAGGTGAGAAAGATTTGGAAACTCCCCACAAAATGAGACAGAAGATAGTGAAGGCCAGCACAAACGTAAACAACAAGCAAGAGTAAAACCTCGTTTTCCTTCCTCTTTTCTCATCCGAACCGTCTATTTCATCGTAATCATCATCATCCTCGTCAAGTGGATGGTCATGATCATGCACTTGGAGACTACTGTATCCGTTTCTCAATGGCCATGATGATCGTAGAGTCGAAGGTGACTCGGCCACTGACTCATGGTTGTATTGACTGATCTGGCCCTGTCGGTTACCGGGTGATCCGAACGGGCTAAGACCCGACCCGGTCGATATCTTGTCTACGTCTGTGTTCGGTGGGCTCTGCACAAAGTAGACCGGACTTACCGTCTGTGGCAGAGAAGATCTAGCCGTCCACGTCGTCATCTGTTCCTATTAAATACAGGCCTTGCTTCCCAATAAAACTTTTGATTTGCTTGAGGAATTTATAATATTTTGGTTATGACCTTGTATTTAGAAGGTTGGAAAATGAAACGGGAAATAAGTGCAAGATACAAATTTCTTTTGAGAGTAACGTATGACGATGCTGACCAAGAAAAGAAAACTCTAATCAAGAAAACCACATTTCAAACTTAGATTTAATAGTTAAATGGCCAATCAAAGTGTGCTTTTGTTACAAGTAAACTACAGTTTATATTATTTTCTTTAATAACCTAATTCAAATAAAATTATAAATATTTATTTATTTAGTACATCGAACTATTTACCATCATACAATACGAGAAAATATTACATATTGTGTCATATCTCAAAATGCAAATTAGATCATAAACAAAGCTTAATTAAATTTTATATTGTTTGGTCAAAATTGTGGGAGAGACGAAACGGTCGACTGAAACGTTCTATGTTTTTATTTATAGTTGGAAGAAAATGTTACTCCATGGAAAATACGAAGTCAAATAAGCCTTTCATCAATTCAAACAAATAAGTATGTATTTCGAATTAATTTCCTTACATCAACTGCGAATAATATCGTGCCTTCAAGTCCACCATTAAAGTCGCTATTTCACTTTGAAAATAACGAAAAAATTTTAATAATCAGAAATATCTTAGTGGTCAAGAATGTTTGGTTTATTGTCAATTTTACGCACATATAGAAATATTTCATGCAAAGAGTTGGTTTTGATTCTGGTCTGGTCAAATTTTTTTTTTGCAAAGAGGTGGTCAAGTGTGGTCGATTTTCTTTTTGCAAGTTAGCTCAGGCGCAGATGTGGCTGGACCGTTTGGTTGATGCACAAAAATCCTTTGATACTCAATAGTTTTTTTATGATCTCAATGTGAAGAATGAAAATTAAGAACATCTCCAGTAAAATTTCATTTTTTTCTTCAAAATATAATTAAAAAAAATAGAGTAAAATTATTCTAACTCAACTTTATATCTCATTCTATTCTATAATGGAGTGATGAACAAAAAAAAGTTTGCTCTATTTATGAAGTAAATTCTTGTTGGAAATGTGCATTTGGTCATGGATGCAGTTCCGTGGATGCAGTTTCGTCCCTGGATGCTTTATTTCTGCAGTTTTTAAGCTGTATAGAAATCCACTTTGGGTCTTAATGGTTTTGAAGCCATGTTAGGGTTTTGGAAGACTATTTATAAGCTCTCTAACCTAATTTGTGTCTCCTAAGTCCCAAATCTCAGATCTCAAAAGGAAAAAACAGAGAAAGAAATTTTCTACAAGATCTAGAGAGAGAACTCCACAAAATTTCAAGAGGGAGACAAGCAAAAGGCTCAAAGACAGTAAAGGAAGAACTGCAGGCTGAACAAAGGGCAAGAAGAAGACAAGAGAGAAGTAGTAAGAGAGTGAGAAGCTACCAAAGACAAGAGAAGAAACAAAGTTCAAGTTTTTGTGTTCTTAGAGTGTTTTTGTATTGTACTCTCCTTCTGTAATCTTCTTAGTCATTCTCGAGATTGTGAGAACTGACATGAACTTGTAAGCTTTGCTTGATAGTGGAAGTTGTGAGAGAAGGATCCCACCCCAGAGATATTGCAACGGAACTGGGCGAAAAATCTTGTGTTTTTAGATTTATGTTGTTCATTACAAAGATTCAAAGTCTTAACACTCAAAGAATTGAGAAGCTGGGTGTATGGATAAACCTAACAAGGTGTATCATAATTAGCAAGTGATAGTTGTTGGGTGATACAAAGTCTAGTAAGATTTTCCTTCACAATTCCATTATAGAATGAGATATGAAATTGAGTTAGGAAATTTCTTACTTTATACTCTATTTTAAATAAAAAAATGGAGTATGGCTAGAGATGAACTTAATTTATCTTCCAACTAGTATATACTACATCGACTTAGTTTTCGGTGTTCCACTCCTCATAACTCCTAGTCCTATGTTTAATGTTCCTGTTGTATTAAGGACAATCGCCCTTTTCTTCTTAGCTGGACATCTGTATCCACTATAATGCCCAAATTAGTCGGTGCATAGATGTAAGTGCGGGCCATTTTCAAGATTCTGAAGCAATTCTTTATATAAACGAAACTACTACTCTACTAGTAACAATTTTATTCATTTTTTTGTTCTATTAACTAAAACTTTGTTAGATGCATGAATATTCTGATACTGGAATGCAGAGATCTATTAGATTTTATGAAATATAGTGGAAGTTAAAATAAATTCTGAAGTTTTATGATCAAATAATAAAAAGGACAAAAAAGAAACTATAGAAAAGTTCTTAAGTCCGATTTATAGCAAAATTTGAGACACATATTGACCTTAGACTGGTCCTGCATTATAAATACACTCCGTACTGCAGTTTTCACGTATAGTTTTCAGGTTAATCTTAAACGACTAGCTGTGATGAATCTAGTGGTCCTAAATTTTCATCCAATCATCCTACGTTATCTTAAACCAGTAACAATGTCACGGACCACACTAGTGTCATTTGCAGATGCATGCCTATCTTGTATTATTGATAATATATATGTGTATTAAAAGCATTTTCAACGGTGGATCTCTCAAACATAGTGTAATAGATATGATATATTATTAAGATATAACATATTAATATTTTAATATATTTTAGATATATAATTAAATTTTAAATAACTAAAAGAAATTTGTCACCCCCGCCGCCAACCCGGATCCCCTGCAGATAAGCGAAAAGAAGTACTCCTATACGAGTAATGATGGTATGCGTATACACAACACATCCGTCTATACGTTATGCAATTTCAAGGCAGTGAGACAGGTAATAATGTTTCTCATTCAAACGGGATTATAGTCTCATGGACAAGCTGGAAAAAACATAAGATACAGAAAAGGACTAGCCCCATAAATGCATATGTTAGACTCAGTTAAGAATCAAACAGAACGTTGGCAGAAACAAATCACAATAATGATATCTCAATCCTCCTCTAAATTTTGAAATTTTATGTTTCTACGGCTTCTAGAATATTTTTTTTTTATTTATGATTTTTTCCAATTATTGGTATGGTTTTAAAGCATGAATAAAACGATAAAGTGATGTTATAAAAGTGTTTTGATTTCAACAAACTTTTTGTTTTCGACCCGGTATATTCAACATCCGTTCTAAGTCAGTAATACGTTATTTTATACAATTCGATTTTACACTAACCATTTAAAATAAACGTGTTATATGCTATATTTATATATACATTCTTTTTCAAATAAATGCCTCCGGTGCTTTCATTTAGCAAAAATTTAGTTACCATAAAAGTATTTGTATCTCAACTTTTGTTATTAGCTAGATATGCAATATTTTTTTTTTGTAAAAAAAAGATATGCAATATTGCGCGAAGAAATATTAAAAATGGAGAAAGCAACACTAAACACGACATTTGCGACACCATGGGGTATATTATATTTAGACATACAATGCGTCGGTTGTTCCTATATTAACAATTAAAATGAATTTTAACAGATTTAAGTATGTGTGGTGATATAATGACAACACAAACATAACTAGCAATATATATGGGACGTTAATCTCTAATTGCAAATATTTAACTATATTATATTATTAATTAGCCAGTGATCTAAATAGTATATGCATATCATTAGTGAAAGTAAACACGGTTAAAGAAAAACTTATACTAGCAAACCCAAGTTGTGTCGGTCTTTTATGGCTTAGAAAAATCACAGTAAGGAGTATTGGTTTTTGCACCAGAAATAGATTAACATTGCGTAATTTCTAATCGCAAAAATAATAATTATAGATAATAATAATCGCACTTTTTTTGAGTTCATATATATGTATATATATATATATATATATATCTTTTATGGTAGTCGTTGCAGTTCATATTTGTTAACTTTATAAGAAATAAATTTAAAAGTGACATTATGCTAAAACTTTTAAAGACAACGAATGGATTTCAATTTCAATTTGATCATATATCTTTTAAACTAGAACTTTTGTAAATACAAGCCCCAATATATAATGCTGAAAATAGTATATTAATGTAACGTGTGACTTTTTGTGTGAATAATGGATAAAAACTGATACGTAAGAAAATTTTGAAAAGTAATAGAAATTTGAATTTTTATAAATCAACTTGCATTAGAAATCTCATCGATGTTGTAAATGTGTGTATAACAGAAGTCATTCAGCCCTTGAATTTATATATAAGTTAAACGTGTCAAAGATATTTGACAGCGACGTTGATATGTGTTCGTTTGGTTGAGAATAGTTTGCTGGAAATATTGGTGATAAGAGGTAGTTTTGTATTTAGAGGTATTAAGAGGTGATACTAGGTTAAATTTTCTGATCAGAGTGATGGTCGTACACTGATCTATTTCCTGGCTTCGGAAGCCCATCTTGAATCGGAATCCGACTAGTATTATAAGTTTGATAGGAGTTACATTTTACAAAAAAAAAAAGAAAAAAAATCAATATTACTCATAAAGGGCTAACATCCAATTTTTACAGTTTTAGCAAAAACTCCAAGCAAAGATTGAAAGACAAATAAGTCATCTAAAATAATACTCGACAATCGACAGTGATAAACTAAGAAAACAAAACTAAGAAAATCAACAGACAAGTGGTCAGTTCCTCATAAAAAGTTCTAATAATTGAATCGATATAGTTTTTTGATAGGTCTTGGCGTCAGTGTTTTGGATCGAGTTCGGATCAGTTTCTGTAGGTTTCAGTTTTTTGGGTCTAAACATTTAGATCTAATTAAATATTTAAAAAATTTTGGTTCGAATTCGGGTTGGTTCTTCTTGGTATATATTCGGTTTAGATCTATAATTAAATATCTATAAACACATGTAATTTTCGGGTTTCTATTGGGTTTGGGTTAAGTTTGAGTATTTAGAATTTGAAAAGATCCGAATACTCGAATTTCATCAAAATTTTGCTGAAATCCGTCATATTTATCTGAAGTTTTGTAAAAATTAAAAAATAAACTATTAATAATTAAAATTAAAGATTTTAAACTATAAATATTATATTTAAAGTTTCATGTACTTGAAAATATTAAAAAAAAATAATGAAAATTGATAATAAAAAATATTTTAACTGAATTATAAACTAGAATCTACGAAATAAAACATATAAAATAATAGGTTCCAATATTCAAATGGTTAGGTTGGATGAATCAATTTTTATCGGATTGGATCTATTTATGTTAGTTTTTTTTGGGTTTGGAGTTATTCGAATCAATTTTTTTTCCTCCAATTTTTTTGATATAGTAATTTTGAACCTAACTAAATACTTATAAATGAGCCAAAAAAAGATAAACTAAATACTTATAAATTTTTGGGTTAAATATTTTCGATTCAGAGTCGATTCTTCGAATCCGGATAAAATGCCGATGACTAGTTATTGAATGTCAGTACCGATCGGAACATTAAATGCATTAAAAACATGTGGGTTCTTCATATGTGGTCCCGAAATTACTATTGTTTTTACATGCTAAAATTACTATCATCTCTAGCAAGCCAAAATTACTATTGTACCCTCATTCTATAAACACTATAAAAACCCTAACTCCTCAACCACAAATCACCTTGTCTTAGAAACGAAATGGAAGAAAGTAAGAGAAACTTATTAGATGAAGAAGCTAAAGCTTCTCTAGACATTTGGAGATATGTCTTTGGCTTTGCAGATATAGCAGCTGCAAAGTGTGCCATCGATCTTAAGATACCAGAAGCCATCGAAAACCACCCTTCGCCACTTGCCATCACTCTGGCCGAGCTCTCCGTCGCAGTCTCTGCCTCTCCGTCACATCTCCACCGTATAATGAGGTTTCTTGTGCACCAAGGAGTCTTCAAAGAAGTCCCCACAAAAGATGGTCTAGCCACAGGCTATACTAACACGCCACTCTCTCGCTGTATGATGATCACAAAACGTGACGGCAAGTCTCTGGCTCCTTTAGTTCTCTTCGAAACAAGTCCCGAGATGCTAGCTCCGTGGTTAAGACTGAGCTCAGTTGTCTCTTCTCCGACCAACGGTTCACATCCACCACCGTTTGATGCGGTGCATGGTAAGGATGTGTGGGCTTTAGCAGAGGATAATCCATGCCTCAGCCATATGATCAATGAGGCCATGGCTTGTGACACAAGGCGCGTGGTGCCACGTATCGCCGGAGCTTGTCACGACTTGTTTGAAGGCGTGGCTACGGTGGTGGACGTAGGAGGCTGTACCGGAGAGACGCTGGGAATATTGGTTAAGGAATTTCCTTGGATCAAAGGGTTTAACTTTGATCTTCCTCATGTTATCCAAGTTGCTCAAGCCTTGGATGGTGTTGAGAATGTCGGAGGCGATATGTTTGATTCTGTTCCCAAATGTGACGCCGTTTTCATCAAGGTTAACTTCATTTACATACTCTTTGTTCTTTTGATTATTTATTAGTCTATTATTATTCAGCTTTTTCTTCTTACATACTTTCAACATATAAAAAAAAACTAAAATGCATATTTAAGAACTAAGATAATTTTTAGTATAATATGTCTAATATCATCATTTTTTCACTTTGCAATAAGCCTCGTACGAATTAAGCTATATATATGTATTAAATCTATATATATAGATTATGGTATGATATGATTTTCTTATTTCGTATATCGTATAACCTTCGTGTGTACATTCTATTGTTTTGTCGTAGTTAATTTGCATTGGCTGTTTGATTTAATATGATTGTTTTATTGCATGCTCGAAATTTTCTTGTTTCGCATATTCACATATATAGAATTTATAACCAAATTGCAACCATCGTCCAAACAACATCACTATTTGGGACGTGATTTATGATATGATGCAAAACTACAGAATCAATTGATGGCGACCACTATCTCTAGTGTCTAATAAATTAAACAACCACTACCAATTTTACCAGATATTAACCAATATACAATGACGACATTCCTTTTGAAAAGCAAACACTTTTTCTTTTGTAAAAGGTTGAAATTGGGCTATCTAATGTATATTCTCTGACAAAGATTTGACAGACTTTTTTCCCCAAATTATTTCTTGAACTCATGAGCTTATTCGTTATTTATTTTCTTTGTAAGACTCTTTGAAATATGAGAGCCTTAAAAATATATTTGTTCATATAAAAACTGTAAGGCTTCAATCATTTTTTTGATGCAAGCTTAAATCATATTTTAAAGCATGATACTGACTAGTTATATATCTGATACTTAAACTGTTGAAAAATTGATGACAGTGGGTGTTACATGATTGGGGAGACAAAGATTGCATAAGAATATTGAAGAATTGCAAAGAAGCTGTCCCACCAAATATCGGGAAAGTGTTCATAGTGGAATCTGTAATCAGAGAGAAGAAAAAGACGATGATAGTGGAAGACAGAGAAGAGAAGGTAGAGCATGTGAGATTGATGCTTGATATGGTGATGATGGCTCACACAAGCACAGGCAAAGAACGGACTTTGAAAGAGTGGGGTTTTGTTCTTAACGAAGCTGGTTTTGCTCGATATGAAGTTAGGGATATTGATGAAGTTCAGTGTGTTATCATCGCATATCGGTAATGAAAGGAAGATATAAAAGGGTTAATCCAAGCTGTGGAATAGCTAAACCAAAATTTACTTCAAGAAAACTGAATCTATTTGCGGTTATGGGTTAAGCAGTACGCGTGAGAAGTTATAGCTAAGTGTGAATGATTGTGTCGTTTCCGAATAATCAAGGCTTGTTTCAGTAACAGCTATGTTGTGTCGTAATAATCGAGGCTTGTTTCAGTATCAGCCATGTTGTGTTCTGTGTTGTTCTTTTTTTTTTGTAACTGGATTGTTGTGTGTTGTTCTTTGTATTTCCACTTGTTTTTTTATTAATCTCATTGATTAAGGAGGTGTTATTGCATGTAGTATACTGACTTGCAGTCTTGCACTTATAACTTGTGTATATATATTCGTTTAAATATTGTTCTGTTGCCTTTGAGTTTGAATTTATATTATACATGTTAGAAGTTTATTATCTTTGTCTATGTGATTTTTGTAGGATATGGTCATCAATAATTAAATATATATCTAAAAAAGCCACTGAAAATCGAATCTGGTCGCATGAAAAAAATATAAAAAGAAGAAAGTGAACTCTAGACAAATAATTATTAAAAATAAAATAAAAAATAGAAAGAAAGAATAATGGTGGAATTAGAAAATGAGAAGGATAGTGAGATTATTGAAGGATACCAAGAGCATCCGCAATGGGAATCACTAAAAAAAAAGTCTTTAAAAAATAATAATTAAATAATCAATGGAATCCACCAAAAGTTAAGGATTTAATCCCAAAAATCCCTAAATAAGGATTCATTCTTAGTGAATCCTTACACTATTTACGGGTTTCCACGAGACGTGACGATCCGCAATTGGTTGATATTTTTTTTTTTAATTTAAATCTGAAAAAATTTTAAAATAATAATTAAAAAATCAAATTCTAAGGATTCCAATGGATAACACCACTGCGGGTGCTCTAAGATTTAATGTTAGTCACTAGAACATTTTAGATTACTTTTCATTTCGCGCCTTAAAGCTTAACCTAAATAACTAAACTTCCCCAAAATCACATCTGTAAGGCCTAAAATCAACTTTCAGTCCAAGTAATTAAGATTGCCATAATCAAACTTTAGCTCATATTTATCACTACTTCTCATTCAATTCTCCACCCCCTCCTCCATTGTTACTCTGGAAATCTACTCCTATATATATAAATGTCGTCGTTATATAAGCCGAGAAGCACAAGCCCATGGACGACACCGCACATATATATATAAGACATTGTAACCATAAATATTCACTACGTGGAAGAAGAAATACACAATAACATTTACGCATCGACGAAGCGTACCCAACTATGAACAAATCAAGAAAACAACTACAAACTAAAACAAACAATTACTATTAAACTGCAACACACCTTTCATACACTAGCAGCTGTTAAGTTTGCTGATAATGGAACGGCGAAAGGTTTTTCTAGGTCAATATTATCTCATATTGTTCATCTTACAGATTGCAAGCTAGCGATGCAGTTATATGTCCGCTGCCCTTACCCGCAGGTTCAATTTTAGTATGTGGATCAGTTTACACGAGTTTGGGGAGAAGGTATATAGTTCTGATTTCAGTGACAAAATTACAGGTTCTCAACATGGGAACACACTTCATGCGAATGCGTCATGTTCCATACGTATTAATATTTATGGGTAGTCATTGTGCCAATGATGTAGCTGCATGGGCATTATTTTGAGGCCAAACAGTGGTGAACTGTATATACTCTGTACAACCGGACAATGCAATTTGCGTAACTTTTTTGTCACAGGATCAAATTTCCCTTTTGGTTCCAATTCTTTGATTGTCAGCATTAAATCGGAAAATAAATCCGTATTAAACAAGTGGGCTCTTCCCATGTTGTCCAAATTACAATTGTCTTTTAGAAGCCAATATTATTACTATCGTGCCCTCACTTTATAAACACTATAAAAAGCCTAATCCCTCTTTTCTTGGTCAAATAAAGGCCCAATCCCTCAAACCACAAATTACTCGCATAGAAACGAAATGGACGAAAGTAAAAGAAACTTAATTGGATAAAGAAGCTAAAGCTTCTGTAGACATTTGGAGATCTGTCTTCGGCTTTGCAGATAAAGCAGCTGCAAAGTGCGCCATCAATCTTAAGATACCAGAAGCCATGGAAAACCACCATTCGTCACTTCCCGTCACACTAGCCGAGATCTCCGTTGCAGAGACAAGACTAAAATTAGTATTTCCAAACTAACATTGTTTTTATTTTTAGTATAATATTGTTTGAAATCAAATCATTCTTTACACTTTGCAATAAGCTTGCACTTATTATTTATAAATAAATTATGATATGATTTTTTTATTTTGTATATCGTATAAATAAACTTGTGTATACATTGTATTGTTTTTAATGTAGTTGACATTGTCTATTTGCTTAAATATATTTTTATTATGTACTATTTTAATTTATTAAGGTATACATATCTAAATATGTGTGTCTTGACAGCATGATAAAAGACAAAGAACAAATGATTAGTTGGAATATAGCCGCATTTTGTTTTGCAGTAAAATTTAATTAGTAGAATTTGCGATGTAACTATAATTTATGTAGCTGTAAATGTTAAATAAAAAATTGCCTTGATCAAAAAAATAATTTATAGTTATATTTTTATTCATTTTAAAAATTAAATTTAAAACGCCCACTTTTTAATTTTTGTTTTATCTTAAAAATTAATTTAAAACACTAAAACATGATTGGTTAAAAATTAAATTACGTAGATAAAAATTAAATTTTAAGACAATTTTTAATCCAGCCAATTATCCCAATAATCTATTCACATATGTAATTTATTTGAATAATATTGAATTTGGATTTTCTAGATTCCATGTATATTCTATAATGGTAGAATATATATGGAATTTAAAAATAGAGTAAGATTTTAGCAAAATTCAACTCCATTATAGAGTAGGATTTTAGCATAACTGGTGATGTATACTATTTGGTTAATAGCATTATTGTATTTCATATGGAGAGAAAATATTTACATATAAACTTTTAGATCAAAAGTTTTTATCTTTAAATAATGCAAAAACTGATAGAATATTAGAGTCTGTCTATAGTTAGAAACTTATAATACAATCTTTTCAACTTAAAAACAGATCCAAATTCATATCATCACCATAAAAAATAGAGAAAATGGATCGAAGTGTCTGAAACATACTGATTCTATTAATTCAAAATCCTAGAACTTTTCAGGAAAAAAAAACTAAATCAAAAACTCTATAGTGATAATTGCTTCTCTACCGAACATTAAATCAAACCACAATTTCTATCAAATTATCGCAACACAAATTTCATATCATATAATTTTTTTAAAAACACTAGAAAGTATCTCCAAAGAATCACAAGGAGTGAAGGAAGCATCGTTACATTTGACTGATAGTTCAATCATTCAGAACCAGCCATTAATTAGACTATGTCTACATTGATGGAAACAATTAGAGATATGAAAACTTCATATGAATCTGAGCCAGTAGAGCCAGACATAAGAAATTTCAAGAATTTGAGTATACTTCTATCCCATATGTCCACACAATTTTAATTATTTATTAATCAATAAAATAAAGTAATAAACACATATATTATTAGGTTGGTTTTAAACCAAATCGAACAATTAAGTTAAACCGATTGGGTTGTAGAGTAATTTGGTTTGATCCGGTTTAACTTTGATTGCTACGCTCGTTTTTGTCTGACTCGAGACTAAAATGATTTAAAAGATTGATTTGATGGACTTAATTTGTTTTAAAATGTAACGATATGGGCTTGAAAATCAAAGCCATTTTGGGTTTCAACATAATAGCCCACAAAAAAGACTATATTACCCATTTAAATGAAAAACGAAATCGCTAAATCGTTCAAGCAAAGAGACTCCAACTTTGATTCGGAAGAGACCTGGGGAATGAATGAATGTGGCGATGAACAGCCCAACTGAGAGTAGTATCCTTAAGGGCACGTTGATAGAGGATTCGAACCCTCTCCTTCTGTTTCATTTAGAGGGACAATGGAAAGAAAATATTTTCAGGTGACCCATCAATTCGAATCGAAGCCACTGTTGCTCCTATCATGACACTCTCAGCGATAGAGCGACAAATTTTTCTATCAACGACGACCAGAGATCAAAGCGAAAAGACCCAAAGGAGGAGAAGGATAAGCCACCGGTTTCACAAATGAGCTCTGAGTTTTGCTTTTAACGAGAGAAAGTGAGATACATGTATTCTCAGCAGAAAGAAAAAATAAACATGACAAGGACAATAATGTAAAAAACTACCCAACTAGTTGAAACTGACCAAAGATGTAATAAAATTACATGGGTTTTCAATGTAATGGCCCACACAAAAAAAAAAGCTACATTATTACACATTTATAAAGAGGGGTGAAAAACGAAAGCACCAAAGAAAAACCTAGTAGCCGGCCGACTTTAGATGAAGAAGTCTACAGCTCCTCCTTCTTCTTCTTGGTGCCATGAGCCATCCTCTCCATCGTTCTCATCGGTTCCAGATGAAATCGCTGCGAATTGTTTAGCCCGCGTCTCGAAATCTCAATACCGTTCCATCAGCTCCATCTCCAAGTGGTTCTACTCTCTCCTCTCTTCTCCGGAGATATACGCAGCTCGATCTCAGATCGGAGCCACAGAGCCTCGCCTCTATTTGTGTTGTGAAAGTTTAAGAACGGACACCCGTTGTAATAGCTGGTACAATCTCATGAGTCAAGACCTTATCGACGATGATGAGATAATCAAAAAAGGAGACGCCTTTATCAGCGTAGACGGGGCTGAAATTAAAATGAGGACCGAGTTGAGGTTAGTCCCTGTAAAAGACTCTTCCTTTCAATTATGTGCTCGATCAAAAGAAGCAAATTTAGCTGTTGGTCCCGAGATCTACCAAATCGGCGGAATCAACAAGAAGGGCAAGCGGTCTAGATCCGTCTGCGTGCTTGATTGTCGGAGTCACACGCAACGTCGTGCTCCTAGGATGAGGGTGGCAAGGCAAGGCGCCAAAGCTTGTGTTTTAGATGGGAGTATGTATGTAATGGGAGGATGCGGAGAGAGAGAGTGTTGGGGTGAAGTTTTCGACGTAAAGTCTCAGACTTGGAAGAAAGAGATACTTCCAAGGCCTAGTGGTGGTGATGATGAATTTGATTGTAAATTCGAAGTTTTAGTCCTCGGATCAAGGATATATGTTATCAAGGAGGATAACAAGTATGCTTATGATCCTAAAGAAGGAAGATGGCTGCTGCTAGAGATGGGTTTTACGGGTATAGAATGGATACTAGAAACATCTGGGGTTTGGTGCGTTCTAGATAATCTAGTGTTTAAGGAGTTTGGCGATGACTTGTGGTGGTATGATGTGAGCTGTGGAAAGTGGTTAATTGTTGAGGGTTTGGAAGCTCTGCGCTATACCAAGGTTAGTTGTCGTTACCGTATGATTCAATTAGTTAACTATGGTGGGAAACTGGTGATTGTATGGCTAGTGTCACCTGAACCTCTATACAGGAGGAATAAGCCGCCTGTCTTTCAAGAAGAGAAAACTTGCTTTGCCGTGATTAGGTTGGAGAAGCGTCTGACTTCTTCTGTACTTGCCATTTGGGGAGAGATTGAACGTTTGAGCTTCTCTCTTGTTCACGGGTCATATAATCCCTTGACATGTCTCTCCGTCTCGCTTTGATTGTACCAAAAGGATCCTTTCTTTGCTTTGAATTCGGAGTTGAGTGAAATTTATTTATATTTATCACTTTGTTTTGTAATCTTTTAAAAAAAAAATTATGTTGTATGCTTAGTTCATCTTTGTGCACGCTTGATTTAGATTCGAAGTTACTTCAAATCTTTATTAATAAAAGTTTTTGAGTTTGATTTATTTGCTAATTAGATCAGCACACGTGGAGACCACAAGGCCAATATATTGTCGGAGATTGACGGACTGACGGCAATGTCAACCATAACATGTCAATGGTGTCCAAAATGATTCAACTCTTTTTGTGAATGATGAATTAAGATTCTTAATTAACATGTATTTTTGCCAAGCGTGAGCCATATTGCAAACTTGAATTTTAAGATTCGGCCAAGTGAAAGGTTACACGATATATAAACATGTTATCAAAGGGGTTTGATAAGAAGTATGGAAAAGCTTGTGACACAAGGCTCATGGTGCCACATGTCGCCGGAGCTTGTCACGACTTGTTCGAAGGCGTGGCTACGGTGGTGGACGTAGGAGGCTGTACCGGACAGACAATGGAAATATTGGTTAAGGAGTCTCCTTGTATCAAAGGGTTTAGCTTTGATCTTCCTCACGTTATCAAAGTTGCTCAAGTCCTGGATGGTGTTGAGAATGTCGGAGGCGATAAGTTTGATTCTATTCCCAAATGTGACGCCGTTTTCATCAAGGTTAAGTTCATTTACATACTCTATATTCTTTTGGCAGATTGAAGTTTCCGGTATAAGGTTATTTTTAGTTTTTGTTTGAATTTTGAAACCAAGTAAATCCTTGTCACATGCGGCGGATGTCAAAAAAGAATGATGAGTGTTTTAGTTATGATTAATTTTGTCTTTTAAGTTGACCAAACTACCTTACTAGCTTATAAGTGTGTGTCACTCACTAGCTTACATTAAAAAGATACAAGGTGTTATTGAATCTAGATCACTCTAATCATTTATCTACCGAGAGACCCTGGTTCGAATTTCGGCAACGGAGGTAATTATTCCTTTTCCTCCTTTTTCAATATATTGGTTTAGGCCCGTTAACTATGGGCTGAATTCAAACGAGACGTGAAACTGTCCCTCTAACTTGGACAGAAGGTTTCGCACTGCTGAGGAAGTGAGAGAGGAAGGAAGAGACCGTAGTGAATCGAAATCTATCGGAAGCAGGAGAATGAGCGGAGTCTCGACGGCGCGGCGAGGAGAGGGTTCGAATCCTTTGTAGACGTTAAGGATACTCTCAATTGGGCAGTTCATCGCCACATTTTCTACCGAGACGTAAGTTTATTTATTCCTCCGAATCGGACTTTGGACTCTTTCTTTTGTTTTGACCGATCTCGCGTTTTGGGTTTGTTGATCTCCGTTTCCTTTTTCAGGCTTCGGATCTGCGCGAGAAGTTCAATGCCAACAAAGATGTGGTATTGCTCTCTCTTCTCATTTTAGAGAAATTTATTTGATTTAATTTGGTAGAGAGTGACGTTAGAGCTACGTAAGAGTGTTTGGATGAGAAAGTTGGTGACTTTAGATGTGGGGAGTGGATTTTTGATGACTCGTCTGCTAGGCTTAGGTGTTCAGATTCCTTCTATTATCAAATAAGTAAAACGTGCGAGCTTGTTTCACTCGTGTTAGCATAGTTTCAATGAGAAAGGTTGGGTGGGGACTTTGCTGTTGAATGTGTGTTTTGTTTTGGTTACTGTTTTGCTAGACTCACTTCAGTGTTTAGGTTTCTGCTATAATCAAACACCATATCTGTGTTGCATAATGACGACTTCTTGTGTTTGAGTTTGTGTATATTCATTCATTGTTATTTCAATGTAGAAAGAGCTCTGCTTTTGCGATGCATTAAGCTTGTGATTTAATGTTTCTGTGTTATTGTCATCTGCTTAAGCTTATAGTGATAACTCTTTATTCTTCCAGTTCCTGACTAGATCACAAAACATTAGTGACTGGGAATTAACCATTATGAGTCTATAGTCTCTGTTTCTCATTGTTTGTTCCTTGGTTTGATCCTTTAATTGTGGGTTCTTGTAGGAGGATGTTGACAGAATCGACAAATTGGTTGCTCATGGTGAAGCAGAGGAGTACGACAAGTTGCGGCACCCTTGATCCTTGTTAAGAGGGTTTGAGAAGCTTCCCGCTTATATATGATCCTTGTTGTTGCTGTTCTTGAGGTTTAGGCATTTTCTGAGATTGTGTAAAGGATCCGAAGACTTGTTCTGGATATTGGCTCAAGATCGAGGTTTATCGACTTGAGAGTGTGATTCGTCTATAAATCATCAATAATATCTTACCATGTCTTTATCACATTGTTTTTGACTTTTTTTTTTGTGTTGTAAGGTGTGTCTTCACCACACAGTGGGCTATTATAAACAATTCCGGATTTATATAACACGAAAAAATAACCCTTCAAATATCAAACCACAAACATCATAACACGAGAACTAACCTTCAAATATCAAATGACAAACCACAAATATCATAACACGAGTACAAACCTTCAAATATCAAATGACAAACCACAAATATCATAACACGAGTACTAACCTTCAAATATCAAATGACAAACCAAATCAGCAACAAGAAGTCTAATGCCAATAAGGAGTAAAAAGCATTATAAAGTCAAAGACAAGTTTCTCACCAATAATATAACGTTTTTTTTTAATCTTCTTAAAGTTTGTCAAACTAGTCATCTTCAGCCCCACCTTTAATCGTCATCATCGGAGGCGGAAGAAGCCAGTTCCAGAGGAAATGAACCCGAGGAAGATATTGCTACTGGTCCGCGAAGAAAAGGCGGCAGCGTGTCATCACTAGAGCCCTCTTCATCCTCATCTTCTTCCGAGGAATCTTCCCCAAAAAAACAACAAAGTCTTGTAATCTCTTCAGGTTGAACCACAGTTATTGTCTTATTGAGACACCACTCCACTTCGATTTTACCATTCTCCATTCCAACAATAAATCCCCGAGCTCGTGAACCAACTTTCTCAGCAACGCAATCCGAGATCTGAAACCTATATTCTGGGTGAGGTTGTAGCTCAGAAGTATGCACAAGCTCAGGTTTTTCTTCTTCAACCCATTTAACCCACGCAATCCCATCTACCACAAACCTCACAAAGCCTACACCTTTTTCTTCCTTCTTAGCCACAAACTGACCAACGAAGAATTCTTTGGACTCCACCAGTTCGGTGCTGTTAATCTCCTCAACAGAACCACCTTGCCACTTCACCTTAACCATGCTCCTCACTCCAGCAATTACAAACTCTATTCCTTCAAAAATACATCTACTACCCAGATACCAAAACGCTCTACTAGATCTAGGATCATGGATCCTCTTTACCAGCTGATAGAAAATGTTCTTCGCTGGCTTCTTCTCTTCTCTCGAAGAAGAGCAATGAAACCAATCTACTTCCAATCTATCTACCCAGTGTTTAATCACAGTACCTCGAACTGGATCCTCGTTAGATTCAAGATCAATCACTTCTTGCCTCACATAGTATGGCTCGTTGAGATAAGATTCAGCGGCATTTTTGAAAATGGGTTCATAGGATTCAGGATCAACTTGGTAAGCAGGAACTGTAAAGCCATTTTCTTGGTGGATTTTCATTTTCAATTCCACACCTTGAACTGTACCAAACCATGAACCACGAACAACAGTGTCACCCACAAAGAATCTTCTGTTCCGCTCTAACGAATCTGTTCCTATGTCACGGCGAGCTATCGTTTTTCCATCGAGAATTGCTAGATCCACCTTCGTGTCAATTCCACAGATAATACCCAGTTTTGCTTCATCTGTTACCAAACATACCGGTTGCCCATGAAAGAAGTGTCTCGAAACAACAACCACCTCTTCCTTCCGGAGTGTTTGTTTTTTAGCTTCATCAATGGAGAAAAGATAGAGCTCATCATCTTCAATGCCCACAACGCTAACCGCTTCTGTTTCCCTGTTAACCACCACATCGCCAAGAAGTATCTCTGTCTTGTTGGTTCCTCCAATGCCAAGAGGAGAGAAGAGTGCTCGCTGCATTGCATCCCGCATACGAATGAACTCTGAATCTGGCTCCGGACCAACGAACAAGAGCACCAAATATGTTGCCATATTTGGTGACTCTTGGTAAGATAATATCTTACCATTCCCATTAACTTCTTCTTCTGCAACGGGCATGTTGGAGAGAGCCACGTACTCCGACGGAACATGCATCGTAACCTTGAACTTCGCCTATTACAAAATGAAATCAGTCAAGTTACAAATTTAAAATCCAGTGTGTAATCAAGACTCAAGAGAAAGGGACACTAGAAACCTTGTAAACGGGCTCATCCCAACATGGAAAACACCTACGAGCGCACATCTTTTTGTTATCGCCACAACTAAATGCACCAAGAACGATCATTAGTTCGATATAATATTTTCACGGTACTTATTGAGAGACGAAAGATCATTACCAAACGAAAAGTCCTTTTGATTCCTCGCTTATTACTCCATTGAACGACAAATTGAGAACACCTTCTCCTTTGGGGAGATATGAACCAAACTCAAGACTGATTTTCTCTTCATAGTACTTGATTGCAATCACTTTAACCTAAATGAAATAGATCAAAGCATCTGAAAAGTTCTCGATGTTTTTTTTTCAGAGAGGGAATCAAGCAATGATCGTACCTCAGAGGGCTCACAAGTATCGGATGAAGAAACGGTGCTGTTCTCGGCTAGATCTCCTCCGTTTAGAACAACCTAGAGAAAATAAATCAAATCAAGCATCAGTCACTATATTATTCCAAGAAAGAAACCTAAGATTCTATCTACCGCAAACATCAAAATCCAAATCAGAGCAAGGATCGCACCACACAGGACTCGCGAGGCGTGAATGAAGAAGCGTCCCTGTCCACGGATAGACCTAATCCGTTCAGAACGATGAATCGGGAGTTCTTGAGCAGTTCGACTTTCACGGCGACGGTCCCGGTGAAAGAGCCGGCGACGACGTCGAGATCCAGTCGGAGATCGTAGCTACTGGGGACGGCGTCCTTGGGAAGCGGAGGGAATTGACTCATCTTCAGAATTTGATTTCGTTCGTGTTACGTTTCCGCGTTCAAATTTATCGTTGTAAAGCTTTGAATAAGAACTCACAAACTCAATCACTTTATGCTTAAGAAAACTAGCTCAAAAACTTAACCCTCACACAATCTCTCAAATCTCTATCTCACAATCTCAATGTCAACACAGCACATGTTTATATAAGAACATAGAATCTTTATCCTAGAAGTTAACACTTGATCAAAAAAAAAAAAATCTCTTTATTTTTCTCATAACATAAATAGGATTACTTCTTCCTTAAGCACCTTCTTCAATCTTATCCCAATATTCTCCCTCTAAGCTAATCCTATAAGAACATATAATCATTATACTAGAAGTAAACATTTGATAAAAAAAAAAAGTAAACAATTATCTCAATATTTATCTCTTTATTTCTCATAACATAAACTAGTTTTTGATCCGCGCGCCCGCGCGGATATTTTTTCGTATTTTTAATTTTTAAGAATCTCATAAATATAGTTGCTTATGTTCTTGTTATATATTCATAATTTTTGACTATTTTGTATGTTGTTCGATGTATTTAGTGCTTATTTCCGTCTCTATGACATTGTATTTTTATTTTATTATGTTTTAAATTATTCTATTTGGCAAAATAAAATTAATGTGTAAATTATAAAAGTTTAAAATATATTTGTTGGTTTTATGAAATTATAATATTAATATTCGGATTTAAAGTTGAATATGCTCAGTAAAATTTTAGATTGATAATTTTTAATACAGATACATTATTTAATAAAACAGAATATACGATTTTAAAATATAAGCAATACGTGGTTTGTAAGTTCTTAGAAACAAAAAGTCCGATGGAATTTAATTTTGCGAATTTGAATTTAACTCTCGGCCTGTCGATCACTTGTCAAAAACACAGGTGGTGTTTTCATTTTGCATATTCAATCTTGTATTCTTCTTTAACCATTTATAGTAATCCTTCATTCGGTAAATTATCCACTAAAATAAACAATTTGCTCCCTTTGGCTTGACCAACCGGAAAGTGACATTTATTCTTCAGTTCCCAGTCACCACTAGCTGTATTTCAGTATATGTATGCAGCATTTTCCTACATATAAAATTTGATTAGAAATCAAATTGAGTAACTCGTTTAAAAAACTGTTTCTCCTAAAAACTTTTCAAAACAACTTTGCACATAACTCTATTAAACAACCATTGTAAGGCATAACTGACATAATTAGGTTTTCATAATATTTTTTCGTGAAAGTTTTACGAAACAACTATACATGGAAATGAAAAATAATTGAACATCATTTTTCCTAATGACTTTGCAGAAAAACTTTTCAAAACAACGTCCAAAACTAGATCCCTTAATAATAACTTTTCGTATTAACTGTTCTCTAAAACCTGGACACAACAATTGTATTTCCATTGAATAATTCATATATAACTTTTTCACAATAACTTTTCACGAAAATTTCATCAAACGACTATATTTTTCAAACAAGAACTATGTGCAAATACTTTATAAATGAACTTTTTTCTTTTTGCAAAATGGGAGCATCGCCGTTATAAAAGAACTGTCCCAGAAACCTTTCCCAAACAACTATATTTCAATTGAATAAACATTCAAAAATAACTTTGCTAGATAACTATTTTACGAGAAAACTAGCAGAACAACTATGAAACGTAATAACTCTTCAAAACTAGATCTTCTCAATAACTTTGCATAACAAGTATTCACGAAAATGTTTCTGAAAAAGCTAACTCATAGTCTACATGTAGTCACATACCTGTCTTTTTATATATTTTATTCGCAAGCATGACCTACGATATATATTTTTAAAAAGATTGGTTAGTTGAAGAGAGGGAGGGAGGGAGGGAGGGGGGGGGATGTAATTTCCAATTCTATAAAATATTGAGTCTGTAATCAAACCGACCCGGTCGGGATAAAAGTAAACCAAACCGGTGGGAGAAAACGACGGCGTCTCGTCTCCAAGACTCCAAAGAAGGAAAATGAAAAGGAGGCACGGGGCGAGAAAGGTGTTGCAGAGCAGAGTATTCAATAAGGAAACCAGAGGAGGTCGAATTCAAAAGGTATCTTCTCTCCAACGTCGTTCTTCACCAAGTAACTTTGCTTTCACTATACTCAGATTGATTTAATTTTTTTTTTGTTTGGTAGATTGATTTGTTGGAGAATCAGGCAGTAGACAATGTTGTTGTTGTTCTGTCTGTGGTGCTTGACGAGGTTAAGAACAGGAACAGGTCTCTGTGTACAACCGAATCAGAGCTCTCTGCAGCAATCCAGCCAAGCAATTCTATGTTTTCTCCAATCATGTTCACAAGTAATACACTTTTTTCAAGCCTTTGAGCTTTTTCGATTGTGAAACTCAATGATGAGGAATATACTGTCTGGTGATATTTACTGAATGATCATTGGAACTTACTTAGTTGTGTAACTCCTTCTCAACAGGGACACTTATGTGCAGGTCATGGAGAGAGAGACCGCCAATGACCACAACGATAGAGGTAATTGAGATAAAACAAACTTGTTTCTCAGTCTCGGACCAGAGATACTGCCGCCAGCAGTAATGTCACTACCTGCTGGAACGGCGCATGCTTTATTTGTCTCTAAAGATCGTAGAATTCCCAAGAACACTCGACAGCGTCAGAACCTTTTGGATATGAGAATAGCAGTGGCCAGTTGATTCTTGGGACCGTCAGTCTCGATATCCTTCTGGTCATTATGTAAGACCAGTCGGCAAAATCGGTGACAGGGAAACTGAAACAGAGGTAAGGGCATTATATCAAATTACTTGGTTCCATCCTGGTAGGCAGTGGGCATTAACATCAATACTCTTTCTTGTGGATGCTGCAGGTTGTCTTGATAGAGAACGATGTTGACTAATCGCCATTCTCTTCTCAAGTGCTGTCATGCCATGCTTGCCACCCTTACCCCCCCTGGTCTGTATCTGCTGAAGACGTGTCCAATCCTGTTAGGCAAGACTTACGACATTTGCTTGTCTTTAGTCTGGACCCTCCGGGTATGTACCTAAAGCGTTACTCTTTGATAATACATATATGAGTTCAGCCATTATAGATGTCTCTCAGAGTCTGCTGTTAGTTGTATACATGCAGATTTTAACTTGTTTGTGGTGCTAACAGGTTGTAAGGATATTGATGATGCATTGCACTGTACATCGCTTCAAACGGGAACCTTGAACTTGGTACTCCTGGTACTCCTTTGGATGATGAGGCATCAAAAAGAGGCATATCTGTCTACCTTGTTGAGCGCCGGTATTGACATGCTTCCAAAGCCTTTAACTGAAGGTAACACATCTTCTTACATGATACTTTCCCTTTATGCTGGAATTTCAATGCACTCGTGTGACATGGTTTTGCTTGCAGATATATGCTCGCTTAGAGCTGATGTGGAAAGGCTTGTATTCTCGGTTATTTGGGAAATGAGTCCTGTTGTTGAGATCATCTCAACGAGAATCACAATGAGTATAATCAAGTCCTCTGCAGCATTGTCCTATGTTGAAGCTCAGGCTCGGATGGATGACAGGTAAATTTTCCTTAACCATAGTGATAAAGAGTCAGTGGTTTTGTTTGCTCATCTTTGCTCTTACAGTAAAACTATTTCATTTCATGACCCTAGTAATTTTTGACGGTAGCATTAATTTTAGCTAGGATTTGTTTTCAAACGGTTGCATTTTGGTTTCAGAAAATAAACCTTTCTACTGATGTATCGACCGATTGTAACTTCTTTTTTTTACATTATGCACAAGATTGTAACATGAATGCTTTGGCAAAGGCTTAAGATACCTCCTCTCACTTGTTCTCATATGTTCCAGAAATGATAGAAAGAAGAAGACAATTTTTAACTGCTATGTGCTTTTGAATTCTGTAGATAATGAGACAAAGGCGTATCGATAGGGGAGCCTTAACTCTCGCTTCTGCTGAAGTTAAATTTCAGATTGATACTGAGACTCATGATCCTCTTGACATTGGTATGTTTGCTGCGGTGAAAAAAAGCTCTTCTTGATGAATATGAACAATAGTTTCTTAGTCGTTTTCACCCAAACACCTATGAAGAACACCAACCTTTAGCCTTTTTAAGGATGTACTCATCCGTTTCTGTGACTGTGTTTTGCACAGGCATGTATCAGATTAGGGAAGCAAACCAAATGGTTGAGGAATTCATGCTTGCTGCAAATGTTTCAGTCTCTGAACAAATCCTTAAACAATTCCCTTCTTGTTCACTATTCAGGTAAAATTTGCGATAGTTCTATAAGGTTTTTGGCTTGCTGCTCTTACATCTGTGGCCTGCCTGCTTCTCAAATACGACAATCATTATGTATTGAAGTGTTTCTCTGCGTAAAACTTATTGCAATTTTTTCCAAGATGTGACCAAATTACGTTCAATTTGTTGCCATAGATGCCTATACTGCTGAATTGCTTAACAACTGTATTCCTGTAAAATTTGACCATACGTGATTAGATTGGATAATGTTTTGCTTATTTAGCAATTAGCATAATGCACGTTATGAGATCGCAAGTAGCTGTATATCTTTTATGGCCATTTGCTGCACATAATCTTCTCATTTTTATCCTCAATAGCAGTTCATCATCTCTGGTTTGGTTCTTCAATGCAGGCGTCATCCTACTCCAACAAGAGAAATGCTTGAACCGCTGTTGCGTACTGCTGCAGCTATTGGGCTTAGCTTAGATGTCTCTTCATCTAAAGCTTTGACTGATTCACTGGACCGAGCTGTGGTGAGTTTTTTTTTGTCTGCATTGTCTTATTTGCACAGCCACTGTTTAGCCATTTTGAGTACATCCTCGGTTCCATTTCTACAGCTAGGGCTGTAAATTCTACTCATATTTTAAATTTATTTGTAACTTTTTAAGTGAATTTTGAATGCTACATGTCTTTTTAGTAAGCAACTTGCTTCCTTGTTCCAAATAGCTAGCTTTCTCTCCGCTCACTCTTAACAAAAATCGTTATTCTTCAGGGTGAGGATCCATATTTCAATAAGCTGATCAGAATACTGGCAACTAGGTGCATGACAAAGGTAACGCTTCTGTGTTGACTGAATAGTTAAATTGCTGGTGATTTTTGGGAGTATATCACCATATCTAATCAATTTTAACTTATTATTACTCAGGCTGTGTACTTCTGTAGTGGGGATCTCTCTCCTCCAGAATATCTTCATTATGGGCTTGCGGCACCCTTATATACTCATTTTACATCCCCTACCCGGAGATATGCTGGTAAGTCAGAGTTGATCTTTCTTTTATGTGTTTTCACCTGTTGGATGCTAAATAACTTTGCTTCTTTCTCTGGTTCTAGATGTCTTTGTGCACAGGCTACTTGCCACTTCGCTAGGAATATACAAGCTTCCATTGGTGTTCCAAGACAGGCCTCAACTTACTAGTGTTGCCGTTGATAAGTTTTTGCTTTACCCTCCTCCTTGGATTCAAAGATTTAGTCTTTTCCGCCTTTCTGAGTGTTGAAAGAAAATTTGTAAAATTGATGAATCTTCTGTCACTTCCTGATTTGGTTTAGAACTTTAGTTCTTGTCCTGTCTTATCCAGCTTTGTTATAAGGAGACAATGTCTAAAATTCAACTGTTCATCCCTTGTTTCCTTAAAGATCACGGATGATGATCTTTAAATTGCTGGTGATTTTTGGCAGTAACACAAACAGTACAAAAGTGCTTAATATCATTGAATTTGGTAAAATAGAAAGTATGTTGGAAAAGAAAAGAATCGAACAAGGGTCTGCTAACTCAAATTTTAACTAGTTAATTATTTTACCAAACTAACATTCTATATAATTATTTTACCAAACTAACATTCTATATAGTGTGACCGTAGAACTTGTTATATATCTTTGTGGTTTGAAGCAAGTGATTTATTTGCTTTATAGCACAATTTTTTTTTTTTTTTTGAACACCAAAAGCACAAAATGTTTTAAATTAAATTTATCATCGGGAATAGTATTGGGTTAGCTCTTCCTCAACTAGGATTCAGTAATCCTTACATGTCTTGATCAGTGCAAAACGTAAACACGAATGCCCATTTTTGTTTTTACAGTTTCGAACGATACAACAAGGTTGTGGTTTATTAGAACACAAATAATATGTAAAAAATACAAAAGCATGTGAAATACAAAGAACAAACACAACACGGCAGGTAATGATACAAGCCTTGATTATTCTGATACACGATTTTTCACCCTTATAACTTTTCACACGCACTACTTTAACCGATAATCGCAAATAGATTCAGTTTTTCTCTCTTCCTCAGTTTGGCTTCAACCCTTTCATATCTTCTTTTTATTACCGATATGCCATGATAACACACTGAACATCATCAATATCCCTAACTTCATATCGAGCAAAACCAGCTTCGTTAAGAACAAAGTCCCACTCTTTCAAAGTTCGTTCTTTGCCTGTGCTTGTGTGAGCCATAATCCCCATATCAAGCATCAATCTCACCTGCTCTAGACTCTTTACATAGCGCTCTAGAGTCTCTAAGATGAGAAGAGAACAATACCACATCTTGGTTGGAATTAAACTTCTCGCACAGATCAGAAGCCTGAAAGAGGAACGAAGATCAATGAACACCAAAATCCAACGTGCAATATCGTTCAAGCAAAAAGACTCCAATTTTGATTCGGAAGAGATCTGGGGAATGAATGAATGTGGCGATGAACAGCCCAATTGAGAGTAGTATCCTTAAGGGCGCGTTGATAGAGGATTCGAACCCTCTCCTTCTGTTTCATTTAGAGGGACAATGGAAAGAAAATATTTTCAGGTGACCCATCAATTCGAATCGAAGCCACTGTTGCCCCTATCATGACACTCTCAGCGATAGAGCGACAAATTTTTCTATCAACGACGACCAGAGACCAAAGCGAAAAGACCCAAAGGAGGAGAAGGATAAGCCACCGGTTTCACAAATGAGCTCTGAGTTTTGCTTTTAACGAGAGAAAGTGAGATACATGTATTCTCAGCAGAAAGAAAAAATAAACATGACAAGGACAATAATGTAAAAAACTACCCAACTAGTTGAAACTGACCAAAGATGTAATAAAATTACATGGGTTTTCAATGTAATGGCCCACACAAAAAAAAAAGCTACATTATTACACATTTATAAAGAGGGGTGAAAAACGAAAGCACCAAAGAAAAACCTAGTAGCCGGCCGACTTTAGATGAAGAAGTCTACAGCTCCTCCTTCTTCTTCTTGGTGCCATGAGCCATCCTCTCCATCGTTCTCATCGGTTCCAGATGAAATCGCTGCGAATTGTTTAGCCCGCGTCTCGAAATCTCAATACCGTTCCATCAGCTCCATCTCCAAGTGGTTCTACTCTCTCCTCTCTTCTCCGGAGATATACGCAGCTCGATCTCAGATCGGAGCCACAGAGCCTCGCCTCTATTTGTGTTGTGAAAGTTTAAGAACGGACACCCGTTGTAATAGCTGGTACAATCTCATGAGTCAAGACCTTATCGACGATGATGAGATAATCAAAAAAGGAGACGCCTTTATCAGCGTAGACGGGGCTGAAATTAAAATGAGGACCGAGTTGAGGTTAGTCCCTGTAAAAGACTCTTCCTTTCAATTATGTGCTCGATCAAAAGAAGCAAATTTAGCTGTTGGTCCCGAGATCTACCAAATCGGCGGAATCAACAAGAAGGGCAAGCGGTCTAGATCCGTCTGCGTGCTTGATTGTCGGAGTCACACGCAACGTCGTGCTCCTAGGATGAGGGTGGCAAGGCAAGGCGCCAAAGCTTGTGTTTTAGATGGGAGTATGTATGTAATGGGAGGATGCGGAGAGAGAGAGTGTTGGGGTGAAGTTTTCGACGTAAAGTCTCAGACTTGGAAGAAAGAGATACTTCCAAGGCCTAGTGGTGGTGATGATGAATTTGATTGTAAATTCGAAGTTTTAGTCCTCGGATCAAGGATATATGTTATCAAGGAGGATAACAAGTATGCTTATGATCCTAAAGAAGGAAGATGGCTGCTGCTAGAGATGGGTTTTACGGGTATAGAATGGATACTAGAAACATCTGGGGTTTGGTGCGTTCTAGATAATCTAGTGTTTAAGGAGTTTGGCGATGACTTGTGGTGGTATGATGTGAGCTGTGGAAAGTGGTTAATTGTTGAGGGTTTGGAAGCTCTGCGCTATACCAAGGTTAGTTGTCGTTACCGTATGATTCAATTAGTTAACTATGGTGGGAAACTGGTGATTGTATGGCTAGTGTCACCTGAACCTCTATACAGGAGGAATAAGCCGCCTGTCATTCAAGAAGAGAAAACTTGCTTTGCCGTGATTAGTTTGGAGAATCGTCTGACTTCTTCTGGACTTGCCATTTGGGGAGAGATTGAACGTTTGAGCTTCTCTCTTGTTCACGGGTCATATAATCCCTTGACATGTCTATCCGTCTCGCTTTGATTATACCAAAAGGATCCTCTCTGGCTTTCAACATTTTATTTTAAATTGGACTTAAGTGAAACTTATTTATATTTATTTCACTTTGTTTTTTAATTTATTAAATTTATGTTATTTCTTGGTTCAACTTTGATGATGATATAGATTCGGTTCCTTAAAATTAGGTGTTTTGCCCGCAAATCTATAAATCAAATTAAAAATCATCAAAATAGATGATTACCTGCACCAAAAAGTTAAACAAAGAAGAAGACTTAACTTTTTTACATGATAAAGTCTTTCACAAAATAAAAAACTATATTTATTTCTTTTAAAACATTGAAAAAAACTAAATCGTATTTTGTTCTTTTAAAATGATAAAAATATAGAAATTTATTCAATTTTAAAATTTAGTTGATAAATAGACATTCGAAATTTTATCTAACAGAAAGAATAGTATTATTTTGGATAATAATACAACATATATTGACCAAAAAACACAACATATTTGAATTTGCTTTGTCAAATATAATAATTTTTGTTAAGAATAACAAGAATTTTTAACGTTTTAAATTTTAACTTGACTTTGCAAATAATAATAAATATATTAATATTATTTATTAACTAATAAAAGGTACTAAACACGATGACAAAAAAAAAAAGTAATACATAAAACGTAGGTAACTAGGTTGGTTTTAAACCAAATCAGACGATTAAGTTAAACCGAATGGGTTGTAGAATTAATTCTGTTTGAACCGGTTTAACTTAGATTGCAGCTGTTCGTTTTTTTGGTCTTAAATGATATATAGGATTGAGTTTATATTAAAAAATATTTAATGGGCTTAGTTTGTACCAAAACCATTTTGGGTTTCAATGTAATAGCCCACAAAGGAAAACTATATAAGCTATTTAAAAAAGAAGGGTTGAAAAGTGAAATCCGCAAAAAAACCGTAGCCGACTAGACGATGAATTCTACAGCTCCTCCTCTTCGGTTCTCGTTTTCATCGCTTCCGGATGAAATCATCACGAATTGCTTAGCCCGCGTCTCCAAATCTCAATACAGCTCCCTAAGCACAGTCTCCAAGAAGTTCCACTCTCTCCTCTCTTCTCCGGAGATATACGCAGCTCGATCTGAGATCGGAGCCACGGAGCCTCGCCTCTATCTATGCTGTGAGAGTTTAAGGACAACCACACGCTGTTACAGCTGGTACAATCTCAGGAATCTCAGAAACTGCGATGAAATAAAACTAAAGAGTAATCTGAGGTTAGTGCCTGTTGGACTCACTGGTCGATTACAACAAGCAAGATTAGCCGTTGGTTACGAGATCTACCAGTTCGGCGGGATCACCAACAAGAAAAGCAGGCGTGTTAGATCCGTCTGTGTGCTTGATTGTCGGAGTCAAACTCAACGTCGTGCTCCTAAGATGAGGGTGGCGAGGAAATGCGCCAGAGCTTGTGTTTTAGATGGGAGTATATATGTGATGGGAGGATGCAGAGAGAGAGTGTGTTGGGGTGAAGTTTTCGACTTAAAGACTCAGACTTGGAAGAAAGAGATACTTCCTATCCCTAGTGTTGGTGATGATGAATTTAAATTTGATCGTGAATTCGAAGTTTTAGTCCTCGGATCAAGGATATACGTTATCACGGAGGCTAACAAGTATGCTTATGATCGTAAAGAAGGAAGATGGCTGCTGCTAGACACGCGTTTTGCTGGTCTAGAATCCATACTAAAATTAGGTACGGTTTGGTGCGTGCTAGATAATCTAGTGTTTAAGGAGTTTAGCAATGATTTGTACTGGTATGACTTGAGCTGTGGAGAGTGGTTAATGGTTGAGGGTTTGGCAGATCTGTTGTGTGATGCAAAGGTTAAGTGTAGTTTGATTCAGTTAGTTAACTATGGCGGGAAACTGGTGATTATTTACATGAGGCGTGTCGTTCGAAAAGAGACAACTTGGTTTGCCGTGATTAGGCTGGAGAAGCGTCTCACTTCTTCTCGACTTGCGATTTGGGGAGAGATCGAACAGTTGGACAATCTTGTTCGCTGGTCATTTAATCCCTTGACCTGCCTATCAGTCTCACTTTGATTATACCAAACATTTTCCATTTAAAATTGGAGTTGAGTAAAATTTATTTTTATTTATTTATTTTTTCTACTTTGTTTTGTAATCTTTTTAATTTATGTTGTTTTTTTAGTTCATCTTTGTGTACACTTGATATAAGATTCGAGGTTACTTCAAATCATATTAATGAAGTTTTTGAGCTTGATTTATATGGTATATTATTTTAAGATTCGGTCAAGTGAAAGATTACACAATTTTTTTTTTTAAGTGTACACATATATATAGGTTATCAACAGAGTTTGGTAACAAGTATGGAATCACAAGCTTCAATACAATTTGGACAAATATGAAAGCAAAGATTGAGTTTCAGATCGAAACCCATTGGCAGCTCGTGAGTTCCAGCCGAATTTTGCTTATGATCATCCTTTTTACATGATTAAAAGTGCTAAGAACAGTAGATTTTGGGTTTGGATTGTTTGATATCACAAAATTAACTGGATGCAGGGAGAACAAGGAAAATGATTTCACAAGAAAGACACGCAGAGAAACTAAACTACAAATAGTAAACTAACAATGTGGGCACTAAAAGAAAAGAAAAAAAAAGGTGAGAGATAACAGACCCATTTTGTGATTAACACATCCACCCACCAACTTAAAAATCTCACTCACATACATAATAAAAGCACATAAATCTTAAGTTGTTTCTTCACATCATCAGTTGGTTGCATTGCTTCTGAATGAGGCCAAGGCCTTAACTGCTGCAGCTCTCAAAATGTATTGATGGTAAGCTGCTGCTGCTAGTGCTCCCACGAATGGACCGACCCAGAAGATCCACTTCAAAAAAAAAAAAGTTGATTGTCAAACCATTATTCAGTCAACAATAGAGAAATGGAATCATTAATTGTCTGAGTCAAGATAAAGTATGGCAACTAAAGGTACTTACATGGTCATCCCATGCCTTCTCGTTGTTGTAGATGACAGCAGCACCAAAGCTTCTGGCTGGGTTAATTCCAGTTCCAGTAATGGGGATAGTAGCCAAATGTACCATGAACACAGCGAATCCAATTGGTAGTGGAGCCAAGACCTAATCAGAAGAACAAATTTTGTCAAAATCTAGACAGACCTATTAATTTGAGCCTAAAACTAAACAAAATTTAACTCAAACCCCCTAAAGAATATTCTAACTTTAACAGAAACTACAAAGACACACTACTTGACCTTAGACATAATTTTATCATTAACCCAAAAGATTCAAACTTTTATTAATCTACAAAAACCCATTTGAGATTAAACCAAAACTTTATCATAAAGCCCAAAAGATTCAAACTTTATTTTAGATTCTACGCAGACCCGTTTCAGATTATCACAAGATTTATAATAAACTCCTATAGAGATTCAAACATTGTAAGAATCTACACAGGCCCACTGGAGATTAAGCCAAACTTTAACACGAAGCCCTACAAAATTATCAAAAACAGAGCACTTACGGGGATGTGAGAGTCACGAGCGCTCCTCTTAGGGTCAGTTGCAGAGAACACGGTGTAAACAAGGACGAAAGTTCCGATAATCTCAGCTCCGAGAGCAGTTCCGTTACTGTAACCGTCGGCTACGGTGTTAGCCCCGCCTCCGAGAGTGTTGTAAGGAGTTTTCATGAAAGCTTTCACGAAACCCACACCACAAACGGCTCCAAGACACTGAGCTATCATGTAACCAACAGCTCTCACCAAAGACACCTTACGTGCCAAGAACAGACCGAAAGTCACAGCTGGGTTAATGTGACCACCTGCAAACACACCAAACAAGAGATTTAGCAACAAAACTTAACGAACTAATCAGAGTTTTTAAAACTTACCAGAGATACCGGCGGTGCAGTAGACGAGGACGAAGATCATACCACCGAAAGCCCAAGCGATACCGAGCAAACCAACTCCGTCGCAAGGACCGGTTTGTTTCTTGTGGCCAATGACGGTGGCTACGGTGACGTAGAGGAAGAGGAGTGTGGCGACGAACTCGGCGATGAGAGCTCTGTAGAAAGACCACTTCCCGAGCTCTGACATGTCGAGAAGCGGAGCTGGCGGAGGATCGACGTAGTCTTTGCCATGGTGGTGGGTTTGTCCCTCTTCGCTCACTTCTTTCGACATCGTTAACCTTTGTTTCTTTCTCTCTCTCTCTCTAGATAGCTATGGAGTTCGGTCGAATTGAGTGGTGTTGTGTAATGACGACAGTGTCTCCTTTTAAAAGGAAATGAGACAGATAAGGGTGTTTTCGGTATTTAGTAATTATCTAAACAGCTCTGCTAAATAAAAATTATTGGCACGGTTAACAAATGTGTTAATATGTCTTTAATGTGAAAGCTTCTTGAGGTTTTCGAGAATCTAAATGTCAGTTGATCAAGCTAATTTTTTTCCTTAGAACTTTCTCCTTCTAGTTAATAACGAAGATTAAGGCATATAGTATAAGATAATTGGAGTATTATTTATTAAACCACAAAAAATACTATTTGTTCAAAACAAAAAAAACTAGAATATCTTATGGGTTTTTCTTTTGTTATGACCAGTAGTTTTGTACATTATTACTGGCACACAATGACACAATAGTGAAATATTTTATTTTAGTATTGTATGATAGTGACGATACGAAATAAACAATCAAAGGTGGGATCTACGTGCATGAACAAAATCTTCTGCTGTTCTGGAATTGTGAATATTTTTTCTTGTTAACATGGAACAGTAAGATAATAAAAACAAAATGCGAGATTATAAACAAATCAAGCCATGTGTTTTGACAAAAGAATAGTAAATAATGAATAAAGCCATGTGTTTGTAGTTTTGCTAAACATTTTTGGGTATTATACAATATGAAACAAGTGGACATAAAAAAAATAGGTGATGCGACCCAAGTGTGTACAGGTAAGCCATGTGAGGGTTTGTGACAGAAACGAGGTGCAAGGTTTTCTCGTCAGCCTGTCATCCCCAACTCTTCTTTGGCTCTCCTTCTACTCAACGGTTATATCGATGTCTTTGTCTATTTTTGTCCAATCTTTTTTTGGCAACTTTCCTTTTAAATTTATTCATTTACCATATTAAGGTTTTTACGTCAAGATGGATTTCACACTGGTTAGGATTTAGCTATTTAAACTAGTTTATTTCCCGTACAATTCAAAGAGTTTTTTTTTTTGGTTTAGCTATCAAAGTGTCAAAATGAAAGCCTACCCAGCGTTCTGTTAAAAAAATCATAAACTTGCAACTTGTTTTTAAAAACATATATACTTGAAACTAGCAACTTGTTATTGATAAATATGATTAGTGTATGAGCTGGGAAACAATTATCATAGATTATTTTAATTAAGCTAGATGTTTTGTTTGCGTTACATATATATATATAAAACTAAGGATTGCATAAACAGAAACATCACTAGCGCAAGAACAAGCAAGCTATAATGTTGAAAAAAGCAAGTTATAAAAAAAAAAAGAACAAGCAAGTTTAATTTCCTTGAGTTAAAATAGGGGACCAACGGATACTACGAGATGCTAAAGAGGAAGCCCGTAACCAGTGATTAGTATCGTTGGATCCGCATGCCAAAAACAAAGTAACTTTAATTGTAATTATATTTCCTTTTTTTTTGGTCAACTTGTAATTATATTTCCAAAAGCAGATATGATACATTTGGTTTCGATTTCTCATACGTAAATACAACATTTGTCTTTATCAAAAAAAAAAACATTTGTCTTTATCCTCCATTCCTCCCAGCCCTAGTCAACTTTCTTTTGTTAATATCCATTATTTATTGGGGTTGTTGCAAAAGTAACTCACAACTCAAAGTCAAACACAAAACTAACCTCTTCTTCTTTGTTGGAAATGGTTATATTCAACCCTACTTGTTCACATTATTCACGAAAATGCCATTAATTTTTTTTTTTCCGAAAATGGCTCTTTTACTCTCTCAACCTCATCACCTTCACAAATTTACTTGATTGCCATTGCCATCAATACACCAACCACAACAAACTACCAATTTGGAGCTCTTAATGCCCCTTAATGCACCTAGACGATTTACACTCTCTCTTCTCAATTGTTATGAACTAAAACAACTTCTCTCTCACTTTGCCTCAATATTCATCCAAAACTCAAGCTTTTGATTCAAAACTTTTATGGTTGATAGAGCTATTGAAGCATACTATTCAACGTGGGTTACTTTCGTTTGAGGTTCGGGTGGTTGGAGAAGACTCGTGCTAAGGAAGTCATCTCCTAGTTTAAGGTAAGAAATTGAATTTTTTCCGAATCGTTACGTAGAGACTTACCCGTAAGTCTTACGGTCCAACGGACGACTTAACTAAAGTCGTCCGCTGTTCTTTAAAAAAATCGTGAGAATACCTGGCGACTTACCGCAAGTCGCCTAATAAACGGTTAATTTTGCATTTGATCGAATTGTGTCGATATTTGACTTTTACGACGACTTAATGGTAAGTCGTCCCAAGGAAAACAAAATTTCAAATTTTATTAAATCTAGGCGACTTAACTGCGTCGTCCTTGGTTACTTTGCAATTGGAAAATAAAACTTAAATATTTAACTTATCTCGGGCGACTTACGGGAAGTCACGGAAGACGACTTAGTTGAAAGTCTTCCAAGATAAGCAAAGTCGTCCAGATTCTTGGTAAGTCGTCCCAAGTCATCCGGTCAAACCTTGGTTATCTTGGGCGACTTTCTCTAAGTCATCTGCCGGACGACTTTCGAAAGTCGTCCGGGTAAAGTTAACTAACCGTAGAAGACCTACAATTAAGTCGTCAACGATTAAATATTGTAATTTTGTTTACCCGAGACGACTTACCCGTAAGTCGGGAAAAGTCAAATATCGACACAATTAGTTCAAATGCAAACCTAACCCGTTTATCCTGAGACGACTTCCTTGGGCGACTTCTGTTTAGACGACTTACGGCGACTTAATGGTAAGTCGTCCTAATTAAAATTCAATTGCAAAATGACCTGTTTGGACGACTTCTGTTTAGTTATGCAGAACTTCTTGTTTAGTCGTCAGACGACTTATGTTAGTCGCCTAAGACTTACTTTTAGTCGCCTGACGACTTTGTTTAGTCGCCTGCAGGCGACTTCCGCTTAGTCGTCGCCTTAATGTTTAGTCGCCTAGTCACTTACTGTTTAGTTTATGTTTACTAATGTGTTTTATTTTGAATTTTTGGATGATCGGTTACATGCGGTGTATGGGGAATGGTTGTTAAAAGATTGCTGTTGGGATTTTGTGGTTGATAATGCAAAAGGCGAGAATGTTTTTGAGTGAAGGTTCGACGCGGAACTTCTGCAATGGCTCTAGAAGATTTTAACACGGACATGAGTACAGAATCTGTGGAGATAACCTACTCATTACCAGCAGAAATGATGATGGCTCCACACCCTTCCTATTCATGTTACAAGTGATGACAAGTTAGAAACTTGCTCGAGATAACCAAAGCGATAGTGTACGGCTTTGTGTATCGCCGCAAAATGGTTTGGATGATGAAGATGAATGTTTTGAAGAGGATGATGATAATTTGGTTGAAGATGAAAATCATGATGGGGAGGAGGATGATGGGGAGGATGATGGGAGGATGATGGGCAGGATGACGATGGGGAGGAGGAGGATGGTGAGGAGGATGGTGATATCTCTATTAAAACCGGGCGACAAGAATGGTGAGGATTACGGTGTTTATGGAAAGGTTGAAGATGAGGATGAAGAAGATGATATATGTTTTGAAGAATTAAAACAGGAAGGTGGAAGATCGAATGGTAACAATATCTATGTCAACCAGAGTTTTGGTAGCAAGGATGCACTGCTTTAACTGAGGTTGACAGTGAGAGGCTTAAGTTCACCTTCGAATATACAAGTCAACGAAAACTCTCCTTGTGACAACATGTCCGGTTAGTGGTTGTGAATGGAAGGTCGAGCAAGTGTGAAACATGGGACAGAAACGTTTTGGGTAACAAAGTATGTGGAAAACATACATGTTCAGTGGGAGATCGAATCGCCAGCGGAGACACGTACTCTAAGTATGTTGGTAGGCTTTTCATTGATCGTGTTGGAATCATTGATGGGTTGAATCCGCAGCATATCACTATTGCAATGAAGAAGATGTTTAGCATGACTCTTGATTACACCACTTCATACAGAGCACTTTTATATGCACAAACATTGGTGAGAGGAACAGAGAAGATGGGTATTCGCGTCTGCCATCATATCTCGAGCAAATCTCCTTAGCAATCCCGATTCTATCACAGCTATAGAACTTGATTCTATGAATAGATTTAAGTATCTATTTCTCTTTGGAGCTTCTATCAAAGGTTTTAGATATCGAGAAGGGTCATTGTGGTGGATGGGATTCACCTTAGTGGGAAGTATGGAGGTGTTATGTTAGTTGCAGCCGCACAAGATGGGAATTTTCAGATATTTCCATTGGCTTTTGGGATCGTAGATCTGAAGATGCACCTTCTTGGAATGGTTTTCACAAAATTGGCTATTTGTGTATCGATGACCAGCCTCTAGTGATAGTCTCCGACCGCACTTGGCCATTAAAATGCGTGTGACAAGGTGTTTCCTTGGGCAACCCGAGGAATATGTTATTATCACCTTGAAAACATTGTCAAAAAATTTAAAGGAAACATCTCTTGTACTTGGTGAAAGGTGCTTTATGCTCATACGGTTTCAGATTTTGACCGGTACATGGATGAGATACGGAGTGCAAATCGGACCTTGCAACATATTTGGAGGATGCCGACGTCAGCCTATGGTCAAGGTTCATTGCCGGGGACAGGTACAACATAAAACAAGCAACATCGCTGAATCTATTAATTCCGCACTCAAGCGAGCTAGAGGATTTCCGATTCAGTTCCTGTTGGAGTTCATAAGGGAGAAGCTAGGAAAGTGGTTTTGGAAAAGGAGAGAAGATGCTTTGAGTCTCACTACTCAACATAGTCGGGGTGTTGAACACTTGCTTGCTGTTCGATCGGAGATAGCAGATACGATGACGTACAACCAATTGGCGGATGGCAATTCTTTGTGAAAGGTGGCAGAATGGACTGTGTGGTTGATTTGGAACATGGGAAATGTGATTGTGGTGTCTATGCAGTGGAGAAAATACCTTGCTCTCATGCTATAGCTGCTGGAGAATCTGTCGGTTTGCATATCAACACACTTGTATCTCCAGTGTACTCAAAGGATTTTCTGTTTGCAGGATACTCAGAGAATATATATCCTTGTAATGGACAACAAGTTGAGGAACGCACATGCCTTCCTCCGGAAGTAAAGCGTGGTCGGGGAAGGCGAAGAAATCAAGATGGCAATCGGTTGGAGCTATCCAGATGAGAGGACGTAAACTCAGGAAGCAACACGAGCTTATAGATGCTCGGTGCAAGGAACCTGGCCATCTGAAACCACAATGTAAGAAAGACGAGGTTTAGTCTTCCGACGACCTTCATTTAAGTCGCCCGAAGGTCGTCCATTTAGTCGTCGAGTTTTTATTCAAGAAGACCTTCAAGTTAGTCGTCCAGTGTTTAGTCTTAGACGACCTTCATTTAAGTCGCCAAGGTCGTCCATTTAGTCTCAGAGTTGTTTTATTCAAGAAGACCTTCAAGTTAGTCGTCCAGTGTTTAGTCTTCTAGACGACCTTCATTTAAGTGGTCGCCCATTTAGTCGTCAGAGTTGTTTTATTCAAGAAGACCTTCAAGTTAGTCGTCAGTGTTTAGTCTTCTAGGCGACCTTCATTTAAGTCGTCGAAGGTCGTCCGTAGGTCTTCATGGTCTTCATGTAATGAACTTATGTGTCAAAAAATCTATTATTAGTGTTTTATATTAGTTGAGTTGAGATGGTTGTATGAAACAAATGATAACAAAAGGAACTGCACATAAGATTACAAAAGTTTACAAATACAAAGGTTACTGCACAAAATATCAAGTTTATATACAAAAGGTTACAAATACATTGGCTACAGATCTATCTGTCATCACCATATGCACCATAGTTTTCATCGCCATCCCTGTTTTCCCACGGATGCACGCCGCAACTCTTCAAATATATCCACCGCCATCTTATCCCTAATAGCCTTCCCCTTGTTCTTAGCAAACTCTTTTACTAAATGGCATCCCAAGAGCATGACATTCAATGTACTTTAAAGCGCACACCACAATCACCAGCTCGCCCGAGGTAAATCCTCTAGTCTCATAAGTGAATGGCGTCCGAAGTCCGGGACGACCTTAAGTCGTCAGAAGTCCAGATAGTATGGTATGAAAAGGACAAGCATGAAAAGGCAAGTTACGCTTCCTTATACAAAAGCATAATTGTTTGGTAGGAGGATAGGTTACAAAAATACTACCTCCTATCCTCACCCATACGCTTCCTTATACAAAATACTACATTCTATCCCGAGTCAAGTACATCATCATCAAAGGTGGAAAATGTCTTCGCTCTCGTAGAATGGAAATTAGAAGCTCCTTAGATATCTCCACCGCCATCTTCTCCCGATCGCTTTGAGTTCTTATGACACAACAAATGAAAACTGAAACCCAAGAGCATGACATTCAATGTACTGAGAGTGAACAAACCACAATCACCACCTCGCACTGGTACTCCAACGGTTGGACTCTCATATGTGTATGGCTCCAGAGACAACTTGAAACGTTCTTCATCCGAGGCAACGTTTAACAAGCGTAAGGGATCATGTTGACAAAGGCTCCACTAACACTTCGAGTTCTCGATCTCGATATGTCCGACAATGCTGTCCCACACGACTATGTGCCTCTTTGGGATCGATATCCACATAGCAACCCAATGGTTGTTTTGTAGTTGAGTGGCGATAAATATCATCCACATCAGTCCCCAAACCTTCCCGATTTGCACCATGATGGTAAGTTGCCTCCATAATAATCCAACGCCCCACCGAAGCTTTCTTCCTAAACCATTGACATTGGGCTTGCCTGCCTTAAATTCGGTACTTGTACGTCCAATGCTGAGCAAAAGTATGGTCAAGAAAGCACATTCTGCGCTCCCGAAATGCGATGGATTTTTTGGTACCGTTGCCTCAAGAAATAAATAAAAGCATCCATATGCTGCATATAAAACAAGACAAGTCGTGATAGAAGACATTACGGACGAGTTAAAGATAAGTCGTCTGTTAGGTAGATGACCTATAGGATCGACTTATCATTAAGTCGCCTGTTAGGTATGACTTATAGGGACGACTTATAATTAAGTCGCCTGTTAGGTCATCTAAACAGATGACTTAAAGACGACTAAAACATAAGTCGCCGGAGTCGTCTGATAGATGACTCCAATTTTATAATTAAGTCGTCTGTTAAGTTGTCCATTAGCTCTCTAAAGTAAATAAAGAAAACTTACTCTGTCCACCATGCTAAGGAGGTTCGAGTGGAATAGAACCGACTTGGACATAGGCGTGGTTTCTTATCCAAACGTGTTTTGAAATAACCGCACACACATAATGTAGATAAGCGCAATCATTTTATAGCACAAAGCAAGCTATTATGGGACATTTTCTCACTTACGGATCAAGTTTCAACCAGCCGTGAGCACCTCCGACATCTTCTTGTTAGCGAAGGCAAAAGGATCATATCCTTGTCCAACCTTTTGTTTGAATGATATGTTTGATGCTGTTTCCCTTAAAAGGAGTTTGCTGTGAAGGAGCAAGTTTCTCTCTCAATCTTTTCATGGACTGCAATCATTTTATCCTTCTTTGCCTTCGAGATTCTGCCTTTATGTCGGCGGTGGGTACTTGTTTGTCCAATACAAGAACGCTAAGTTCACTCGCTGCTGGAGAATCATGCAGCTGTGGAATCGCGATACTTCGTGGAGCTTTCGCCTTGGAGCCTCAAGACGGGTTGACTCGCTCGCTCCATTCACACTTTCACTCTGAAATTTGGATGTACAAGACGGGTTTAAAATCATTGACCAAATCCATACATACAAATCAAACAAATCAAACAAATCAAACAAAATCCATACATACATAAAAAGAAACAAATCAACAAAGGTTCAACCAAGCACACACAACAAACAAAGCACATCAGTTCTTATTCATATCACTTTGCCTAGTGACTCTGCTGTGATTTTGGAAGAGGTTATGGTACTAACCCCTTGTTCGCAAAGGTGGTTTCGAGCCGTTCGGTTTTGGTGATTCCAACCATCTTCTACAGCTTCCAACCTATCACTCAGCAACTTAATCTCCTTAAGGCACATCCTGAACAGCTTTTTCAGTCTCATCTTTAGTGCCTCTACGGAGCCTCCTTGCAAGCCTCCTGAGACCCCTTTACAAGCTTTTTTCGAGGCCTTCCACTATCTTCCTTCAAACCACTCAAAGTCTCCGCTGCAATCACTTCATTCATCGATTGACTTCCCAGCAATCCATGGTCCACTTCCATTTAGGATTCGAATTAAACATAACTTTGATTATGTTATCCGCCGAGTCCTCGCATCAAACTCCCAACGTGGAAACATTTCACCAAAGTCCTTCTCAATAAAGTTGATCACCTTAGTCTGCAAAATGCATAAACTTCAGTCCCTACTACTTCACGGCGACTTTAATTTAAGTCACGGAAAGTCGCCCGAAAATGCTTCACGACGACTTAAATTTAAGTCGTCAGGAAAGTCGTCTAGAAAGACTTCACGCACGACTTTTCCGACGACTTAAATTTTAGTTATCTGTGATTTTCTGACGACTTTCAACGACTTAAATTAAAGTCGCCTCAAGCATTTTCTGATAACCGACTTAAATTAAAGTAAGCATTTTCTGACGACTTTCCACCGACTTAAATTTAAGTCGTCAGTTTTAGGACTGAAGTTTATATACCGCCTCAAGATGGCCTCTTTAAAACATCGGCGCCTTTGCCACCCTTGAAGAACGGTGGAGTCGGCCTGTTTGGTTGGGGATTCCCAAAATTTGCACCTAAATCTGGCAGAAGTTGTACACCCACACCAAGAACTTGAATAAAGCCATCAACAGTATGAATTTGCTTCCAAATTTGCTGCCTTCACGTATATCGCAGACTCAAGCCACTCTCCCCAAGGATAATTCTCAAATTTTTCTAAATCCATCACTAGCTTTGCAAGACTAGCACGATAGGGTTGAGAACTTTCTCCTTCAATGAATCCGGCTAAGATAGCAAGGTATCCGAGCATGCGATCTTCCCACCACTCTTGGCATCTCTTAAATGCTCCTATTATCGATCAACATTTGGCCCACCGATATGAACACCCATCTTGTCCCGAAGCGCCATCTCCTTCGTAACCTCACACCTTGGATTTTCGAGGTCCTTCATGTCCGCGAGTTCGCACCAGTGAGGTGTTCAAACTCTATCGTGAAAACCTCATCGGTTCTACACCAACGAGACCGTGAGCTCATATTTCTTCTTGATCTTAAGCTGGAAACCGAGTATATAATGCACCAGCCTTGAAGCCCAATTAAAATTCAGCTCCTTGAACTTGATGAACACTCCCAACTTCGACTCCTTCAGCCCTCAGATTCGTCACTCTTAGACCTTCACTTAGAGCAAGAAACAACTTCGAAGTTATCGGATGATACGAAATGCTCTTCATCGGTTCTTTCCCAAATGTATATATCCTCCGCGGAGTTCTGGTAAATCCATTTTCCTTGCAAAACAATCAAATACAATCAAATACAAGCATCGAACAAGCAAACTATTCTAAATACAAATACGCATGTAAAATATAGTGAGAAGACGCCAGACGACTTCCACGACTTCCAAGAAGTCTTAAGTCGTCACGACTTCCAAGAAGTCTTCTAAGGACTCTTATTACAAGATGGATGGATGAATGACTTACGGTAGAGAAGATAACGACACCAAATGGCATCGCAGAAAGAAGGAAAGAATCGAGAAGATGGATTTCATTGTTTAAGGAGAGAAACGGGGTTTCCAAAATTTGTGAAAAGGGAAAAAAATGTATTTATATGTCCGTAAATTATTCTTAAGCTTAAATTACTTTGTTAAATTATAGGTTCGATGCGGTTTGGGCGACTTAAATGTAAGTCGCCTACATTATTATTCAGACGACTTTATAGTTAAGTCGCCTTTTCCTAAACATAACCCCTAAACTTAATTAACTAACTGTACACTTTAAAAATCAAATTAAACTTAAAAGTGTTAACTATACAAAATAAAGACATATAAGTAAAAATATATATTTTAGAAAAATCCAAGCTTTCCAAAATCTAACCCTAAGAATACATACAATACTACAACATATGTTTTCAAACCCTCAAACCAAAGAATATCATGATTAACTACTTTCACTCATCTATGTTGAAAACTATTCATTTTATTATATGTTAATTTACATCATTTAAAACTGTTAATCATTACATGATTTTTATTTTTCACTTGTCCAAACATTTTTTTTAATTTATAAATTATTTTTAAGCTCAACAGAGCCAGACGACTTAGTTTTAAGTCGTCTCGACGACTTAGTTTAAAGTCGTCTGCATGCACGACTTTACGTGGGTAAGGAACAAATATTCGGTTTTTTGTTTGTTCACAAGGGGTTAGTTGTAATTTCAATACCCTTTCTTTTCATTTGGGTTTATCATTTGAAATCATGTTTTGAGTCACAATTGGCAATTTTCTCATTATACTACTGAATCACTTTCTATTTAAAATAATTGTTTCTTACGCAAATGTGAATAATATATTAACATGTAATGTTAATATTTTTACTTTCGATAATAAATTTAGAAATACTCATCATGCAAGTACAAGTATATCAGAAATTTTGATTTGAAGTTATGCAGTCTTTGTGACCGATGAATGCCAGGTCGCTATACAATCATGGAAACTAATTATTGTTTTCATCCTCTTCCATGAGTGTATGCGGTTTCTCATAATAAATATATTTGAAAAAGTAAATAAGCTTCAATATATTTATGGCCAAAAATATGGAGTGTGTATCCGTAACGCTAAGCTTAACCAATACACATCCTAATTCATGTCATTTTCGAGGCTTAGAATGATTCATGTGGTCTTGGAAAAAACGACCCTATTAGGTTAGTAATCAAGCGCAATTGCATTTTAGTTTCTATCTTCTAACATATATACACACATAATTTGGATACAAAATAAATAATCAATTGGGTGGTTTTGCCATCTAAGATATTCCCTGATTCAAATCTCCGTTGTGAATAAGAGGTTGGATATTATTTGTTCAGACCATATCATCGCATGTGAGAATGAGTCACTAATCATCATATATTTACATTATTTCGATGCCTGACCCTTTTGATGATGTTTTTTCTCCAGAAAAGAAGGGGACCATATTATTGTTATACATTCTTACAAACTTCAGCTGATCTAATTAATAATTATAGTAGTAACATTTAAAGTCCAAGGAAACGACCTACCAGGCTACCACAAGGGCAGCCTTGCATGCCTAATTTATCACCAAAAGATCCACGACACCGTTTCCACGTCAGTTTGGCAAAAGACAGGTCAGATCTCTTCCTTTGTCCATACAAATTGTGACATGTGTATCATATATTGTAACGGCTAGATTGATCTACGACATGTCTTTTTCCAACGCTTTACGAGATGGTCCTTGTTTCCCGAATTTTATTTTTAATTCATTATTATCCAACGGCCACTACTTTCACGTTTTAACCTAAATTATAGGTCCTAAACAATTTTGAACAAACGTATAAATTATTACATAGTAATATCAACCATAATATGTAAAACATGGTGTTCGTCAATATTACAGATTTGCATCTGTTTTTTCTTCTGTTTGGTTATGGTCAATGATTCAATGGCTTTGGTCAATAACTTAATAGCATATAAAAAGAAAGTGTTGCCTTATGGTTGATATTACTATGTATTTAAGCATTCAAACCTTTAGAAGATTCTAGCAAAAACTTCTGGAATTGGAGACAAAACCTGAAATTGTCGAACAGAGGAACTAGCAAAAAGCTTTGTATCTTTTCTTTTAAAAGAACCTGAACCATGTGAGAAAAGGTGAATCTTATGAAGGTGACCAATAGAGTCAATCATTTGGTATTTAAGCTGTTTCCGTATCATGTATACTACATTCTGTAGCTGACGTACGGTTTCCTACTTTCCTAGCCATTTTATCACAAAAAAAAACAGCACAAAGCTCAGCAGTTTATTGACTCTCAAAGAACAAATCTGCTGCTTGCAGAACACATGCGGTCTATTTAATTTTGGGCTTGATAAAATTATTAACCAAAAGGTGGGCCTGTGGACTACTATTGCCAAGAACCCTTCTTACTTTAAGACTGGTTATGAAATTCGATAAACCAAGATTATAGAGTTTAAATGATCTAACCTAGAGAATAATAGTATAGTACCATGAAAATGGGAAAGTAATAACTAGTAAAATGGGATAATTTTAGCTGTTGGGCCAGCCAGATATTGCAGCCCATTTTGATAAGTGACATTTAATCTTCCAGCACGTTTGGGCTAAAGTCTACTCATAACGGGTTCAACTCTCTCTTTCTTATTTCAGCGCCGTTGATAATTTGTCGATTTATAAGGATCAGAAACTTCGATGGGAAAATAGGAGATCGAACATAGTTTACATATTCTTGTCGAAGTTCATAGAAAGCATGGTTGGTCGATTTATGTCGGCTTGCTTAGCCCATAGTAAACATTGCAGCACATCGTCTCTTCAAAGTTTCACAAATCATACGTGCACGAATGTGTGTTACTGTTACCTTTACGTTTGATCAAAGTCTATACAGTCAATAATCATCTAAACTTCTGAAGCAGCAATAAGGTTCGAGGCGGGGCCCATACGGAAGTTGATAACTTCATCTCGACACATCTCCCAAGGGCCAAAATACAATCCATTCACGAGGGCATATTCTCCGGCCTATGGCGTTCACATTAACCAAGCACACGTGGAAACCAACGAATCATCCACGTCATCCAAAACCATACTAAACCACTTAAAAGGTTTTGGTAAAAGGCCAAGAGAACCGGATAAGGAACCACGACTCCAATGACGTCCCCATATATTCCTTTCCTTTGTTTTCTCCGTATTGCAAAATACAATATTTATTTATTTCGTTTGTCTCCCTTTGTCCTTGATTTTGTTATAAACAAAATATATGTGACAATATCACCAATTCACCATCGTGGGTTCAGCTTATCTTGAACTTTCTTGGGAACCTAAATCGGATGATATTGTTGCATGATTTATCATCTTGAGCTATAATAGTCTTGCGAGTTTTGAAGGTGTAGATCGTGTTATACCACAGCCGGAGAAGATAATGTTAAAAAACTACATGTAAATCGGATTTAAATGAAAAAATATAAATGATAGATATTCAAGAAGCAATAAAATAAAACAATGCCATGTTTTCATCTTCGATTCATATAACATAGAATAGATTAAATTCTAGGATAAGTTTTCTTCTGTTTTGAAGAGTTGACTTTATTTAATCTTTCGTCCACCTTAAAAAAGAGACATTGTGTTAAAATTGGAAATGTGATGTTAATCAAAAATGTAACCATTGGTATCGTATCTAATATTGTCACATATCCCAGTAATTAATATATAGATAAGGTATAAAATAATCCATTACTTGAATAGCAATTGCCTCGATCATTTTTTATTTATGAAATATTTTCAACAAATTATAACTATTCTTTCAAAAAAAATTAATAAATATGTGGTGGTTAGTTAAAGAAAAAAAATTAAATATTCCTGAATTTGTCGCCACAATAAATGACTTTTGTAGTACTTGGTTTCCAAACATTTATCTGAAGAAAATAAAAATAATTATAAGAAAAAACGATAACCTTTAAAATTCCCCCCCAAATTATAAAAAAGGTTTAAAGCGCACAGGCATAAAGACAGAAGCCATTTATAAATAGGCGAAGAGCGAATATTATAATTATCTTCATCACCATCTCCTCGTTTTGTTAAATCTCTGAAAGTCTCTCTCTCTCTCTCTCTCTCTCTCTCTTTCTCAACTCTCATCTCATCAACCATGGATCCTTACAAGGTACGATTCTCTCCTTTATCTCTCACCTCTTCATCTTCGGTAGAAACTGGTTTCATTATAGCTTGTTATTGCACCGGGGTTTGTAGCCGTTGGAACTGTTTGATTGGTGTCTATGTCGGATCTTGACTTTCTTCTAGTCGAATCTGTGAATCTTGATCCTGTTGATGATGATTTTGATCTTGTTTGCAGTATCGTCCAGCGAGTTCTTACAACTCTCCTTTCTTCACCACCAACTCTGGTGCTCCTGTATGGAACAACAACTCCTCCATGACCGTTGGACCCAGAGGTAATATACATGTCTATTCTTCTCAAAACGGTATCGTTTCATTCTATGTCTATGTCTTAGTATGGATGTAAATGTTGAGTGTTACACTTATGATTGTTTTGGCAGGTCCTATTCTTCTCGAGGATTACCATCTCGTTGAGAAGCTTGCTAACTTCGACAGGGAGCGTATTCCAGAGCGTGTGGTTCATGCTAGAGGAGCAAGTGCAAAGGGTTTCTTTGAGGTCACTCATGATATATCTAACCTCACGTGTGCTGACTTCCTCAGAGCTCCAGGTGTTCAGACTCCAGTCATTGTTCGTTTCTCCACTGTCATCCATGAGCGTGGAAGTCCCGAGACCTTGAGAGACCCTCGTGGCTTTGCAGTCAAGTTCTACACCAGAGAGGCAAGTCACCACTCCTTTTAACATAATAACAATATTTGTTTGTTTGATAAAACAAATTTTGAAGGCCATTGACAATTTAATAAGAGTATATATTTTATTTTATTTAACAAATTTAAAGATTTATATGTTTGTAAAATTTTCATAAATTTTTTAGAGGGCCAATGTTTCACTAGTTTATGCTAAAGACCGGTTATGCTAATAGCAAATGATCATATTCTACTTGAGCAGGGAAACTTTGATCTTGTCGGAAACAACTTCCCTGTCTTCTTCATCCGCGACGGTATGAAGTTCCCTGACATGGTCCACGCTCTCAAACCAAACCCAAAATCTCACATCCAAGAGAACTGGAGAGTCCTTGACTTCTTCTCCCACCACCCTGAGAGCCTGAACATGTTCACTTTCCTCTTCGATGACATCGGTATCCCACAAGACTACAGACACATGGAAGGCTCAGGTGTCAACACATACATGTTGATCAACAAATCCGGCAAAGCTCACTACGTCAAGTTCCACTGGAAACCAACTTGTGGAGTCAAGTCTCTGTTAGAAGAAGATGCCATCCGCGTCGGTGGAACCAACCATAGCCACGCAACTCAGGACTTGTACGACTCCATTGCTGCTGGTAACTACCCTGAGTGGAAGCTCTTTGTTCAGATAATCGATCCAGCTGATGAAGACAGGTTCGACTTTGACCCTCTCGATGTCACCAAGACCTGGCCTGAGGATATCTTGCCTCTCCAGCCAGTTGGGCGTATGGTGTTGAACAAGAACATTGATAACTTCTTTGCGGAGAACGAGCAGCTTGCTTTCTGTCCTGCGATCATTGTTCCGGGGATACACTACTCAGACGACAAGCTGCTTCAAACACGTGTCTTCTCCTATGCGGATACTCAGAGACACCGTCTTGGACCTAACTACCTGCAGCTACCAGTTAATGCTCCAAAATGTGCTCACCACAACAACCACCATGAGGGCTTCATGAATTTCATGCACAGGGACGAGGAGGTAATGTCTTTTTTTTTTTTGTAATGAAGTTTCAAGTTAGAATATCGTTTTCTTACAAAGAGGTTGGTTGGGTGCAGGTTAACTACTTCCCTTCGAGGTATGACCCGGTTCGCCATGCTGAGAAGTATCCAACTCCACCAGCAATCTGCTCTGGAAAACGTGAGAGGGTCAGTAATCAAACCAAAGCTACTCTCTGTTTCAGTTTCCTGTGAGCATATGATCTAAAGCTTCAACAATCTGTTTTGCAGTGTATTATTGAGAAGGAGAACAACTTCAAGGAGCCTGGAGAGAGATACCGTTCATTCACACCAGAGAGGTACTCATTGTTGTTACTTTTTTTGTTTGGTTATACTCAGTACAGTTACATGTTCTTATTGTTTTACGGTTGATTTTAACTTCAGGCAAGAACGTTTCATAGGTCGATGGATTGATGCTCTCTCAGACCCTCGCATCACACATGAAATCCGCAGCATCTGGATATCTTACTGGTCTCAGGTATAGAGTCTGAAAATTTTGTTTTACTGTCATTGTATGTTTCCTTGAGCCTTATACAGTTTAAAAAGCTGTGAAGTTTTTTTTTATCATTTTTGACACTGATTGGTTAACTATGTGTGAACCAGGCTGATAAGTCACTGGGACAGAAGCTGGCAAACCGTCTGAACGTGAGACCAAGCATCTAAAACGAGTGAACAAGATTCTTGATTGGTCGTTGTGTGGTTCTAATAGGCAAGAGAAGAAAGATGGGAAGAGATCAGATGTGCCATGATATAATCTTCATCATGTGGATCCTGTGTGTTGTGTTGTAATATTATTTGTTTTAAGACCAAAACAAAAAAACTTCTGTTGTGTTGTGTGACCTTGGTTTTGTCTCATGTTCTTCACAAATAATACATCACAGATTTTATAATAATAGTCGGTGTCATTTGATGAGAGCTTCTGTTTCTTTGAAATCTTCTTATGAAAATGTGACACATTGGAATTAAAGATATATCCACGCTAAAAAGTAAGAACCACATGACCAAAGATCTATCGACAAAGACATGGTCTTGGTACAGAAGTTCTGGATGAAAGAGTAAAGCAAGTATGAAACGAAAAAGATTTAAAGGCCATAGAATCTCTATTTGCTTTCTGTGGATATTGAGAATTTAAAGTTGATGTCAATATGTGCTGTAGATTTGGCCACATTTGGATTTGACATTTTTGCTTTGAAGTTATGTCAGAAATCTATTCAACTTATAAAAAGAATTCCTTATAAAAATGTAAGTTTTTCTTTTGTTGTTACAAAGGCTTCAACGTGGCCAGATATGAAATAGCTAGTTGAATTTGAAGTTATCCATAAGTGAGATCTTAAATGTTATATGTTTATTAGGGATTGGTATTAGATTCAAAAGTTTAATTGATTTTGAAAGAATTCGAAGACATAAATAATAGATTTTGAAGTATTATAAATGATTGGATGAAGATTTTAATGCATTTGTCTGATTTTTCATTTAAAATTTTAAAAGAAGACAAATAAATTTGATAAAAACCAATTCCTTTTATTTCATGAATTTTTTGAATATTTGTATTAAAATGCACAAAAAAAAGAAACAAAAATTTTATTGATAGAAAATAATAAAACCATAATTATTTTCATAACATATAGATAGAGAAATCATTTTTCAAAGTGTAAAAGAAACTCTACTAACAAAATATAATAAAAACCCAAATATTTTTGTATCAATATATAAAGATGTAGACATAAGACTATATCAGAATATAAAAGAGTTTGTTCATCTATTGTAAAATGGATTACAATATGATATACTTTAGTCATTTTTCAAAACAATAATAAATTTTCTAAATTGATAACGAACATTACATTTCTAAATCTATTCTATCAATAACCTTTACATACATATCTAATAAGTAAATGCTATAAAGAAAACTCTTTTCAAATCCTAACTTGAACCTTTTCGGTTCTTTACATTTTATAATAAGTTTTTCATTGACTTCTTCTCAAATTCAATTACCATCAAATACACCGAAAATTGAATAACACAAACCTTTAGCAGAATTGGAAAACTAGAACTGAATAACATTAGAATATAAAGTATTTTAGAAAAATGATTTCAAATACATAGTCCAACAACACAAGAATTTAAAGGAATCAATGAAATACATGATTGAATAGCTTCATCTTAGAGTTGTGGAGGGATGTAATTTGATTGCTAGTGTGATTATGAATAAATTAATATAATTGTTTGAAATTGATATCTTCTATTTAGATTGTCTCTCGAAGAAAACATAGGTTCAGTTTCTCTCTAAGACCGTCGGTTGTTTCAGCTTTACAATATATTATTTAATCCAATATAATTTATTTTGGTAAAAGAAAAAAAAGTAAAGTTAAAAATTACTTTTTAAAAATAAAGATATAAACAGTATATCTTCTAATTTAAAACAACATTATTCATTGATTCATTTTGAAGCAACAATGAAATAGGATTGAAATAAAATTTTCTTCAAAATAAAGTAAAAAAAAAATGAAGTATGATTTGAGATAGTCTTTGGTCTATAATTCTTATAACTTTCAAAGATATGTTTATATGCCTTATGATTGTTTCTTTGAGAAGATTACTTGATAATTTAGACATTGTTTTCTCTGCAGGAAATGTATGTGCAAGGACTTTGTACCTGGAATCAAGATGCAAAGCGTATTTTCTTACATTTGATAAATAACTATCATCATTATATCTTTTTTAGATATGGCGTAACAGAAGATAAAGCATGATTGATTGATGGATTGATACGAGATGCTCTACTTTTTCATCACCCTTGCATCAAATAGTATTCAATCTTGGATCCAAACATACAGCTGAAGCGAGATGTTCTACTTTTTCTTCACTCTTTCTCAAATAGTATTCACTCTTGGATGAAAACATACATACATTACCTTTTATGGTCTCAGCATATGCGTTCTTTCTGAAAAATTGAAGGTTAAAGCGATGGGAGTGTGGCCAAGAGAAGATACGGCGAATCAAAGAATCATTTTGAGATCAGAGGAATCAAGGTTTAGGGAAGGAAGGTTTAAAGGTAACCCATTTTTCATCAAATATGACAATTTGAATCGATTAGATCCTGAGAATAAGGAAAGAAGTATCTGGCGATTTTGGGGAGTTATACGGAGTTCCTTTCTCTCATCGACAGCCTGGTGTGAACCTATCGTAGATGCTATTATACATAGGCCCCTAATTATACAACTAGAATACTGGATTGTTTATTTTCATAGGTATTAGGAGGATCTATAAAACAATGTAAGTAGCACAGATCTGTCCAAATAAAGACTGAGAATCTATAATGGAAGAAGGCTCATGTTTCTGTTTAGAAAAGCGCGAGAACTCAATCCTATGGCAGGCCAAACATATGATTCTCTCCTGTTTTACATTTTTAAAATTTTGTCAGAAAAGACGCTAAAAGTCTATAGTGTTGAAATATAACTACTGTTGTGCTCTATTCTCACTGTGTACTATATTGATTTCTCTTGTCACTGTATAGTATTTGATTATCACTGTATAGTATTTGATTATTGGGTTTACAGCCTCTCCATTCTCTTCTCCAACACGCGTGTCTACTGACGTACTCCCACCTCTTTCCGCAACATTTAAACAAATATTAAATGTCACCAGAAAAAAATAGTTAGATAATACTTCCATTTTATTGAAAATTTATGTTGTTTTTTTTTTTACTTTTTTCATACCAAAATAATATTTTAGCCTTTAACATAAACTTCATAAGTATTATTGAGAATTTTTTTAATTAGTTGAATTATGCTTAGATAATAACTATTGAAATAACTTTCAGATTTGTAATTTGAAAATATTCTCCTTTTTTTGAACAACAATAATTTGAAAATATTATGTAAAATTGTTTTAACTCTCCAAAGTCATTTTTAGTGAAAATTGCATAATTATTTTATCCAATAATTAGACAGAGGAAAGTATGAATATGTTCTTTATATCCAGCTGGATTTTTCTCTCCATTGATGCAAAGGAAACAAAAAAAAATTAGGAATTTACTTCTGGATAACTTTCCTAGATTTTTTTGGTCAAAGATAACTTCCCTTTTTACCTCCAAACCTCTCGAAAACACACCAAATTACCCTGCCACGTCATCTTCCCGGAGTAAAAATCTCTCCGTTCACCGGACTCAATGGCTTTTCTACCTCTCATACCAACCTAGAAAATAAAGGCCTCGATTCTATTCTTCTTGGGTGTACCACAGATCGGACAAAGAACAAGACCTGCCTCACAACCCGTGCAGCAACAGAGATGCCTACACGGCAGAAACAACACTCTTGTCTCTCCACTAGACCCACAGTTCCAGCAACAACTATTTATCTTCTTCCCCGGAAAACCATCTCCGTCGCCTCCTCCGCAGAACGACCCTTCGTCCTCCGCCGCTGTAGCATCGTCGCTACACGTGGCGGCTCTCTCTCGAACCTGTTCAAGCGTCGAGTTGAGGGATGCAACCATCGCTTCGTTCTCATGAGCCATTCTCTGCCACGTTTGGTTCTCTGTTTCCATCTTCCTCAGCAGATTCTCGAGCTCTATGTTCTTGCTCAACGCTCTCGACATCTCTTCTTCCTTCTGCGCCATCAAAACCAAAGCTTTCGTCTTCATCGTCCTCAAGATCGTCTCTGTCTCTTGCTTCCTCTGTTCTTGCAACGCATATCTCAACCTCTCACTCTGTTTTTTTCGAAAAAGATCAAAACTTTATCAGTGCCCATGATGTAAAAATGAAATCTTTCGATGAGATATGTGATCACGAACCTGTATTCTGATGAACTGATCGATCTCTTGCCTCTGTTTCTCCATATGAACGTCTAAAATGCTCTGAGAACGATTCTGTTGATGATGAAACAGAGCTTGTTGGTTGTAATCTTTCTGCGACTGGAGAGTGTTATTATTCATATACGACTGATCGATTCTGATCCCGCCATCGTTGTTGATCAGTGAAAACTCGGAGCCACCAGTTCCGATGAACGGAGCGTTGTAACTCGACTGCGCTTGTATTGCCATTACCGCTAAAACAGAGAAGAAAAGCTTTGTTTATTAACAAGAACAGAGAACGAAGTTATAAAGAGAACCCAAAAGGCAAAAGGCTCTGATCTGCTTGTTTTCTCGGGAAATAAACTTTGGTTTTCAATACAATGCATGTAACGTCTGCACGATTACCACCTTATCAATATATAAATATGATATGAACGGTGAGAGAGACTTTTATGGGTTAATATTGATCTGACACTATTATTAAATAGTATTAGCACTAAAGAAACGACGTACAAATGCCTGATTATGTGACTGAACTACATCTTTTATCTTTAGAGATTTTGCCAGAGCCGTTTTGTCTTTTGTTAAGTTTTTTTAGGTGATTCTTTCTTGGCTTTTTCGGTAATACATGAAAAAAGATTTAAGTCCAAGTGGAATTATAGCAGGCCAGAGATTTTTTTCCCTTTTAATTTATTTAATTTCTCTGATTTAAGATTTATTGGTGACTCTGATTTGGTCAGTTGGGTCATTGGGAAAGCCTGAATTATATGATATTTTCTATTTTCTTACCACTATTTTCAGTCATTCTATTTATGATCATTGTAAAAATTATTAGTCAAACGATGGCCGAGTTCACCCATTATTTTGTTCTAGAAAAGGGTAAGCCATTGAAGGAGGAAAAAACAGGCATATAACACTATTGCTACAAATAATCGACGATAACTTTTTTTTTTGTTGTTATCCACAACCATAGGCTTTAATTTAGATGTGCACAAAGAAACAAAAAAATGGGAAAACCAAACTATTATAACAATTTTAATTTACAGCTCATTATACCGACTCTTAAATTAATTATTTTACACAAACATAGACATATATATATATATATACGATTGAAATATACATTTGATGATATATATGAACAAATTGTATATAGTAAAATTCCAGAGACATTTAACTTTATAAAATGTTTGGCTAATTACTTTATAAAAACGCGGCAGATTTAAAATTCAGTATTATTCAATGTAAATCAGTATCCAAACCGTTATAGTTGACCACTGGAAAATTTTCTGGTCAAATATGGCTTAGCAATTAAAAATCCCCTTCTCTAAATAAATCTTTTTAGTTGGATGATGAAATATGCGATGAATGAATGAAGTCTTCTAGAAATTAATATAATCAAATCTGTTGGAACGTTACCTTTGGAGGCACCGCGGAAATTTGAATTTTGAATATAATATGTCTACCGATCAATGGTCTAACTAAGTAACAATAGATAACTACCCTGCTGTCGTATAAGATTTTTCGTTTTCTATAAATTAATGTGTGCATTTTGATTGTGTTTACTCTGAAAATGATAAGAAATTTTCAAATATCATGTTAACATTTTCAAAATAAAGTTAGGATTTGAAGATATTTATCATACTGACAAAAATGAAGACCCTCCAATTTTTCTTACAATCGTTAATGTTAGCTAGCAAAATGCACATATATTAACCTTGGAGCTAAAAGAATTTAAATTAACCTAGGAGCTTAATACACGCCAGTAAATTTAAAATATGACAAACATTGTATTATAGAAAGAAGAAAGGACAATAATGAGATGTAACATATAAAAAGACAAAGTAGCCTAGCGCAAAAAAAATTAGATGCGTATTGGTCGTCGTCAACTCGTCATGAACTGGAAATACACGTTTCTTGAGTTACATATTCATTTTTGGAAAACTTCAGTCTATCGTTTGATTCATATCTTATCTGATAATAGTTTGATTAGGAGGAAGATTCTTTGACCGAAACCAAAGAATTAATTTTCGAACTTAACAGGCAATATATCGAAGTGTCATATATATATATACGTTGTAGACTTGTACTTGTAATTTGATTGAAAAAAAATATCTGTTTAACGACAAATAAATGTGTATAGAAAACTATATTTTGTCAATAGCAAGAGCATCATAAAAGAGATGTTATAAAAAATATTGAAATGTAAATACTAGTTAAATTCAAAACTCATCTATTTTTTTTTTGTTCACATTCAAAACTCATCTATTAATTTCTCAAATTTGGAGAATCTTTCTCCAATGTTAGGAATGCATATGCTCTTAGGGTTACCTATATATTTAAGTGATACTGATACACTAATACAAGGCACTTTAATTGTAATTGTATATTGGCAGACGAAATCAAACACGCCAGATTTAATATATGTTTAGGAGTGTTGCGTGTAATCCGTGCAAGACCTCAGCCTCAAGTTACAAAGAATAATTAGGGCTATACCTCAACATCGTGAACCTTTTATGTAGAATTATGATTCTTGTTTAGAGTTCGTATTAAAAACAATCTTCTAATGTTTAGATTTCAGGCGTCAAACCATATATTATTGCTACTAGGCTTACAAGTTACGTGATCATGTTCCTGCATCTCTCATCGCAAATTAGAATCATTAAAACATAAGGTAAACTTAGTCAAAAAACATAAGGTAAATGCATTTATGTATTGATTAATTATATGATTGAATTAAAATAACTAATATTTTAAAAAATTTGATGGTTGGTTTTTGGACGGTATGAAAAGAAAACATGGAGAGAATGCTCCATATTTATAAATTATGACAAATACATGATGCTAGAGGACTGGAGAAAACCATGTGATATATGCTGTAGATTTTGGATGAGTTAGAGACACTTGTTGGCTATAATGTTATCATCTGAGTGTGTGTCGCCCGTTTCTTGGGAGGTGGATGTGTTGTTTTGTTTCCCCCGCAATCAGAAATGAAAACCCAAAATTTAATGAAAGTAAGGACAAAAACACACTAAACAAAATAATCATAGCCCAATACTTGCTTACAAATAGTCGCCAACTGGCTCACTTATAATCTCACTGATAACTTAAGCCCACTTGATGCAAGTTTGATCCGGACGACCTATAGACGCTGCTAGACTCAAAAACATTGAGAGGTCAAACGATTTTTACCGAATGTTCAGGGACCGAAGAATTATATACTTCATACATTTGACAGTAAAACACTCGCGCGCACACACACACACACACATATATATATATATATATATATCAATATATGTAAACACATCATTATGATGTAATTTAATATTTTCGTGTAGACAGACTTGAATATTACACCAATATGATCAGTTTAGTCGGATTGAAATTGAATATTGGTTGACAGACGTCAGGAAATGAACAGATGACAACAAAGCGGTCCCTAATCACTTTAAATTGGGGGATCTCGGAATTTTCTTCCTAGCAAAAGAGAGGATCTCGAAATTTTCGTGGTTTGCGGTGAAAGCAGTTAACTTTTTTTTTTTCTTACTTTTGAAAATCCTTGCACAAAACGACACCAGTCGATCCGACAACTTTTTTTGTTTCATCCTACAAGATATTTAAATATCTAAAAATATGCTCGTAGCTTTCCTTAATAAAGTATGCGTTGCATTATGTAACGTGTAGTTGTTAGTTCAATACCATACAGCGGGCTGAACATAAAAGGCTTGCATTTTAGCAAAAAAAAACACAAAAGGCTTGCATTGCGTTTGACCAGAATTGGTCACATACGCATCGTGAGACACCACTCTTGTTTCTAGTTAATACCCGCATTTGCCGATTGGTCCAATTCCACACCAATCAGTATTAAACTGGGATATACCTAATTTGTATCTAATTTTTAAGTATTTGTATTAATCAAAACAGATGAAATATCTGTAAGTATTCGTAATATCCGCAAATATTTATTTATTTTTCGAATATCCGTTTTCCCGAATATCCGTATTTTTTTGAAGTAAAGCAAATCGAAAAATTAGATATTCTTGGGATTCGAAGCAAATCACAAATACCTTCAAAAATCCGGATATCCGATCCGTGCCCATACCTATCCCGTACAAGAGCTACATCACAACCCTCTCCAATGCCATTTGTTATTTATTTCCTTCATTAATATCGCATCGCATATGCAGGCTCCAAAGAGAATGAATAATGTATTGCTAGCATTTTTAAAATTACACAGTAACGGAATTTTTAAGAAAAACATCTAACAAGCCAAAATTAAAATCTGTACACAGAGGATTTAAATATATATCAAAGATAATTTAGTGAATAAGTAAAGAATTAATAACATAAACAACTGAATACCTTTTTTGTTTATAGTTTATAAATTCTTCGTATAATAAACAGTGAACGATCGAGTTGCCCAAAAAAATAAACAGTGAACGATTTCAATACCCGATTTTAGATTGACAATGAATACTCTTAAAGAAAGTAAATATTTTATAATGTGCGCCTCGTACCGTACTCGGCTATATAGTCCAGATGCATGCGATATAAGTCGTGGCCCCCGTTGTCGCCAATAGTCGTGCCATCGGCGTTGGTCACGTTCAAAGCCATAACATATTACGTTAATGCATACGCTCAGACGTACGATAAAGATGACGTGTTTAACGTAATCTTTTACATATATATACAATACTCGCGCTCGAGCTCCCAGACCGGATCATGGATAACAAATGTATATATTTCACCAGATCTTCACTGCGTTTTTTCTTTTCTTTTTTTTGTCGGCGCCATTTACTTTTTGAATTCTTTTATGTACGTACTCAAGCAGTAAAAGTTTATATAGACACATGATAAATCAATGGTCCACACTAAATATAAACATGTCATTGTCAACGTATCTACTGTATGTTGAACAAAATACTCATATCATTCGGTACCTACTTTCTCTCGCTTAAAAACAAAATACTTCTAGAAGTAAAAAAACACCTCAAGTGGTGAAACTAAATTTTTTAGTTTATATAAAGTACAAACTGAAATAAAGATGACTTATTAGTAAATCTAAAAGCGACATGGCCAGATGTTTTTAACTTTCAGACCACATGTGACGTGCATGACTGAGCTTTTGTTTCATTCTTCACAGTTTTGTTTACTATATCCTATGTTGCTTTCTAAAAATTTCTCACCGTCTTTTTGAAACTTTGGTTGTGAATGGGAACTCTTGTGAACTGAGAATATCAAAACACAAATTGTAGACAATCATAGTGACACAATATTTCAACCTGGCAAGTTAAAATATAATCCGTTATGGTAAGAGAGATTATTTTCGGTGTCTGCCCTCTCATATTTGACGAGAATAGGGCTAGAACAAACTTTATAAATAGAAAATCAAAAATCAAAAAAGGAAAATAGGAGTTTGAATGTTACAACGGTAGATTCTATTTCAGACGCGTAAAAATCTCTGAGACCTGAATCGTTAAGTTTGAAACATTCTCTTATATCATTGTCTTTTTCAGGGCTTGTTATTTGAGCTCTCCTTGTTTTTTCTATTCCCTTAACAAGGACGAGGTTCCAAGAGAACTTTGCTTCTTGTTCTACAACATAAAATAAGCAACTAACTAAAAAAAATAGTTCAATGAGAAAACATTCTCTTGATCGATGGCTCTTAACGGCCCTTCTTGTTGTTCTCCTCTCATCCTCTTGCGCATTTGCCTCAAAAAAAGAAGTGAAAAAGAAGACGAATAATAAGGAGGTGACTTATGATGGAACATCTTTGATCATCGATGGCAAAAGAGAGCTTCTTTATTCCGGCTCTATCCATTATCCTCGAAGCACTCCTGAAGTAAATACATTTCAATGAAATATTCGTCCATTTTTTCTTATAAGGTCTTTGTATTGATATAAGAGTTATATTTGGATCTTGTCTAGATGTGGCCAAGCATCATCGAGAGAGCCAAACAAGGTGGTTTGAACACGATTCAAACATATGTTTTCTGGAATGTACATGAGCTTGAACAAGGGAAGGTAATTAAAAACTCAAATCCATTCATACACGATATAAAACATAAATAATAAATAAAGAATTTTAGTAAAGTTTTCGTTTGTTATTGTTGTTTTCATTAGTTCAACTTTTCGGGACGAACTGACTTGGTGAAGTTCATAAAGTTGATTGAGAAGAATGGCATGTATGTGACATTGAGGCTTGGACCATTCATCCAAGCTGAATGGACTCATGGGTAATAAATAAAATAATTGCTTCTTTTTTTTATTTTGATTATTCCTTTCGTAAATGTTTCCCTTACTGTTTTATGTATTTTGTTTTTATATCAGAGGACTTCCTTATTGGCTTAGAGAAGTTCCTGGAATTTTCTTCCGTACAGACAATAAAGAATTCAAGGTATTATTATATAAAAAATGTGAGCCCTTTTATAGTTAAAGAGATTAACAAAATAACTTATTGCAGGAACACACAGAGAGGTATGTACGGACGGTACTCGACAAAATGAAGGAGGAAAAATTGTTTGCTTCACAAGGAGGTCCCATTATATTAGGACAGGTCCCAAACAAAAACACTAACACACATATACATAATGGTCTTACAAATATGAACAGTTTCGAAATTAATATGAATATGAAATGCAGATAGAGAACGAGTATAGCGCAGTTCAACGTGCATATAAAGAAGACGGTATGAACTACATTAAATGGGCTTCAAAATTGGTACACTCGATGAATCTTGGGATCCCCTGGGTTATGTGCAAGCAGAACGACGCACCTGATCCTATGGTAAAATTATCATAATGTCTGGGTTGTGTTTTGTATCAAATGGAGGAAAATGTTTTGTTAAGGATTTGATAAAAGAAAACATTGAGAGTAATCGTATTGACCTTGAAACAGATCAATGCTTGCAATGGAAGGCATTGCGGTGATACTTTCCCTGGTCCAAACAAAGAACACAAACCATCTTTATGGACCGAGAACTGGACTACTCAGTGAGTTTTTAATCTTTGTTATCTTTAGTGAAACAATGTAGAAACTTGAGATTTAGTTATGAAAGTGATAAGATCTTGCGGGTTTCAAGATTCATTGCCATTTATATTTCATGTTTTTTTTACTTAATAGGTTTCGTGTGTTTGGTGATTCGCCAGTTAAAAGATCAGTAGAAGATATTGCTTTCTCAGTTGCTCGATTCTTCTCCAAGAATGGAACTCATGTGAACTACTACATGGTATAATAATTTAACCCTTTGGATTCTACTAAACTGCCTTTGAAAATCTTACAAAAGAATGCTTGTTGAAATACTTTAAAATCTTGTAGTACCATGGGGGAACCAACTTTGGAAGAACCTCTGCCCATTATGTCACCACTAGATACTACGATGATGCACCTCTTGATGAATATGGTTTAGAGAGAGAGCCTAAGTATGGTCATCTTAAACATCTCCACAATGCTCTTAACCTTTGCAAGAAACCACTTCTTTGGGGTCAGCCTAGGACCGAGAAGCCTGGAAAAGATACAGAGGTATATTACAATAGCATGTACTCATCAAGAAAGATTCAGTGTCTATAAATTACTCAACTATATATGTTTTTTTATTACAGATTAGATACTACGAAGAGCCTGGAACGAAATCTTGTGCAGCTTTCTTGGCTAACAACAACACCGAAGCTGCAGAAACCATTAAATTCAGGGGGAAAGAATACGTGATTGCACCTCGTTCCATTAGTATTCTTCCAGATTGTAAAACTGTTGTTTACAACACTGCACAGGTGAAGAAAACATTAAATTATGGTTTTATTAACAGTTACAAAGTCTCTAACGCATTGTTGTTTGTTTGGATTGGACCAGATTGTTTCTCACCACACTTCAAGGAACTTTATGAAGTCTAAGAAGGCGAACAAGAAGTTTGATTTCAAGGTGTTCACTGAGCCATTGCCTAATAAGCTAAAGGGTGACTCTTACGTACCCGTTGAGCTTTACGGTTTGACTAAAGACAAAACAGACTATGGTTGGTACACAACAAGGTAAATACCCTTTTTTTGTAACTTGGCTTTAGGTAAATACTCTTTTCGTGTGATTATATATAACAAAGTTGAATATTGAAGAGAAACATGAAGTTAATTTTGCTTTGTAGCTTCAAGATCCATAAGAATCAATTACCTAAGAAGAAAGGAGCTAAAACCGAAGTAAGGATTGCTAGTCTTGGACACGCGTTGCACGCTTGGTTTAATGGAGAATACCTTGGTAAGAATGATGTATATATATATGATGCAAAAATATGAAAATGAGCTATGATGATGATGATGATGATATTTTTCTCTACTACCAGGAAATGGACATGGAAGCCATGACGAGAAGAGTTTTGTTTTCCAGAAACCGGTTGCACTAAAAGAAGGAGAGAATCACCTTGTTATGCTTGGTGTTCTCACTGGATTTCCAGTAAGTAACAAATATAATTCAGCATTTTTTAAATCAATATATAGATAAAGATATATTTCACATAGTGGTTGGCTTTTTATGTTCTTACAGGACAGTGGATCTTACTTGGAGCATAGATACACTGGTCCTCGTAGTGTTTCCATCTTAGGATTAAGTTCTGGAACACTTGATCTCACTGAAAGCAGCAAATGGGGAAACAAGGTTTTAAATCATTTTCTCATTACTCTCTAATTGATTTACAACATTTAGAAAAAAATACCCTTGATTTGATCCCACTTTTTAATAATTTTTTAGGTCGGTATGGAAGGTGAGAGACTCGGAATCCATACCGAGGAAGGTTTGAAGAAGGTCAAATGGCAGAAATTCACCGGAAAAGCACCAGGACTTACATGGTACCAGGTAATGAAAATAAGACTATATATTATGTAATAACTGGCAAGAGATCTAGAGACTTTCTAATGACATAATAACACATTTTAATGAATGTGAAACATATCAGACCTACTTCGATGCACCAGAGAGTGAAAGCGCAGCAGCGGTTCGCATGAGTGGAATGGGAAAGGGATTGATTTGGGTGAACGGAGAAGGCGTTGGAAGATATTGGATGTCTTTCTTGAATCCATTGGGTCAATCCACGCAAATAGAGTATCACATCCCTAGATCTTTCTTGAAGCCCAAGAAAAACCTTCTTGTTATATTCGAGGAAGAACCTAACGTGAAGCCTGAGATTATAGACTTTGTCATCGTCAACAGAGACACCGTTTGTTCTTACGTCGGAGAAGACTACACTCCAAGTGTTAGACACTGGACTAGGAAACAAGACCAGGTCCAAGCCATCACCGATAACGTGAGTCTCACGGCTACTCTTAAATGCTCAGGCAACAAGAAGATCGCAGAAGTTGAGTTCGCTAGCTTCGGAAACCCTATTGGTACTTGTGGAAACTTCACACTTGGTACTTGTAATGCTCCCGTTTCAAAGCAAGTCGTTGAAAAGGTAATTATCAGACTGTGTTTTTTTCTTAATTTATAATGTGTAGCTTGTTATAGAAGTAACTAACACAAGAAACTTGTACGCAGCATTGTTTGGGGAAAGGAGAGTGTGTGATTCCGGTGAACAAAAGCACATTCCAACAAGACAAGAAAGATTCGTGCAAGAACGTTGTTAAGACGCTTGCCGTACAAGTCAAGTGTTCTCGTGACAAGAAGAACTGAGGGTATTTTTTTCATCACTATCATATGGTTCTTCTGCTTTTAGTAGACTCTGTTATTGAATGTTTCCTTTTATTTTGTAGAACATAACACATGGAGGAGGAGCTGGTTAAGAGCAAAAAAAAAAAAAATTTCATATTATTGTCATCTTATTTTTTTCTTTGATTCACTGTAAACTTATCACAAAATTAACTGTACACATTCTTAAAAAAAAAAAAATTATCAAAAATTCTCAGAGGTAGCATGCGTGCCGTCTTAACGATATATACAGACATGCATACTGTTTTCTCGAACAAAAATGACATAAAAGTCCCACGTGGACAATCGTATCTCAACAACCAATGAGGTCCACCGAAAGATGTGGCTGAGAAAAACAGCAGATAACTGACACCCGATCTGTTTCAGTTTGGTCCGAACAAAAATGAAAAAAATCTTCACCCACCCTTGACCATATTATTTTCCTCTCAATTCACCATTGAAGGATTAGGAAGAGAGCTATGGCGGCACCGATTGTTAACGCTGAGTACCTGAAAGAGATCAACAAGGCTCGTCGTGATCTCCGCTCCATCATCTCGAGCAAGAACTGTGCTCCGATCATGCTCAGATTGGCGTAAGTCTCCAACTTCTAATGGTTTCTCTTCGCTTGATGTGGAAAAAGGATCGATCTTTATTGCTGGGTTTGATTGTTTGAATGTTGTTTTGTGAAGATGGCACGATGCTGGAACCTATGATGCACAGTCGAAGACAGGGGGACCTAATGGGTCTATAAGGAACGAAGAGGAGTACACTCATGGTGCTAATAGTGGTTTAAAGATTGCTCTAGAACTCTGTGGTATGTGTTAGATTGCTCGGTGAATCCTTTTTTTATATTATGGTTTAAGAACTCTGTTTTATATAAACCCATTGTGATTTTGGAGTGGAGTTTGAATTGTTAAAGTTAAGAATGGGTTCTTTCATGTTTTCAGAGGGTGTGAAAGCTAAACATCCGAAAATCACATATGCGGATCTGTACCAGGTGATTACAGATTTTGAGCTTAAGCTATATCGTGTCCTTGTTGCTTTTTCTGATCAGTTACTGTATGCTGCACGTGTCTCATATGCTCCTCCCATGATTAGGCTTGTTTGGTAGACTAGATTGATGGTTCGGCTGTGTGATTATGGGTTCCAGGATATGTTGCTGATTGTGATTTGGTTTACAAGAAATATAGATTGACTATGTCTTTCAAGTTAGAACCTTTATCTCTTGCAGACTTGCAGTAGAAACTAGATTCAAGTAAACAATACGCATCAAAATTTCAAACGATCAAGAAGCATAAAGTAGACAAATCTCTGGTGTATCATGAAACATATTTTTGAAATTGAGTTCCAAGAGTTTTGTAACCCTTGTTTGCAATTAGATTCTTTAAAACTGTTAATCCATTTGTGTTATTCATTTAATATTTGGACTGAATAGAGAACTTGTCTTTCAGTATCTTTGTCTACCCATTTTTATAGTTGGTCTTGCAAGGTCAAAAGACTAAAGAAATTCGAGTTTTGTAATTGGATAATTGATTTTTGTTTAAGCCAATTTGTTTCAGCTTGCTGGTGTGGTAGCTGTGGAGGTTACTGGTGGACCTGACATCAGTTTCCAACCTGGGAGAAAAGTAGGTTCTTTCATATGACAGTTACCAGTTTAACACTTAAGCAAATAAAACTAACTATGTGTTTCTATCTTATAGGATTCAAATGTCTGTCCTAGGGAAGGAAGACTTCCTGATGCTAAAAAAGGTACAATAGATATTTTTATATCATGGAGTATTATGGTCTAGTTCTCTATCAATTGACCATGTTTGTTTGTTTTGTTTGTCTGTAGATTTCCAACATCTTAGAGATGTCTTCTACCGCATGGGGTTATCTGACAAGGATATTGTAGCACTCTCAGGGGGTCATACTCTGGTAAACTCATCCGTTTTTTTAACTAAACACATTAAAACTTTTCCCTGTGCTTATGACCAATTTTTTTGGGTGTTATAGGGAAGGGCTCATCCAGAGAGGTCAGGCTTCGATGGACCCTGGACTCAAGAGCCTCTGAAGTTTGATAACTCATACTTCGTGTACTGTTTCAGTTCTTTTTTCTCTGAGAGCTTAAATCTTCTCCGTTTAATAACAAGCACCATGATTTTGTTACTGTTTTGGTACCAGGGAACTGCTGAAAGGAGAATCAGAGGGTTTGTTGAAACTTCCATCTGACAAGACTTTGTTGGAAGATCCAGAGTTTCGTCGTTATGTTGATCTTTATGCTAAGGTATAAACTACAAATCATCTTTGACAAGTTTCAATTTATCAGATTTGTTGTTAACTCTTAGTTGACAAGTTCAATTTTGTGGTGACAGGATGAAGACGCATTCTTCAGAGATTACGCAGAATCTCACAAGAAACTCTCTGAGCTCGGTTTCAACCCCAACGCCTCGGTAGCCAAAGCTTGTTCAGACAGCACTGTTCTGGCTCAGGGAGCATTCGGTGTTGCTATTGCGGCTGCGGTCGTTGCCTTAAGTTACTTTTACGAGATCCGAAAGAAGATGAAGTAAAAGAAGCCACGAAGCAAACGATTATCTTATCTTTTTGCATTTAAGATACTATCAATCATCTATAGAACGTGTACTTCTGCTACAAAGATGTCAAAACTCTTTAATCCACGGTCATAAAATGTTGTAGTAAGAAAAGACGAAGTCAATGGTTTGGTTCATGGATGCGTGACGGTTCATTACAACGTTAGGGAAAACTGAAAATGATTATATGCTGACGGAGATTGTGTGGATATCTACCAAAGACCGGTCGATATCAACAAAGTGGGGCATAGTCTGAAACTTGGACCTAACATGTTATGTTAGGTTTTGTTCGGTAGGGAGCTTCTTTAAATGTTTATATTTATTGTTTTGATAGTCACCAACTAGATTGGCTTCAGATGGCATCTAATGGACGCAAAGCGTTTTCTTGCGTCACCGAATAGCTTTATTCCAGTTTTGTTTCTATTAAAACTATACGTTTGTTACGTATAAGAACTTTTATTGTATGGGATGTGAAGGTCCATATAGCCTAACAAAAATAATAATAGACATTTTACGAAGTTACGCTTCTGTGGAGGATAGTTGGGAGAAATCTTAGTTAGACTGTTGCACTCTGCATTGGTACCCACTACCCATTTTGGGTAATGTATACGTTTTAAAAGTCGTATATCTAATAGTATGTAGCTTCAGTTTAAGATTTGTTTGGTGTGTGGACGACAACAAATCACATGTATACTCTATCCAACTTCTTTATTGGTAATTCATTAAATACTCTATCATGTCGGTAGGAGTTGAGAGTAAATGTACACCAGTAAATGTACCAAAACTCTTTAAGATTGTCTTTCAGGTATCAAACAAACACTTGCCAATAAAGCTACTTGTTATATAAAAAAATAACTAAAAACAATTTTGAAAACCAATATTATTTGGCATGTTTATGTCGATACTTAATTTCAAAAATATCGCGATAGCTCTTTTGAAAACAAATGTGAAACATACTATATTGTTACAAAAGATCAATAATTCCATATGATAAACTACATAGGTAGCAACTCTACAAAGTTAAGAAGCTGATGTCTTTTAATATTTGCTCTGGTAAATACGGGTATTTACAAATATATGCAATCATGTTATCTTACATTATTTGATATAGAGTTTCAATCGAATTATTTATTCCATGATAGGCTTGAGAAAATCATTTTCTCAATAAACCATGTTTTTCAAAAATTAGTTGGACGTTACTATAACAGGAAACCTTGAATTAATGACGAAAACATGATGTAAATGATTTGTATTTTGTAGTTGGGAGCTATGTTGCATGGAAGCGTGTATGACAAGGTGGTTCCTGGTTCCGAAGCGGAAACGGATTCGGAATCGCTCGGAAGCGGTCGGAAGCGCGGTGGAATCGCGAATCCGAATATATATAGTTTGGAAGCGTAATGGAATCTATGATTCCAAGCTGGAAGCGTCAAAAAGTAATTGTGGAATCGTAAATTTAAAAAATAGAAAATATATGTTTTATTTCCTTAATGAAAACCCTAATTAAAAAGTAGGAAGACTAAGTAAATGAATCGTCATTCTTTGTCGTTGCTGTAAGACCCGAACCCGGCCGACTAGGCCGCGGTCGATGCCTCACGTCGCTCGGTCCATACCCTGACCGAACCTTTAAAAATTTTGCCCTTTATTTAAAACATCGCCCATAGGCGAAGGCTAACTCAGATCCTAGCTCAAGACTACCTTAGTCATTTCCTAGCTTAAATCATTTCAACTTACGCACAGCGGAATATTATCTACCAACCATTGGTCTAAAACCAATCTAACACTTGTCTGGTCAGATCACCTCAGCTACTGGTCAGAAAACACAACTGCCAGCTAGCTCCAAGGTCGATCCTGAACCTAGACAAAGTCATACCAAATCCGTGGTTCCATTCACCTAACCATTCTATCTAGATCTATGCAACATTGATAGATCATACCTTTGCCACATCCACGGAGCTTGTTAGCTCATTGTCCCAGCTGACTTAGCTGTTTAGCTAGCTCATCCAGCTAGCTGAAATGAACCACTTCACTTGAGGTTTCCCACTCTCTTCCAGTGATCGAGCTGTGAGGTAGCTTTGCCCAGCTCCCTGTCAACTCGTCCAACTCCCTTATACCTGCATAAACTCTTCCCTTGGGTACTTAGTCATTCAGCCAACCATCCCCACGACTAAGTACCTACGGAAGTCTTCACCGCAAAAACGACCTCAAGCAAATATGCTCTAAAAATTAATTAAAATTCATGACAAATACTGATAATTCCCCACTAAGAGGAATCCACAATCAGATTGATCAGAACCGGCCTAATTCACATAGAATTTGGCCAAATCCCACTAAACCGCCATAACTGACCACCATCAAACCGGCCTGATAAATCCAATCAAATCACATGATAAATCATGATAAATCCTCACTAAGAGGAATCCATGGTCGGATCCCATCAATTCCATCCAGAACTATGAGATCCGGACCTAGCTGCCCAACCAAGGCCATGGAGAGTTCCACCGAACCGGCCAAGGCCTGGTTTAGTACCACCATGTCTCAGGCGTGTGCTCCCCTGTAACCAAGTCCTTTCATGGACTAACAAAGCCCATCAGATCCTAAGTCAATCAACCAACCACCCCACATGACTCAGAACTGATGAGTCTTCACACTTCCTAACCGGCCATGGAACCATGTCCCACTGAACCTGATTAGTGCTGCTCTTACCACCGGTGCATCCTTTGATCAATCAGATCAGACACCTTTATCCACCATCCATGGATCAGGTCGTCCATCCTTGCCCATGATCAGATCACACACGGCCCTCCTTGTATAAACACACCAGCACAATACTTGTAGACCATACCAATAAGTACTAGCCTTACTCCTCTCCTTTGCTTGCTGTGTGATCCAAACGAATTGGACCTTGCACTCCACATGGTTCCTCTGATACTAGGACCCCCATGTGTCTCATCAATGGGTCGGATCCATGGTTTACACCATGATCAACCCACATCAAACCATGAACCATCATGGATCACTATCCAATGAACAGCATCTCACTATCACCCCACATGGATGAAGTAGATCAACAATGATCCGCCCCTCCTCTCAGGGTCCTGGATCCTTAGTTTACATCACAATATATGGTCTTCAAGGGGCGTGCCTTACCTTGGCTTAACAGCACCACAAGAGACATAAACATAAACCAGAAAGTAATCATAAGCATGTTACCTCATCAATGATGTTTGTAGATCTTGTGTCATCCTTTATGAGGGACGACCATACTCCTCTTGATCACACTTCCATCAATACTTATCATATAATTACAGTAATGATAAGATACATTAAATGGTCGTGCCTCCCTTTCATACCATGGAACTCCCATGAAACCAGTTTCTGCACTGCATCCACCTTTGAGGCTGTGTTGGCCTTTGGGAGTGGAGTCCGGCCTTCTCCCTTCTCCCCTGACTATTTGCGTGTGTTCCCAAGGTGTAGAGGAAGCCTAGGATGTGTTCCTTCATGATCAATGACCACCCAAAGGTCGTGCATCAATCCCCCTTTTGTTGCCCATGAAACTGCCTTTCCACACACATCTGCCCTTAAGGCTGTCTCCATCATTGGAAATGCATTCCGGCCCTCCATCTTCTCTCCTGGCTATTTGCGTGTGTATTAAGGGTGTAGAGGAAACCCATGACGTGGAAAACAACAATCAAAACTCCCCATAAGGTCGTTCATAACCCTCCCCATGATTGCCCACCAAAATTGCCTCTTTGCTGCCATTGATTGCATCTCTGTCTTGGATTGTTGAATCCGACCATCTCCATGTTTTTCTCTGGTTTTCTTTGTGTTTCAGGGTGGAAAATGAATGCTTGGCGTGTCTGTAAAGGCACGGACCTGCCCTCTTTTTATAGAAGAAGGAATGGTTACTTCTAACCATTGCATCCCTTCGGTTTTATTTCTGGCCATTGATTTCATCAATGGTCCAGATCACACCCATTCGCCTATGGCAGTTATCTGGACGTCCTGGGCTTGTACAACCACTCCTGGACATGTCCAATACAAGCCCAAACCAAATGCCAAGCCACTGGCCCAACCCCAAGAGCCCACCGGCCCATCGCCACATATGGGTTGCCGATGGCCCGTCGGACCCGCCCAACTGTCCGAGACCGAACACTCAGTCAAGCTGAGTTGAGCTGATCCCCAGCTGACCCAGCTGAGTGAGCTAGTCCATCCAGCTCAGGGAGCTGACACACTCTACTTGAGCTCCAAGTGAGCTCCGTCCAGCTGGTCGAGCTTCTTGCATCCCCCCGTGAATCACTCTGCACAGCTTGATATCTTTATCTTATTCAATCCTTCTAAGTCCCTTGGTCTATTTCCAGACCTAGACTTAGTTCTCCCATGATCCATTCTGATCATGCACCACATCACAGCTTCACTAGCTGATCGAGTTTCACCGGACCTCGTCCATATAGAAACACTCGACCAACTCCTTTAAGCTTGTCTCCATCCTATTTTGGTTAAGTCTCAGCTGTATGATTCCCTTAACCACCTTTTTGGATCATGTCACACTTGTCTTTAGGTCATATGACCTGTCTGGTGCGTCTCCATGCACAATGGTCCATCAGACGATCCTACTCGGGATCGGGACATGATGCTTTCTTCTTCTTCTTCACTAGAGCCTGCAGAGAATTAACAAGGTAAATTTTTTTCAGATGTGTTCTTTGTATTTATCAGAATTAACAAGGTAAATTTTACAGATGTGTTCTTTATATTTAAGACTTTGTTGGATTTGTGTGATTTAGACATTTTAAAATTTTCAGACTTTATTTTATATGTGGGTTTGCATTTTATATTTTTATATATATAAATATATATATATATATATATATATATAATTACATACGCTTCCAACACGGATCCGTTTCCTAAATTTTTTTAAAAACTCGCTTCTACGTTTCCATACGATTCCGCTTCCGCGTATCCGCTTCCGTTTCCATGTAACGTAGATTGGGAGAGTAGAAAGGTCCCTTGTTAGGGTAAATCATAAAAGAGAAGGAGAAAGCATGATTAAAACCAACTCTCTATTTTTCATCAATATGACAAACTCCACGTGAGGTTTTCATCTCCCACACTATTCTTAATGACACTTTTAATTTTCTAAAGATCATTTTGGTTCAACTTGCTTATTCCTTTTCAAGTATTAATAAAGGGTAAGATTGTTGGAGAATTTTACGAAAAAAAAAAGATTGTTGGAGAATATGTACATTGTAGAAACTCCACAAGACAATGAAAGACATCATCAACAAATTTCTTGGAAACCCTGTGACTAACATTTTAAAAACTATTGATCTGACTATTCTGCTTTAGGTGCTCAACCTCTTTAATAAACTCACTTTTTTTTGGTAATCATGTTAAATTTACCAAACTCACTTTGACAAATACTATTAATATTTTTTTTTCAAATACTATTAATATTATTGTAACATAAATAGCCATAACGCTATGCAGTACGAAACCATCACCGTTGTCTTGTGTATTGTGTTAGAATATGTTGACATTGGATCATTGATTGAAAGTGTCTATATATTACTATGATTATTGATTGTTTCACTTTCACACACCTACTAGGCTTAGGTACAGTTTATATCCGGGTTTGTAAAACAAACATAAATGCGTTTTAGTTCTCAAAAACATAAATGCGTTTTCCCATTGATATTGTGAACAAGATCATGTGAATATTATTTATATTATATAGTTTTGATAGAGAATAAGAAGAAGAAAAAAATCAGAAACAGAGCCCACTAGCCACTCCTTCAAACGTGTCTTACCAACTCTCTTCTAGAAAGAGTTTAGGCTTGTCCTCACCTTCCTCCTCCAACCTCTCTCTCTCTCTCTTAAAAACATTTCTCCATAAAACCCTAGTTTCATCATCACAAGATCATCGTCACAAGATATGGGTAGGTCTCCATGCTGCGAGAAAGACCACACCAACAAAGGAGCTTGGACTAAGGAAGAAGACCATAAGCTCATCGCTTACATCAAGTCTCACGGCGAAGGTTGTTGGCGTTCTCTCCCTGCATCCGCCGGTCTTCTCCGCTGCGGCAAAAGCTGCCGTCTCCGTTGGATTAACTATCTCCGTCCTGATCTCAAGAGGGGTAACTTCACCGTCGAAGAAGATGATCTCATCATCAAACTACATAGCCTCCTTGGAAACAAGTAAGAGCCATCATCACAAAGCTTTTCAACAAAATCCTCTGTTTTTTCTTAATATGCTCTGTTTCTCATACTCTGTTTTTTTTTTACTTCAGGTGGTCTCTTATTGCGACGAGGTTACCGGGAAGAACAGATAACGAGATTAAAAACTACTGGAATACACATGTTAAGAGGAAGCTTATAAGAGGAGGGATCGATCCCAATACTCATCGTCCGATCAAAGATACGAAAGCTCGTCGAGATGCGAATGAAGCTAGAGAAACAGAGGACTCGCTTGCAAAGGTTCTCTCTTTCTGTCCTCAGTTGGAGAAAGAGGAAAGTTTTAGGGAGGAGAGAAGATTTCAAAAGAGTCTAATTTGCAAAAACGAGAGCTTAGATTTGAATCTTGAGCTTAGAATCAGCCCGCCATGGCAAGACCAACAGCACCGTGATGAGACTAAACTCCGGTATGGGAAAGAGAAGTATCGCTGCAGTGCGTGTCGTTTTGGGTTGGGAAACGGCGAGGAGTGTAGCTGTGGTAATGTGAAATGTCAGATAGAGGATAGTAGTAGTAGCAGCTACTCTTCAAGCGACATTAGTAGTAGTGTTGTTGGTTATGACTTCTTGGGTTTAAACACTAGTGTCTTGGATTTTACTAGCTTGGAAATGAACTGAAATGAAAAGTACTAAAGAAGATTATGGAAAGCTGTGTTATTAACAATTTAAATTACTCTTCTCTTGTCCATTTTCATCTTTACTTCCCTAAATTCCCTTCATTTTTCAAAGATAGCTGCCCAACGTGAATCAAAAATATAACCGTGGCCTTAGGTAAATACAAATCTTGCATGGTTCTCACGTTCAACAACACGTTAGCTTTTAACATAGTTTTCACATATTTTAGGACACTAGCATGAATATATCGGTCTTAGATTCATGCTAGTCTATTCAAAGATGTGAAATTTTTAGTTCATAGTCTATATAGTCTACTACAAGATATGAAAATTTCATAATTTTTTCTTAGTCGTATGTTAGGGTGTTATGTTCACCCGACAAGAGATATATACCCATGCTTGACAATTGTCTTTGGTTATTATTCCCAAGAGATTTGACATTTCAAGAAAGAGGATAATCTATGTAAGGATGAGAAGTTTGAGAACGATTGAAAGGGTATGTTCCTATTCGCTACAACCTTTTGTTTCATCAATTGTTAATACAAATACTATAACACATACAATGTGTTAGTACAATGTCTTTACCAAATGAAAGTTTGTTTCACTCTAATTAACAAATTTAGAAATTAACGAGAAGGTTCACCATCACCCTATTTCCAAAAACAGTACGAATAATATCTAGGACATTGGTATATATGGTGCTGATTTGTTTCAACTTTAAAAGTAAATAGCGGCCACACAAATGAAAAGGTAGATATATCCTAAACAGAACTGTGTATATTTGTAGTGGTTTGCATTATGCTTGTGATTTTGATACTTCTAAAAGGTTTGTAATAGATATATAAAGATATATGGAACAGCAGAATATGAGAACGTCAAAGATCAAACGATATAAAAACGGGGTTTAAGTGTGCAGATTGTATGATTACGATTTGGATAAATTATATTCTGTAAATTGAACCAATTCGATCGATTATGTCAGGAATTTAAATCCATGAAACTTAACATCATAAAGATTAAACACAATAATGAAAGTCGTTCCCTTCGTTAACACTTGATGGCTTGAATACACCACAAGTTGAGACTTGAGACAAAAATGAAATAGTCTTTCCGTTCGTTAACACTTTTATACACCACACGTTGACACATAACCACTCGTATTGTTTTTAAAACACGATTATAGAACTATGATGGCTCGAGATATCAAACAAGACAAAACATTTAAAACACTTATCTGAGCAAGAACGTCATATGTTTTAGTTTAGCCTACTACAAAGTAGTATAAACTAGCAGCCCAATGATAGCTCCTATGGGCTTTTATATTGGAACTTTCTGATGGGTTCGTGATCATCCCTGTAAACCTATAATCCTAGTGTCTGAGTACAAATTAAATGATCGCAGGAGCTGGTATGTATAGCCGTTGTGATTTACAGTAGACGAATATAGTAATATTAAGGATCGCAAAAGTTTCTGATGCCTTGCTTTATTGTCAGAAAGCAGCTTACTCAGACTCTCTCTCTGCTCAAGTCCGCTCCTCTTCTTAACCCATCAATATAAAAATAGATATCCAAATATTTCGAAATACTGTACATAACATATACTTTAAGTCTGCTAATAATATAATGATTATTAAACATTTTGGTTAAGAGATCATTAGCTTTGCGACCTGTGAGCAGCCAGTAGCACAGAATGTGATGAGTTTATTGGAATAGTCGACCGTTAGAAGTGGATCGTGTATTATAGTTACGATGATCTCACATGCATGTGATCACCTCTTTTCTGGAGGAATGAGCAAAAACAAGAAAAGGTAACTTCCGCAGTTCCAATGTCCACAAAGATTAAATAAAAGAGAAATGTACATTGAGTCCTACTACGGTATGACTCACTTTCGCAGTATCTCAGCAAAACACTGTCGTTTAAAGCAGCACTGTGTGCCCACTTCCCAGTGTCCCACCCATCTCATTAACTATGTATGGTAAGTAATTAAGGGATTAAACCAAAAGATTAGTTCTCCATCAAATCCCATAACCCACTTTTCATTTACACACCGGTTTCGAAGAATTATGTTTTCGTTGAAATAGAAGAAAGTAACTAAAATTGTTTTTTTATTTATTAATCCTACTATTTATTCAGAATCATACAAGCGACATGGTACTAGGAATATTTTTGCAGGATGATTATCCAGAGTGATTAATTAATAAAGTAATTAGATTTTATTAATCAAATACAAATAAAGTAAATGATTACTTTTTCCTTTATATTAATCAGACAAGCACCAATGTCGGTAAAACCCCACTCACTTCACTCTCTCCACTCCTCCATGGCTTCCTCTCTTCTCGCTCTCCTTCTCTTCTTTCTCTCTTCTCCGTTCATTTCCTCCGCCGCCGACGCCTCTCAGGGAGCGAAGACCTTCATTTTCCGCGTCGATGGTGGATCTATGCCGTCTATCTTCCCGACGCACTACCACTGGTACAGCTCCGAGTTCACCCAAGAATCCAGCATCCTCCACGTGTACCACACCGTCTTCCACGGCTTCTCCGCGGTGGTCACTCCCGACGAAGCCGATAACCTCCGCAACCACCCAGCGGTCCTCGCCGTCTTCGAGGATCGTCGCCGCGAGCTTCACACCACGCGTTCTCCCCAGTTCCTCGGCCTAGAGAACCAGAAGGGACTCTGGTCCGACTCCAACTACGGCTCAGACGTAATCATCGGCGTTCTAGACACCGGAATCTGGCCGGAGCGGAGGAGTTTCTCGGATCTCAACCTCGGTCCCGTCCCCAAGCGTTGGAGAGGCGTTTGCCAGTCTGGAGCCAGGTTTGGTCCAAAGAACTGTAACCGTAAAATCGTTGGAGCGAGATTCTTCGCTAAAGGACAGCAAGCAGCAGTTATCGGAGGAATCAACAAAACGGTTGAGTTTTTATCTCCACGTGACGCAGACGGTCACGGGACCCACACCGCATCGACCGCAGCTGGGCGTCACGCCTTCAAGGCCAGCATGTCCGGATACGCCTCCGGGATCGCCAAAGGCGTCGCTCCCAAAGCTCGCATCGCCGCGTACAAAGTCTGCTGGAAAGACTCCGGATGCCTCGACTCCGACATCCTCGCCGCGTTCGACGCCGCGGTTGTCGACGGCGTCGACGTCATCTCGATATCGATCGGCGGCGGAGACGGGATCACCTCGCCGTATTATTTAGATCCGATCGCGATCGGCTCGTACGGCGCCGCGTCGAGAGGAATCTTCGTGTCTTCCTCCGCGGGAAACGAGGGACCTAACGGCATGTCGGTTACGAACCTCGCGCCGTGGGTGACAACCGTCGGCGCGGGAACGATCGATCGGAATTTCCCGGCGGATGCGATTCTCGGAGACGGTCACCGTCTCGGCGGCGTGTCTCTCTACGCCGGAGTTCCTCTCGGAGGTCGGATGTTCCCGGTGGTTTACCCCGGGAACGCCGGGATGTCGTCGGCGTCGCTGTGCATGGAGAATTCGCTCGATCCGAAACATGTGAGGGGTAAGATTGTAATTTGCGATAGAGGGAGCAGTCCTCGTGTGGCGAAAGGACTGGTGGTGAAGAAAGCGGGGGGCGTCGGGATGATTCTCGCTAACGGCGCTTCTAACGGTGAAGGTTTGGTTGGTGATGCTCATTTGATCCCCGCGTGCGCCGTTGGATCAAACGAGGGAGATAGGATCAAAGCCTACGCTTCTTCGCATCCGAATCCGGTTGCTTCGATTGATTTCAGAGGGACGATAACCGGAATCAAACCGGCTCCGGTTATTGCTTCTTTCTCCGGGAGAGGACCGAACGGGCTAAACCCGGAGATTTTAAAACCCGATTTGATCGCTCCGGGAGTTAACATCCTCGCCGCTTGGACGGACGCTGTGGGGCCTACAGGTTTGCCTTCGGATCCACGCAAAACGGAGTTCAACATCCTCTCCGGTACATCGATGGCGTGTCCTCACGTCAGTGGAGCCGCGGCTCTGCTTAAATCCGCCCATCCTAACTGGAGCCCCGCCGCGATAAGATCCGCAATGATGACCACGACTTATCTCGTCGATAACTCTAACCGCTCGTTGATTGATGAATCCACGGGGAAGTCGGGTACGCCTTACGATTTCGGGTCGGGTCATCTCAATTTGGGCCGGGCTATGGATCCTGGTCTGGTCTACGATATAACCAACGACGATTACATCACGTTTCTCTGCTCGATCGGTTACGGTCCAAAGACGATTCAAGTAATCACGAGGACGCCGGTGAGATGTCCGACGAAGAGAAAACCGTCGCCGGGGAATCTGAATTACCCGTCGATCACGGCGATGTTTCCCACTTCGAGAAGAGGGACGCTGAGGAAGACTATTATACGGACTGCGACGAATGTGGGGCAACCCGAGGCGGTTTACCGGGCGAGGATAGAGTCGCCGAGAGGAGTGACGATAACGGTGAAGCCGCCGAGACTGGTGTTTAGTTCGGCCGTTAAGAGACGGAGCTATGCGGTAACGGTGACGGTGGATACGAGGAACGTGGTGTTGGGAGAAACGGGTGCTGCGTTCGGGTCCGTCACGTGGTTTGATGGTGGGAAACACGTGGTTCGGAGCCCCGTTGTGGTGACCCAATTAGATGTGTTGTAAAAAAAAATCCGGGTCGGGTTTTTGGATGATCATGCGGTCATGATCGTATAACCCATATGAGGTGTAGCAATAACTGCAGAACTATATTGAGTTAGTGGGCTTTTTATTTTAATGTTTTGTGTATTTTCTTTTCCTGAATGAGACTTTTATCTTATCTTTTTTTTTTTAACACACATGAAAATATCAGATGATGTCCAAACTCATCGCTATCATTGTACAACAACGATTAAAGACCACAGATCTATAAATATGCAGACATTATGATAAAAGATGATTGATTACGACATGGGAAAGACAAAGATGATTGATTTGTGCAAAGTGGCATAACTGTGGAGATCTACGTATGTGTACGCCTTGACGTTCATCTGAGTTCCCATTTAAAATTAAAATAAAAAGAAAAGAAATGGGCAGTTAAGCCCCACTTCTTTTGTATGGGTTATTTGACTGTAGATTCTCCAGGATCTAACAATGTATATGACAAAAAGTTCCATAGGCTTTGTATATCTACAACATCACAATAGTCACTGCCAATACTCACTAGATTTATATATTACGTATTTTGATTAATCACAATTCACAAATGTAAAGTATATCTTTACTTGCATGTTTTTCTTTCACATCACTTGCATGTTTATGAGATTGAGATGAAAATTTTTATTCGTTTGTGAAAGTATAGGTGGATTTGCACCATCGTCAAACGATGAAAAGTTACATTAGTAAACATCTTAATTAGTTAAAAGTAAACTGATAACACAAACTATAAAAAATGATAATCACAAGTAGTTGGTAGCACGTAATTATTTTGTAGTTAGCGTGACCGAAAAAGTTGTTTCAACTTATAGTATCTGCACATGTCGCGTGATGTTCATTCACATGTTCAAATCTCAAAATCAAATCGGCAAAAAATGGAGGGTTTCAGTCGTTAGCGAAAGGACTGAACACATTCTTATTGTGAAAAAATGAAGTTGGTAAGCTCAATGTTTGTAGTACATTATGCTATCTACACTCTAGATCGAAGGTGTGAAAGTTGGTGTTTAGAAATTGTAATAACTCGTGAACTGTTGAAAACAAATTCATTTACCTCGCATGAGCAAACAAAGAGATGTAAGAGGGACTGGAAATACACACACATTACAGGATGGACCTAATTTTGTCGTCAATAAATGGAAACCTTGTTTCTATACGTTTTTCCATGACTATATCAACATTCAACCAACCGTTTAATATTTTTTGGACATACAAACAAATTACATTTTAAAACCGGTCTTGCCCATTTGTCTTTGAATTAAAATAAATATGTCTGTAGACTGAAAGACATGGGCGAGCCATTGTAAACTATTTTTACTAACACTTTTCTTGGTATAAATATCTAATTATAATGTTGTGTCTCAACTGAATAAGAAAAGCTACCTAAGTTTGAAATCATTGAAGGGTGTTTGTATGTTGACTACTTATTTACTAAGAAAACAACAAAAAAAAATCTAAATTGATGGAGCGCATGAAACGGTGAATTGGGATTAAAGACTTGGAAAAGTTAAAAGTCTCTCCGCAATCAACAACGAAGATTTCATCATATCGAGGTGAAACTTGGTCGGTCCCAGCAAATATGGCTAGATACCTTTCTAGATATTTTTGTCTGGTCAAAAGGGTAAAAAGTAATAAAACAAGAAATGCTTTCGTTGAGAGTTGAACTCAAGACCTCCCGCTTACTAAACGGGTGCTCTAACCAACTGAGCTACGAGAGCATTTTTGGTTACCCAATACCTGATAATTTAATTATAATAAATCAAATTATTGATATTACTTTTTCTTAAGTTGGGTTTTACTTTCTAGTAAGACTTGGGCCGAGGACCAAGAAAGATCAATTAGAAGATTTGTTTTACCAGCTATCCTGTATTCATTATCCCTTCTTCACAAATATTTAAAGATCCATCAGAAGATTTGGATCATGTGAGATTGTGAGGTGGGTTTTACCAATACACTATTCAGTCTGTTTAAGATCCACAAGTGAACTCGTAATTGGGTCTAAATACGAAAAAGCTGTAAACGTAACACTGAAGCAAATATGACTGCAAATTCTATCATTCATACTCGCCAGTCTTAATTCATGTTTTTTCACTTAATCTCTTTCTGTAAGCACCATCTCTAAAGAAAACTAATCTCACTCTTTCTCATAATTATAAGACCATCTATATGGTACTTCCGGTAAAATTGATCACACATGACGTTCAAGTTAAGCACCATCATGCTTTGCTTGAATGATCATTACACAATTCTGATAAACTTAGGCTTTTTATTAGCATTAGCGACAAAAGAGACATACATAACATTCAACATTAAGACTAACAAACAGGAACCAGAAACAACAATAGTCGATACATCTCTTGTCAACAAAAGGAGTGATATTCTTTTGTTTGAATACTAAAAGCAAATACGAAGTTAAGCAGTACTAAATATCAATGGCTAACATTAACAGATAATTAATTGCCGCTCATGACTGTTACAAACAGCTAATGATCATTGACGCTCCGGTTAAATGGAATGTAAACTTATTTGGTCCGGTCCTGGATTTTGTCAAATCCCATCTCGGTTGGGTCAGTGGCTTGAAGCTCATAGTGAATCCCTTCCAACACTCTTCTCAGCCCACTCTTCGACGTTGCGTACATCATCTTCTCCCTTATCCTCGACGCCTCCGGCGACCTATATATAACAACAAAAATATTACGTTTTGAGTAAGTTACCAGTTGGAGGATAAATCTAAAACACTGACCAGGTGATGAAGAAGAGCTTGCTCATGCGGCAGTTATCAACGGTGACGTAGTCGAAATCAAACACGGCGTAGCGACAGTCGTCCTCTGGCAAGGAGGCGGCTAGATCATGATAGCTCTCGCCGGCAGAACCGACCTTGTCGACGGTGACTTTCTTGGATTTCTCCTCGATCTTGAAAACGATGTATCTGTGCACTTTCTTCCACTTCATCTCCATGAACGATCTCTTGCACTCCTCCGTCATCCACATACCGTTTGTCGAGGCCTATTATACCATATATTATAATAAAAATTATTCAAAATATAACGTCAAAAATGATAAAGGAATAGTCGATTGAATTGAAGCATGTATAATCATTACCGTCTTCAAAGCCATGGTGAGTGTTGCTGGGCTAAGTTGGTGTTTTGAGTATAGAGACCTTTGTTTTGATGTGTGTTGTGGAGAGTGTAGTTTGGAGACTTTATATAGAGAAAAGTTTAAGTAATTAAATGCCATTAGGGGTCTCTTTTATTACAGAATTACCACCTTCTTGGACTCGCACTTGATGTATTTTTATTTTTTTGTAGAAGTATTTGATGTATTTATTTAATATATAAATAGTTTCAGTTTTTAGTCGAGTATTCTACATCCTTTTTATGAAAATTATAGTTAAGAATACCAATATATAGTCTTTTTTCTTTCACTAAAAGTAACCATGGTTAAAAACACAATTACTTTTAAATTTGAATTGTATGGGTTGACCAAAGCAACATATGAATGCTAGTTGATGTTTGCTGATGAGCATATCAACTGTGGATAGAAACTTATCATTAGAAGATGATCAGAAATTGGGAAACTTATTAAATATTTTAAAGCATATTAAGTGTTCCTATATTTTTCTTCCATCCCAAAATTAAGGGTTTCAACTTTAATTAGCTATAATTTTCATTAGCTAGCTGTATTTTCCCTGACATTAGCTAACTATGAAGAAAACAGAGCAACTATTATTACATTGCATAGGGATGTTTCTGAATTATTTATGAATGTTTCTGAAGGATTTAGAATTGAGTTTAGAATTGTTTCTGAAGAGTTCAGAATTGTTTCTGAATTATTTCTAAGGGTTCAGAATTGTTTCTGAATGTTTCTGAACTATTTCTGATGAGTTTAAAATTGAGTTCATAATTGTTTCTGAAGGGTTCATAATTGTTTATAAAGGGTTCAAAAACAATTCTCACGGATTCATAATTGTTTTTTAATGTTTTCTGAATCATTTCTGAAGGGTTCAAAATTCTTTACAAAATTAATGATATGTAACTTTAAAGTATAACAAGCTTTTAAAATTTATAATAACAAATTTCTAACAAATTTTATACAAATAAAAATATTATTTTGATGTAATAAAATGATTGAATGTCACATTTATATTAAGTATATATGTCTAAAAAATAATGATATGACAAGGTGATATATTATACTAACCAATATAACAAAACCATCAATAAATTATACTAACCAGCATAACAAAACCTTCAATAAATTTATAAAAGATAGATCAATATTATTTTTTTGATGAATTTTTGGTTCGTTGATTGTATGGTTTGTCTTACTAATTAGAGAGAGAAATAAATATTTGGAAAAAATATGTAAAAGATTAGACAAATATTAGCGAAAATTTAATTAAAAAAAACAAAATGATAACGAAAAAAATAAGAAGAGACCTAAGAAGATGAATAATATGCATTGGAGAAATTAATGTGATAATTACATATATAATTCCACAGATATTTTTTATTACTAAATATACATCAGTTATTTTTTATATCAAATTTATGAAAACTTTATGATATTCTTTACATAATATATATTTTCATATAATATTTATATCCGCGAATTTGCGGACAACCACCTAGTTTTATATTATAAGTACTTATTTTGAATGAGTCATATACACACACTAGATTAAATTACTTGAATGGAATAAATAAAGTAACAAATATATGAAAAGTAAAAGTATTTAATCCATGTTTAATTGTACTTATCAGTTTTGGTACATTTCGTTTTAAAATTTTAAATCTAAATAAACAAGTATCAAGTATTACCAAATAATTTGTAAGTATTAAAAATATAGACAAGTACCTGATTACTAAGTACTTGACCGGATCAAGTACAAATACAAGCCAAAAATTATAATACTCGCACAAGGAAAGTTAAGTAGCGAGTAGGGCAAAAAGACCAAGTAACTGGCTTGCGCCCATACCTAATTTCGATAGCCTTCACCCAGGAGTTTTCGGGCCAAAACCCGTAGATCAAAATGGGGTTAACTATATTCTTCGCTATACTCATGGGGTTGCGCGAGCACCGAGCGAAGCTTAAAAGGAACAAGACGACAGCTCCAAACCGCCTAACCGTCGCCTGGATATTCAATAGCGGACACCAATACAGGCTCCCATACCATCCATATCCGGACTACAGCGCCTTCCCTCTTCCGGCACTGCCGGCACCACCACCACCAGATCTATTACCTATCATCGGTATTCCAGTACCGATGATTCTGTTTACCGGAATCATCAATTAATTATATCGGTTATCTTATCTCTCGGTTTAGGTCTTTCCGTGGTTTGGCAATTATGTAAGGAGCTGGTAAGGAGTGTTGGACTCTTTTACTGTGCTAAAATAAATAAAAAAGTTACAGTATTAAGTTACCTTATGTGTTTTTCTTATTCTTCTTTCAATCTAAATTAAAAATTAAAAACTATATTAAAGGCAAACAAACTTTATCTTCTTCCCCTTTTAACTCGAAGTTGTAGTCTAAGTCAGGGCTCTGGCTTGCAAAACTAAAACTAAACCCACTTCATGGTATGGAGATTTATTGCCGATGAAAAACAATATTAGTATTTGATACAATTTAGTTCTATATCTAATTTTTATTTTTTAAAAATAATTAATTTATGCTACTTGCAAAAATACAAATATATCTATGAATTTCTCACAGAATTTCCAAGTTTCATTAGAGAAATTCCCTTCATTCTCTATACAAAAGGCAAACAGGCATGCAGTCTCACTAAAAGTTAAATATAACTCGTCGCTTTATCACATGCACACAGTCGATAATTAGAAAATAAAAACAGCAGAGCAACACGAGTCTAGAGATAAAAGCATGAAGATGAGAGATAAACATGAGCAAATCTCACGGATGTTTTAGCTCTCGAGATTCCGCCATGGATGTCGCTTCTGCTCGGGGCATCTCTTCACATCCTCCATGTATGACCAAAACACCTTAGCCTATATCTAATTCTCGTCAATATAACTTGTAATTTTCAATCGAGATAACTCTGTTCTGAATCATTTTCTCAGATTATAGTAAACCCATCTGTTCATCACAGTCATCGTTGATTCGGGTAAGTCATGGACAAAAGTCTTAACAGCTTTATTACACTCTTGTAACGTCTTCAACATAAAGATCTTATCCACACAGAGGTTTATTGGCAGTTTGTGACACTGAGTTGGCTTGGAGAGAAGAGTGTTTGAATGGGGAGAAGATGATGCATGGAACATTTTATATTTAACAAGATCTTAGTTTTCAAAATTTATTTTTAAATGTTTTCACTAATTTTACAATTAGTTTTGAAATATTATTATACATTAATGCCTACATCCTTCATTGGTCTCTCCAATTTTGTGTTACTCAAAACTTGAGCGACCCTTTGCGTGGTAGCTAAGGAATGAGACACGAGATCATTTTTATATATTATTTGGATCACAAATTGTTTTGGCTCACTGACTAGGATAAGAAGAGAATAATAAATCTGTTTGGAAAATTTAACTTGAAAACTTAGTCTTTTGTGAGTTAAAAAAAAAACTTATCTTTTTGGGATGAACAACGAAAATGTGAAGCAAGCAATAATTATAAACTTCAACTTGATCGTGATCAGTCTTTACATAGTTTTCAATTGAATATCGATCCTAACATTTGGTGTCGGTAAATAAGGGAAGGGATTCACGTAATATAACCTAAAGATACGTTCAAAGCCACTACACAGCTCCAAGAAGAATTCTGCAGTCCCGAAGTTTGTAGTCTTCCGATGAAATTGTCCATAACATGCATGGTATAAGCTAAGAAATTCATACCATTAACTGGATCATTCCATACGTGTGTGTGCATGTAAATATAGATATGACACATGTGCCGTGTTCTAATAATTACGTTAGCTATAGTTACTATATCTACGTACATGAACGTGAGTTTGCATGGACCCCTACCTGTTATTATTCGGAGCAAGAAGATATGCCGAGATGTGGAAGCTCTAGGTTGTCTGTTTTGTCAAACTTCTTCTTCCATTTGTCTTTAGGGATCTCTCCGGAATCAGCAATCACAACTTTCTTCCTAGGTTTGCCGCTGTAAGTACCAGCTCCACCTTCAATGGCAAATACATAGTCCATCCCCTGTATCACCTTCCCCAACACAACATGTTCTCCTTCCAACCTGTCCACTCAGATTTCGCCTATAAGTTACCAAACTTTACAAATGAAACTACATATTATTCTAGATTAATGCCTTCTAAGCGCAACATGGTTGGATCCTTAGAGAACATTAGAGTCAGGTCCTGTATTAGCCATCGCCACAAATACAAATTTGTTTTCCTATGTCGTGACTTGATAGACTACGAGAAATAGAATACTCATGAGAGTGAAAGCGGACCAGCATGTGAATGCTTTATCATGAAATTCTCGTCAGGAAAGGTACCACCATGGATTGACTCACTCCCTTTTCCATCACCATGGATGATGTCTCCTCCTTGGACTACGAAGAAACTGTAGCACACCCTCATCCAAGATAAAAACACAAGCATTTAAGTGCAAACCTGAGCATAAAGCCCTGAAATTTTCTGCAAAAAAAAAAAAACAAAAGATTCTACCATCAGAAACTAGTTACACAACTGAGATTTGCATTCAAGATGACGAAGAAAGACATACCAACAGTTTTGGGTACAACAGTGCCATATAGTCCAATAACGATCCTTCCTGGTAATACAAGAAAAGAAATCAACAAAATTTGAACGATCCAAGAACAAGGTTATATAACACTACTGACTCTAAGAGCTAACAACAATTCCAAAATTGTTATCTTGACACACGAATCTATCATCAGATGAATCTATGTGCCACTTAAAATTCACCCGTTTAATGATTCTTTGCAGGTTAACCAAACGAAAACTCAGCTAAAGACTTCAATGTGCTTTACCCAAAAGAGACTAACTAACTCATAAGTCATAACCAAACACTAAAGAGACAAGGCAACTTCACAAAGATCAAATCAAATCTCTCATAAACTTTTAAAACAAGACTACTTTCACTCTTCCAAGATCAAATCAAATCTCAGTTCCAACTGTGTGCCGTTTCTTCGTCATTAGATGATTTTTTTTTTTGTGATATGCTAATGGGCCTAAATTAACGAGAAACGGGCCACAATTTTTCCAAATTTAATGGGTTTTATTTCAACTTGTTTATATACTGTATGTAGAGTAGAGATCCTATGCATCTACACGTTATTTTAATTGGCGGGAGAGCTATGGCGACTAGGGGCGGAGCTGATTCTCAGACTCCGATTCATCATCCGCTGTCATCTTCGTCTCTCTATCTTCTGTAACCTCCTCATCTCTCTCTCTCTCTCTCTCTCTCTATTTCTTATTTTTGAATTTATCATATTGATATTCAATGTGATGTAAATGAAAACAGAGAAGACAACCGTTCGTCGTCGTCTTCGTCACAGATCAAGCGGGATCCGAAGAGAAAGCTTGAGGATTACTTGGATCCAGCTCTTCTTCGTACGATCTCGTCTAGGATCGGTCTAACGGAGACGAAGAAGAAGCAGATGGAGAAGAAGGATGTTGCCGTGGACTCGATCCAGAGAACGGAATTCGATTGGCCTGTTGACCGATTGGATCCTTTAATCAACAATCCGAATCGCGATTCCGGGAGAGAATACGACGGATCACGGTTCTTTTCCCCTATCATCCCGTCGTTGAGCAAACGCCGTTGAAGCGAACGATAACGAATACTGCGCAGGATAGCAAAGTTCGTTACAGTGATAACGTGCGCCGAAAATGGCAGAGGGAATTTGATACGTCGCCGTTTTGGTAAACTATATGGCATAGCTGAAACAATTAAAAACAAGCTTTAAAAAAAGAATGTAAAAGAAGCTAAACTCAGATATTATGTGATAGTCTATAAACTTATAACATTGTATATTTTCATCAAACAAAAAGAGTATGTTCATACAAGAGAGTGAAGCTTCTTTGTCATGAATTAATGAAACCCTCTAGATAACATAACTAATCTAAATGATGGAATACAAGGTAAGTAATATACAGTTGAATCATAGTATATATCACATGCTAAAAATTTTGATAAAAATGTGAATTATTTTTTTAGAGGCGTTGCTTTTGGTATTTCAATAAAGTAGACGTTATTCTTGAAATCACACATTTTAAGTTTTTTCGCATTGTGAAATATTTTCAGACTAAGGAATTTAAGCATCGTAAATAAAATTCATATCTTATTATATGCATTTATCTCTGTTGAAAAGTTGAAATGATTATAGCGCAAAAGGGGATTGTTTCTTGATCCTCAAGGTACAACCAAAACCCCACTTTTAGCTCAAACATCAAGGTTCCTTGCAACGATGCCTTCAAATGTCACACCAGGTCCAAAAGCCAGAATCAGACCCCACTCGTTATTACCTTCATTCATGTTCCTCGCTTTCCTGCTCTCCTCCAACATATACTCCAACACATAGACAATCGAGTTGCTACTTGCGTTTCCATAGTCCATGAGAGCTCTTCTGCTTGGACTCAGCTTCTCCGGCGACAGGTTAAGCCTCTTTTCCATCCGGTTCAAGATGGCTGGTCCACCTGGATGAACCGCCCAAAACATCTCCTTGTAGTCTTTATTAGCAAGTCCTGCTTTTCCTATTAGCTTCTTGCAGAAACTCTCCACGTTGTCTTCTATTATCTGTGGAAGCTCTCTCGACAGCGTGAAGTTTATCCCTGCTTCTGTTAGCCTCCCATCTATTGTCTTCTCCGTGTCTTCACCACCACGAAAGTGCAGTCCAATTGTTAATCTCAAAAACATGGTCTAAGATTTACAAGGCTATAAGCATTTTAAAAGGTTAATTTTAACTACAAAAGATTTTTAAAATTTGAAAACAAAATAGTTTTTAAAAATTTGAGACCAAGGCCAATGTTTATTTTGGCTGTGCCTAGAACCGGTCCTGGTTTACCTGGCAGGAAATTCTGAATTGCGGTGTGAAGCTCAAAGAGTGGCTTCTCACTAACCGGGTCTGGATCCGACCCGATGATCATAGCTCCAGCTCCATCACCAAACAACGCGACCCCAACAAGATCATACGGTCTATCTTTACTGGGGGGTTTGAAACCAATGATGGTTGTCTCTGACGTGGCGAGCAAGACTCTACTCCCAGGATTGTTCTCGGCTATGTCTTTAGCTACGCGGAGCCCCGCAACGCCTCCAGAGCAGCCGACGAAGTAGAGCAGAACACGGTGTGTCTCGGGGCTGAGACCAAGCCCTTTGGCTAAGAACAGGTCGCCTCCAGGAAGACGAGCTTCGCTCGAAGAGACATAGACAAGGTGTGTTATGTCGGAAACAGGGTGGCCCCAGTTCTTGATGCACGATCTTGAAGCTTCTACTGCCATTTCGGTTACAGCGTCGTTGCATATGTCTAGACGCTGCTTCACGGTGGACCCTCCTTCGATGGCGAGTTCTGGATACTTTGTTAGTATCTCCTCTGACATTACAACGTACCTCGTCTTCACGGTGGTTGTCTTGCAGAGGCGAGTAAGCTTCTGTTTGAGTTCAGGGTCATCGCAGTTGGTGGTTTTGAAGTAGCCATCGACCAAGTACTCTTGCATCACTAGCTGGTGAGGAAAGGCTTTACCGATAGAAAGAATGGTCGCTTTCCCTGGGTTTGGTTTCTTCTCTGAACAAAACTCTGTGGCATCGATGCTCCCCATTACAATCTTGTCTTGTTGTGTCTGTTAAAAAAGAGTCAAAAGTGAAGGCATATATATACACTAACGCTTTTGCAGTTTATGACCTGCGTCTTGTGCGGTGTGTTCTGTCTAGTTGATATTTGGTGAAAATTAGGTGTGAGATTCAGGAGCTTCATGTTTATTGCATTGACTCTTTCTAAAAAAAAAGAGTTCTTTTAAGTATTTTCTCTTAATACATAATCTTTAAGCTTAGCTTTAACTAAAAGATATTTGTTCAGAGCCAACACAAGAGTGTGTGATTTTGCACTTCAAAAGAATGGACAGAGAAACTAACTAAAGCTTCTTGCTATTACAAGCATGGCTTCAAGAGTGGCTGGTTTGAGAGTTCTTATCCTCCTTGCAATCAAACCGGACTTATCTTATTAAGACAAGAAGAAATAGGGAGGCACGTTAGATTCCATTAGTCTTTCTTTCTCTTGTTCTTATATTATCCGCAGCAAATTTATAGCTCTGATAAATTGTTAGTTTCAGTGACACACTGGACCTTGAGCTGCATCGCATACACTAAAACAAATGTCCTATGTAATGTTAGTGATTGTAGCTCAAGATGTCTTTGTTCATGCAGATGAGGCCCTGAAAATTTATGGGCTAAACCAAACAAGTTTTGTATTTTAGAAAATTATATGGGCCTTTGATCAAAAAAGAAAAAATTATATGGTCCTATTATTTAAAAAAAAAATTGTGAAAGTACAACAATTAAGTCATCGACGCCAACTGTTGTGTATTAAATTATTGATGTGGGAATTACAAACATAATCATTGTACCAGGCTACTAGGTTAGTAAAAATATATTTATGACTTTCAAGTCTCAACGAATAAACCAACTTAAAAGATTGATCCCCAAAAAAAAACCAGCTTAAAAGTTGAAACATCAGTAAATTTTGACACGGATTTAAACTTGTAAGCTAGGCAGCAAAGAAAATACTAATCATATTATTTGGTTTGGATGCTCACAAAATGTTTGTAGTTACATTTAATAACGAAATTGATATTAATATAATATAGAATGTGGATATAAATCTTAAATATGTAATTTGTTAAGACTCACAGACATATAAATTCTTCTGATTCTCCATGTTATTAAAAAATACATGGGAAAAGATAATGAAAGATGGCTCAATCTCGAGAAAGATTTTTCAAGATCTCTATAATTACAATTCTACTAAAATGAATCAAACTTCTCTTATTGAAACCGAGAAGCAATGAGATCAATAAACACTTCTTCTCTACATGGAAGAGTCAAGCCTCCCATTGGATGATCGAATCCAAACTCTTCCTCTGCTCGACTAAGGAACTCTCTGAAGGAAGGATCATTCAGAAACGAAATTGGAACCACAAATCTCTTCTTCTCCTTCTCAGTCTGTTCTCCAACGTACACTGCCATATGCCCTTTAGGAACATGATCTAATGATGATGATGATGTTCGGTTTCTGTTTAGCTTCAATATCTGTTTAGTTGCATTTGTGATCGCACAACGGCTCAAACCCATCTTTGTCTTTGCTTTAGGACCAAAGGTGTTAGACGATTTTTTATATGAAAGTTTTCTTCTTTAACGTTTTTACTTGAGATGAAGAAAGGTGGTGATGGACTGCCTCTATTTATAATAAATGGAAAATCTTTAAAATAACGATTCTTTACGTTCAATGATTTAAGGGCATTCAATGAGTTTTTTTTTCTCATGTAAGTTGTTTGACTTATTATCTTGTCACATGGCTTAACTCGTTTATCAAGCTCTTCAAGAAAAAGTTTTCTGTTCTTACTTATAAAATTGTAAAATTATGTTGAAAATTCAAAGATCTTATGAAAACTATATTCTGCTTCCCTTCAACGTTGAAATGTGTGCTTTTTAACAGATAGTAACAAGTGGACCTTTCTTTTAAAGAAAACTGTGAGCGCAACTTGTCACATTGTATGAATCTAACGATGACCATGAAGCAAAAATTCAGGATACATGTAACCTATATGACATTTGACATCTAATTATTGAAGAAATGCTCAATTGGGTCAATCATTGGAGTGGTTTTCTTCTGATTGATGTGAATCTTCTTAGTGGCAAATCAATAGATATCCTCAATGTTTTGAAGCTGCAACTAACAAATCATTTCATTTTGATCTTTGATTTTCTGAGCCGCATCTAATGACCCAATTCAGTCTCTAATCATATAGATGCGTCTAGGAATCATTCTTGATTTTCTAGTTGGAGACTCCACATTTGTTATACGTGGAAAACAACGTTAGACCAAGATTTCAGAACTTTTGTTGTAATTATGACAATTTTGTGTGTCTACTTGACTACATAGAAACTATGGTTTCGTAGCATGTGTGCATTTCGGAAATGTTATAGCTAGTAATTCTCTCTAGCACATATAGTATACATACTGTAATTACATATTTTAATATTATAACGTCTTTTATTAGACGAAGTATATAAGAAATTTCATCGAATTACACTGTAACATTGCTGTTGTGATTCTTTTGTTAAAATGTCATTCTCTTTAACTTTTAATTTATGCAAGATATAACTGACATGATCCTATCTACCATGTACTCTCAAACTGAAAATATTTGCAAATCAACATACCTCTAAGTGACAAGGACAATATACAGTAGCTAATCCATCACAATCAGAAAAGGAAACTTATGACGAAGACCTATCATTTGCCCATAACATGGCCAGTTCAATTAATTAAAAAGCTACACTATTTTGTTTAAAATAAAAGCTCGGATATCTATTATTTCTCAAAATTCGAAGTTTTCTTTTTAAATAAAGAATTTGGTTTGTTTAGACAAGGCTGATTTTTGCCACCGAAATGCTTTAGGTTGTCCGTACTGTACTACTGTTCCGAGAACTATGCAACAATTCAATAACGATGGTCTTTGGGTTTACCATTCGGCAATTAGTGAAAAATTATATTGTTAATGAGTTTATACAGCTGTTCCAAAAAAAAAAAAAAGAGTTGCTACAATTTGATTAAAGCAAAACAATTAGTTTATTCTACTCCTATGATCATGTAAATAGTGGAATCGGGCTTGTTCAAAAAAAAAAAAAGTGGAATCGGGCTAAATGGTAATGACTTTTAAAATACAGTAAAGTAATTGGGTCAGGTTAATTCTTGATTTTTGAATCTCTGAAATCATGTAATTGTTTTTGTTTTCTTTTAAACACCGATTCGTCTACCTAGAAATCATCAATCAAGCTAAGTATTCCGAAAGAATTTATATAATAAGATTATTTTCGAAAATATGAAAATGGGTTTCATTGATGTTTTGTGGAAGTACAAATTATAGTATAACCTGATTTGACTGGTTACGCAACATATTTACATGCTGATTCAGTTTGTTCTCCTTTGCAGAAATAAACAAAGGGAACAACCAGAAAAAAAAAAATCTATAAAATGGAAAAAAAAACTTTGGGTTTCCCAAAAAAAAAAATCTCAAGTTGAAACAATACAACCATAAGAATTCAAAAGACCCACGAATGTTTCTTCTCTGCAAGGAATCGTCAATCCACCAACCGGATGATTGAAACCAAACTCTTCCTCTGCTCGATTTAGCAAACCCTGAAACGAAGGATGGTTCAAATACGAAATGGGAACCACAAATCTCTTCTTGTTCTCCATCTCTTCTCCGACATAAACCGCAACATGACCTTTTGGAACACGAGACTGCTGTTTCTGGAACTGTTTAGAGTTGATAACACGCGACAATATAGCCATGTCTAAAGCAAGAGTCTATCTAGAAGAATGATCTGTTTAATGAAAGCGGAGAAAGATTGACGTTTTGGGTGGAGTTATGTTTCAGTTACTTGTTATTTATAGAGTTCTTTAGAGGTAAAGGAATCAAATTTCGAAGTTGTGTTTAAATAATACAACAGATTTTTCTTGTATTTAATTATTAGGAGTTTGCAGCGTTTCACATGGGATCTGCTTAACAGAAAATAGGGTTTACCTAGAAAAGCATCAAGCTGATTCTGATTTCTCTGGGTGACTTAAGAATATAATCAGATAGGGACCCACCAAAGTTACATGACTCACATGCTCCTCTGCCACTTATTAAAATCTCTGGCCAGTACATGGAACAGGTTTGGTCCTATTGGTTATGATGAATAGACAACAGAAACAAGTGTCATCATCATTGATGAAAATATACACCTTTGACAAGTCTCTTGTTGGCCCTTGAATATGTGTTACCCCCCTAGAGACCCACTCAAGAAGGACCATTTTGGTCTATATGTGTTACCCCCCTAGAGACCCACTCAAGAAGGACCATTTTGTGTCTCTTATTTTTAAATCAAATTGACTCTACAAAACTTTAAAATCTATATATTATAGTAACTATTACTAAATCTGTATTTATGATTATTATTAAATCTGTTAGAGGACCTTCATGTGTAATACTAAGCTTGGAGTCATGAAAAAGAGAAACATTGAACATGCATGGTTTCTCTGTAGTTGTTACAATGTAGAGTCAACACGTTCAATAGACAATATACCAGCTAGCTAGAAGTTGTAGGTCTTAAAGAGGGATTTAATATAAATAATATGAGTTTTCGGGTTCAACAAACTCCGTTAGAACACCAGAACTTAACAGCAATAGTTCTATCGTCGTCAATAACATTGTGATTACTGTATGTATGCATTTCTTTTTTTTGACTAAATATATTCACATCCTTGTTTGATCTCAAGGTATGATTAGAATATTTATGATGGGTCGCAAGTATTATGCATGTATAATTAGTGTAATTATAGTTATTCTAAGAAATTTCAGTTATTATTGAAAATATGGTCACGTTTCCTTTGCATTATTATGATCAGCATTATCTCTTCCTAATAACGGAGACTAACATGTGCTTGACAATCTAAATATGCAATGATTAAGTCATCGTATTTGTTATGATAACTTTCACCATCGAATAAAATTGCGAAGTACTATTTTAATCATTTCAATAAATATTATGTCTTTTAAAGAAAATTTGTCTTTTTTGAATTATTAACGCGGTTACATTATCATCACATACAACCAATTTTAGTTTTTTTTAGAGTGCATGTGAGCCACCATTCCTTTTAATCAATGTTTTGAAAACCGGACCGGATACCGACTCGGTATAGCAACTGGTTGACTGGTTGGACCGGTTCAACCGGTCGAACCGGGTTTTCTATCTATGAAACTTATATATATAATATATATTTATATTATATGAATTTTATTTCTACATATAATATATTCTCTATTATTTTCTATAATTAACTAAATATAAAAAATAAACATAAATCTAACTGTATATATAATAAAATAAAACTGAATAGTGAATACTATGTAAACTAAAATTAATAAAATCATATGATTTACAATTAAAATTATCATATTTATTTATTTTACAACTAAATCTCAAATTTTATGAATATGGTAAAATAAAAATAGTATATGAAAGTCAAAATATATTTTTCACATTGTTTCTTAAGAAAATAAAATCAATTAAATAATGATAGTTGAACACTAATTATAAAATATAAAATTTTAGCTAATAATAATTGAAAGCACTTAATTATATGCTAATTTTTATGAACCGGGTTTTAAAATTGACCCGGGTCACCGGTTTTACCGGTTCTCAGCCGGTTTTACCGGTTTTTTACAAATCCGGGTTTTAAACTGAACCGGGCTCGGCTTCTTCACCGAGTCACGGTCGAACCGGTTCGACCGGCCGATCCGGTCCGGTTTTCAAAACACTGCTTTTAATAGTTTAAACTTCTGCAGGAAGTCTTATTAAAAATTTAGGATACTATAATTATAACGCAAGTCAGAGCTGTTATTAAAATAAATAAATGTAATTATGTAACAGAGATTTCCCATTATTTAAAAAACTTTCCATTAATAATAATTTCAATTTTTTCCAACAATAAATATTTCTTAGATGTACTATTAGAGGCAGTACTATATCATCTAACCAAGTCACAGTAGAGAAAACGCTCAAAATATTATCTTCGGAATTCAAATTGGAACTAAATCTTACTTCTTTTTTTTAACATTGTAACTCAATCTTACATCTTTTCAAAATAGAGAGCAGAGCAATTATTTGGTTATTAATTTTGTTTTAATATATTTTCCAATATCTTAAGCATTACACTCAAATAGAATTTGATATATATATATAAATCTCAAAAAAGAGTTTTAAAGTTCCTACACAACTATTAAAGCTTTAAATCAAATCCGCTACTAGCAAAACTTTTACACTCTTATTTCGGAACATAAGCTTTAAACAGTCATATACACACACCTAAATTTCCTATAGTTTTCTTCTTAGAAAGATAGAGAACAACAAGATTCATCAAAACTCTTAAGACTATTAAATATAAATCACTGTATTCCTCAATGCAGCTGATGAGAAGTAATGAGTTGAAGAAATGCTTCTTCTCGTCAAGGAATCGTTAAACCGCCCATTGGATGATGAAATCCAAACTCTTCCTCTGCATGCTTAAGAAACTCTCCGAATAAAGGATGGTTCAAGTATGATATTGGAACCACAAACCTCTTCTTCTCCAATCTTTCCCCAATGTAAACCGCTACATGACCTTTAGGAACAAGCCGTGAAGTTGTTGTGGATGATGGTGATCTTTTTTTGTTCCTCATAGACTGTAATTTGAAGATTTGATTTGCATTTGGAAGCATCGACCGCATTAAACCCATCTTCTTCTTTATGATCAATGCAACTTATCAATTTGATGATGTAAAAAATATTTGAAGCAAGTGATTTGATAGACAAGGAGTAGAAGTTTCTATTTATGGTAATAAAGTTAAAGCATGTAACTTCAAGATAAGGAAAAGACTTCAATGCTTAAAATAACAGTGAGATGCGATCTCTATCACTAAAAAAAACCCCAAAAGTTGTGGGCTGGCCCTCCCGTCATCCATCTGGCTCACATGGCTTAGCTCATCTTTGTGTAAACATATACGTATATAAAAGGAGAATGCACATAAAGTAGTTTCTTATATGATTGCCAATGTAAAAGTTGGGTATGTATATTTAATTAGAGCCTCGAAGTGGTGAATGGTGTGACCTGGGACTAAATGGGTCCAGTTCTTTAACACTTTAAGCAATCGTATAACAAGTTCTTAGTCTTGAAGTAGATTTTCCTTCGCTCTCAAACTAGGGGCCGTACTGCTGGGACAAACTATGAGTAAAGAGATGGACCCTTTTATATATAAAATAAACTTGGTTTTTCTATAATACAGCTTTATAAATAGGTTGATGAAGTTATTTGCCGTTGGATAAGATCTTACAATCTTTGCATGTGGTTTTGATGATAAGGATTGTGATTGTTGCTACGGCTGAGTTTTGAATGTACAAGATACTACTGTTTAGTGATCGAAATAGGAGTCAAAATAGTCACAGATACTATAGCTATTTGCTGCCTATGGCCTACTATCTTTTTCCTTATGTCAATTAGTTTGATTGTGCTATCTGCTTCGCTTTTTGGACCTACAAAGCGACTTGATGTATATGGACTAGTGATTGGTATCTTCTATATGTTGAAAGAGAAGAGTTGCAGATAGAAACTCGAAAACAAAAAAAACAAAAAAGCATGGAAGCAAATAAAAATGACGTAGGACGTCATCGCCTGAATGATTAGAATAAATTTTACGTCTGTTCTTAAAAATATGATTCTTCTTAAACTTTGAATCAGTTAGATGTTTCATTTATTTTATCAATCTTAAAATAATCTTAGGTTAACTTATGAATCAATTTGAACCAAGAATCTAGTATGTAAATATATCATACGGATGATTGTTTATGATTATCTAATAAGTTTAGGCGACTATGGATGCCACCGAGTGATTGTTAATTTGAGTTTGCCTGTCTTAACTATAGCTTAACTATTACACACATTTAAGAATTATAATGGTATTTTCTTTTTGATATCTTTACCATATTTCAAATTTATTTTTGGTGTTTTGTCAAGTTTCCATTATTTTAAAATTGAATTATTAGTTTTAATATTATTATTATTTGAGATTCTATCTTAATATATATATATATATATATATATTTGTCATGATATTTGAGATAGTTAATAAAGAGTTATTAACAAACGCTCGTCGTAATATCATAGTTATATTTATTTTATATTTACTATTCTTCGTGATTTTATGCTAAGTCATTAGTTTTAATAATAGTATTGTTAAAGACTTTATCTATTTATATTATTATTTAAAAGATAATTTTTATTTTCATATTATATTTGATTTTAGGTTGAGTTATTAGTTTTATTAAAATTGTATCTTAATATATATATAAAAATATTCAAAATATTAATAAATAAATATCATAGTTATACTTATCTTATCTTTGGTTCTTATGAGATAAATATTAGATTGGATAAATATTAGTTCTAATAAACAATTTTAGTGATCTAGCTGATGATTTATCATTTTTATGTTTTAGGAGTCATTAGTTAATTTAATACATCATGATTTTCTTTTTCTCCATAATTTTAGAAGTCAAATATTGAAGTTAATTATTTTCTGATACTAATTTAAAATTTGTATTAATTAAATAAATCTAAATTTAAATAAAATTTGACATTTGATTGTATATATTAGTTTACCTAGTCAATAAACAAAATGCAAGATCCACAGTGGTCTTCTAATATATCAACCGTGATACAGATTGTAATCGAGACATTTCTATTAAGTTAACATGTAAAGATGATTTAAATTTTGAAACAAAATATATTAATATCTGATATGCAGACTTCAAAATGTAAGAATTTTGTTCTTAATTATATGGATTAGGAACAAATCTTACAGTTCGAAGTCCTTGGAAATTACCTCCTTAAAGTAACCTATGAAAAAACAATCTACTATATATATATCGAAAAGTAAAACAAATCTACATAGATAACAATATTAGTTAGATTTTTTTTTAGGAAGTAATTCTTTACATATGGAATGGTTAGAACTTAGAAGAACTCGCTAGATCTTTTTAGATCCAAAATTGAAACAGACTCACTTAGTATCTCAGTCTTGAGTTATTTTCTTTCCACTTCCTTAAATACATTTAAATAAAATACACAAATATATATGTATAAAGAAACTTAATGAATATTGTGATGACCAATGATCTCTCTTATCAGAAACCATTTAGAATAGAAGCTAGAGCAGTGAAGTTATCTGCAGAACAAGGGATGGTTAGACATCCCATGGGATGATCGAACCCAAACTCTTCTTCCGCAAGGTTCAACAAATCTTGGAACAATGGATGGTTTAAATATGATATAGGTATCACAAATCTCTTCTTTCTTTGATAAGTCTCACCCACGTAGACGGCCACATGACCCTTCGGGACATTATTAGTACCTGACGTGGCCAAAAAGCTCGTGATTTTTGCTGATAAGCTTCTTTGAAGCTTTTGCTTGGCGTTAGATAGTCCAATCAATTGAATACCCATCTTCGAGAATCAATGCAAGTAACCAAAAGGAATATTGACAAGAAAAATCTGAAGTGATGAATATTTGAATGTTTTGGGCTTCTGTAGAATGGTTCAGGTTTAGCTTTGTAAGCAAGTTTATCTAACTGTGTAAAGTATATATAGGGAACTAAAAGAGTTTGTGACCGCTAGTCACTGGAGGGTAGATAGTCTAGGGAACATATCAGGTGGAGCTAATGGAGGAAGTCCACATGCTTATGCCTTGTCTTTTCAAAAACCACTTTGTTTTTTCTTTCTTTCTTTTTTTGAAACATGTTTGTAAGACCCTACCATTCACGGAGATGAATTATAGCAATCTACCATCTCTTATATGAATATAACCAAAATAAGAAAGGATAAACATGTTACAATCAACTTGTATGAAATTATTAACTCTGATAAAGACGTTACATTCGATATATAGTGTGTTCGATACAACGCTCTGCTAGATACTATACCTTAGTGATTTGACGTACAATGTCAAGCAAACTGTTTCGAATTAGGTATTTTTTGGTTTGTGTAGACGATCGATCATAGTCCCATATTTTCAAATAGGCCACAGCCACATGCAAGAAATAGAGAATAAGTCACGTTAACGATAGGATTATGATTATCTCATCGTTTCCCTTTACAAGATTTAATTATATCCACAAGTATATTCGACTCATTTTAATTCGTTCCACGTTTAAGAGTGTTCGTACACCAGCTAAGGATATGAGAGGAGGACAAGGAGTCAAGGACAATTTGGCTGCTTGTCAAAATTATATTTCCTGAAGAATTAAAAGAAAATGAAAATAAAATCCCACCAAATTATTTGGGAACAAAAGCATCTGCATTTGTTGCAACCACTGTAGATAATGGCTGCATGTATATAGATGAACTGAACGTACCTGTAAAAGGCAATAACGAAGAAAGCTAAAGAACAAAATCCAAAATTCTAGTTGTCTCTCATTATCAGCAAAAAGATTGTCCATATATATGTTACGTACCACCTCATATGTCATGCTTTCTTTTAAAAGTGGTTATTCTGCTGAAATTTAAGTAAAGTAGATCATATATACTTAAAATTCCATAGGAATAAGATATAAATATTTTAATATTGTATATAGTAACTTTTTTCCAGCTGAAACATAGATCACCGTATCCAATGCGTTAAGTAGTAATCTATTTTTTCTATTAAGAAACAATTGAGTTTTTCTAAATTCAATAAGATTACAATCAACTTCCTATAGGAGATACAGAAATAATATGTACATTTAACACTACAATGGTGAATGAAACTATACAATAATGGAAAATGAATATAATATTACAAAAGTCACTCAACATCTTACATTTTAATATATTTACACAACTAAATATTACATGGTCTACTTTTAAGGTATTATTTTGATATGATGTATGATATTTGTTTAGTATGCTTACAGATTTTTTATGTGTAACATATGTTTGATGTACAAAATATGAGTTTTTAAAAAATCTTTGATTTATAAAAAATAAACAAAACCAATTTAAATTTCATGGTTATCTTCATAATGTGGCTAATTTTTCTCATTTGCGAAGACTCCAGATTATTTACGTGGAACTTATGTATTGAGTCAAAATAGTCTAAAACGGTAAAAACTAATTATTAGTTTTATTATATCTGATATAAGTTTGAGAAGTATTGCGATCTTAAAATAGTTGTTTAAGATCTGATAAAGTTTGTGATTGGAGACATGTTTATTTGTAATGATAATCTTTTAAAAACTTTACTTCTAAACTATAGAATGGACATTTTAAATGTATACTACGAAGGTAAATAGAATGTATTTTATGATGCTGACTCTTCCCATATATATGTAGTTATGTAGATTTTCTCTTCATGTGTCAATTTTTACTTGCAGGCTTGTAGCCAATGTTTTTACTTGCGGGTCTGTCAGGTGGATCCTCTTTACCCCTAAATTTTTAGCCTTTTGTTTGTGATAGTTATATCAGAAGTTGTTGGTCACCCGAACTATCATTGTGGCTCGCCGGGTCATACTATGTTGGGATCCTTACCATGTTCTTAATTTCTGTTGGTCCTGTCCTTTTAGTTATTTGGTTTTAATGTCTCCAGCGATCCTTTGCCTTCGTTTATGAAGGAAGTGTTGTGGCTTTTGACTAAATATAAATGTAATTTCTCTTAGTTTCATCAATCTTCTTATGTGGAGCTTTCGTTTCAGGTGATAATGTGTTATCTGTCTGCTTAGTTTCTCAATCTTTTGAGCAGCTTGGGTTGTTGTTTGGTATTCTTTTTGTAAGTTCAGGCTGAAGTTTAAATGAAAATATTGCTTAGGAAAAAAAAATAGAAAATTAGAACTTTGCAATGCCATTCTTGACTTTATTGAGAGTAGAGTATGTAAACAAAACGGCTATAAGTTTCTGATATTTGATGCATGATTGACGCTTTTTCATCTACTGATAATAAAGGTACAAGCAATTGTGGATTGATCTATTGTTTTCTTAAACAGGTTACTCAGATTTAGAATTACGAACCCAGCTATTTTCAAATCAGATCCATCACCAAGCAATATAGAATGATAATTTTAGTCTTTTCTTTCATATATTCAATATACTAAATGATTCATGTAATCTGTATTGAATTTGCAAATTATGATTTTTGTTCAGGATTTTGCATTACTATAGGCCAGTTCAAGTTCTAGAGTGTAAAAAATACATTATATTTGAGAAGATTAAAAAAATATACGAAAGTTGCTTGCAGAGAAACACAAGTATAATGTCGGGGCTGGAAAGACTTTCGATCAGATGTTATTAAATTATTTGGACAACGTGATACTATATGAGCTAAGTGGCGGGAGCCAAATACGTCCGTGAAAATAATAAATGTGATGATTTGAAATATGAATGGAAATAATACTGAAGTAGATTGTGATATAAAACCAAATAAGCAAATAAATATAAATTGGGATAATAAAACAACAATACTCAGAATATATCTCGCACTATTATAGCATTATGAGCGACATATAACATACTAATCCGCCCTTGCGCGAGCGAAGGAATCTAGTAAATCATATATTTTTGAAACTTAATCGGATTTTATCCTCTTAGAATCACGATTCGAACTATTTTATTTATGGTTTTCTACAGGAATCAATTTCACACATTATACATATTTATGTCAAAAAGTTATCCAAGTAAATAGAAGGGGAGAAGGAGTAACATGGCGTTCATGTGATTCCACCGACCCTAATGTCACCATCAAACAACACCACCAACGAAGAACGACAACATTTACAATGCAAAATAAATCATTCAACCGATTAAATTACTAGCCAATAAAAATTTAAGAAAGAATATACAAAATATGACATTATTATTAACTAAGAAAACACTATGGGCCATATATGCTCATGGTCATCTTGTTTCAGCCACGTATTCCCACGATCCATCCTGTGACAGAGAACATGGAAAGCAGACAAATAAAATGTATGACTACGTGCCTCTATGTCTAGTTAATATTTTCTACTAATAAATTTCTCTCATCCTGTGGATTTTGTTTTTGTTATCTGGATACTTTTGTTGTGGTTCTAAGTGAGATATAAGTTACACTAGAACGAAACTTTTTTTGGTTGAAGAACATAAACCTTAAAACCCAACACCCCAAACTCTCGTGTGATTAATTAATTGTGTAGAGTCCGATTTTCCTTAACCAGCAATAACTTGTACTGGTTATAACCGCTTAGCGCAGATTCTGCCACTTAAATTACAGGAATTTAAAATATTTAATGTAATGTGACAGATTTTACTCTGCAAATCAGTATTATAGGAATGAATACTTTTCACAAGTGGAAATCAGTATTATAGGAATGAATCTTCAGGTTTTGAAGAAAAGCTTATCTATTATGTTAGATCATTGCCAAAAAATAAATAAAAAGAAAATCAAATTCCATGGGAAGATATTGATTCCTCTTAGTGTAGCCAAACGATAGTTAATTAGGACGGAAGTCATCGCTTGCAATCTGCAATAGTGTAAATAATTACGTGAAGAGAATCAAGTGTAATGTGTTGCCATTTTCAAATAGTTAGGATTTTCTATTTTTATTAGTTTAGCCTAGATTTTGGTGGTAGAAAAAGGAAAACAATTGTGGAATTCATTTTTTCAAATTTTGTTGATGTGAGTTTGAAGAAACATAAAAATAACATAAATATATTTTTTACTCAATTATAATAATTCATAAATATATAACCTAATATGTTTTTTATAAATATTAACAGCAACGATTAATATCATATTTTATGCTACTTGCTTATTTTTAAAAGAAAGAGATAATAGCTTTTCTTTTTCTAATTGTTTAAATTATAAACTTTAAAAATAAAAATATTAAAATCTATTAAATTCAAGAATATTAAATATTTTGAACACATTGGAATAGATATATTTGTTTTAATATATTAAAAATGTATAATATATAAAAGAAAAGAAATAGTAAAATTTGTAGTAACAATTATAATTAAAATCTACAAATATTTCATCAAAATCTAAAATATATTTATTCTTTTGCTTACCTACCTATAGGTGGTCCGACCCTAGTATTATTACCATAAATAAGGGCAAAAGTAATAACAATATGTGAGCAAGTCACGTGCTCCCTTTTCGATATACAAATTTATATAATAATATATAAAAGAAAAGAAATAGTAAAATTTGTAGTAACAATTATAATTAAAATCTAAAATATTTCATCAAAATCTAAAATATATTTTTCTTTTGCTTACCTACCTGTAGGGGTCCGACCCTAGTATTATTACCATAAATAAGGGCAAAAGTAATAACAATATGTGAGCAAGTCATGCCCGCTCCCTTCGATATACAAATATATTAACCTAAACCGCCAGGTAATTTTTTTATTTAATATATAATCATTCATTAAATCTATATATAAATTATACATACATATAACACAAAATATTGTACATATCTATGAAATGGCCATACAAACTGTATAATTAATATAAGTTTGTATATAATCTATAAAATATGTTATGTATGGAATATTCACCTAATAAACAGTATATTTAAGCAGTAATGTTTTGATATAGTGTTTTATTGAAATTCCCTTTAAAGAAATTTATAATTCTCAAAATAGCAATACTTTTTTAGAGAACGTCAAAATTAATTTCAGGCGTAAAACACGCATCCTTCTATTTGTTTATAGGAAAACGAACGAGTCTAACGTTTCACATATTACATGAGCATAGAATTTGGAATTTTTCTAAATTTGATTCGCTTAAACCAGAACATAATAATGTGAGTAGCTAAAATTAGATAATTTTGTGATATATATAATGTAAGAATACTTCTTCTTCTTTCTAACAAAAAAAAAAAACAGAACACTTCATTTATTTCCTAAATTTTTAACTCACTATCAATCCATTTCTATTATCCACGATGAGGAAATCCCTTCAACTCTTATTCACCTTCTTAATTGTATTCGTCATTCTTTCACTAGGTTTGTATTTACATCTTACTATATTGCATAAAGTAATTTTATAATAAATTGATTATAATAATTAGATCATTTAAATTTTATTTTCAATATATTGTAGACCCCATGTATTAGTTTTGTTTACTATATAAAATATAGTATACCTAGAAGGCTAGAAAACATAAAAAACCGAGTCAAACATTTTTGTGTTAAACTTAAAAAAATCAACCCTAAAATATTTTAAGAGTTTATTTCCTATTTAAGTCCATTCTTATTTTAAAATGTATATTATTTATATATACATGATGAAGAGATACTGTGATAAAACAATTCTAGATATTTTCATTGTTTTATCATCTATTTCTTTACATTTTTTCATGCACATACAAATGTTAACTAGCATTTTTCATAATATGGATGAACTATAGTTAATATGTCATGATTTTCCAATATATACAATAGTTGTGTTTAAAACTGCAATATTTTTTTCATTAATATGCACGCAATTCTCCAAAAGTAAAAATTAATATTCTGATCAAATTATATTTTTATTTACTAATAAAATTTATGTGTCTTTTATTTATAATTCTTTAAAAAAATTTATTAAGAACTTTTTGTTGATAAATAAGTTTTATAAGTCATAAATAAATAAATATATATTTTTCTTTCTTATAAAATTTGAGATTTTGTATCTAACAGGAACGATTACAGATGCGCAGAAAAAGGAAACAAAATTATGTCTTTATCCAACCCCAATGATTTCAAAATTGCGTTGTAATCATTTAATATGTCGAAGTGAGTGTAAGAAGAAATACCCACCTACTGGTAGTGGTGTTTGTTCGAATACGAAGGGAATTTGTGACTGCAATGCTCCTTGTGGTTCTCGCTAAAAGTTGTGAATATAATACACAACCCAAATTCTATATTACCGTTTTATCAATAAATGTCTAAACATTTTTAGTGTCATTAAAATAAAGTATTATAATATTTGTATCAGATCTGTGGATTTATTTATAATAAATAATAATGTGAATGTTAAATAATCGCAATTATTATTAATAAGATTGGACTTTTTATAAAATTAATGATCTCTAATGTCATCTCTAATTGACTCATTCTCTTTCCGTCAATTTCGGGTTTCCCCAACCTGCCTGAAGTACAAGTTAGAAGTTGGATATATTGAAAATATTAATACTTACAACAATGATACTTAAAGATTTAATGTATACAATTTATGAAAAAAATAAATTGATTGTTTAAAATTCATATAAATATATATGTCAATTATTAGTATTGTGTTGAACTCTATTTTATACCTCAAAATTTAATACACAAACAACAAAGAATCAATGCAAAGATGGTAAGCAAATATTCTACTTCCTAGAAAATTGACTTCTTACCATATCAACTTCCTATAGGAGATACAGAAATAATATGTACATTTAACACTACAATGGTGAATGAAACTATACAATAATGGAAAATGAATATAATATTACAAAAGTCACTCAACATCTTACATTTTAATATATTTACACAACTAAATATTACATGGTCTACTTTTAAGGTATTATTTTGATATGATGTATGATATTTGTTTAGTATGCTTACAGATTTTTTATGTGTAACATATGTTTGATGTACAAAATATGAGTTTTTAAAAAATCTTTGATCTATAACAAATAAACAAAACCGATTTAAATTTCATGGTTATCTTCATAATGTGGCTAATTTTTCTCATTTGCGAAGACTCCAGATTATTTACGTGGAACTTATGTATTGAGTCAAAATAGTCTAAAACGGTAAAAACTAATTATTCGTTTTATTAGATCTGAAATGAGTTTGAGAAGTATTGCGATCTTAAAATAGTTGTTTAAGATCTGATAAGGTTTGTGATTGTAGACATGTTTATTTGTAATGATAATCTTTTAAAAACTTTACTTCTAAACTATAGAATGGACTTTTTAAATGTATACTACGAAGGTAAATAGAATGATTTTATGATGCTGACTCTTCCCATATATATGTAGTTATGTAGATTTTCTCTTCATGTGTCTATTTTTACTTGCAGGCTTGTGATAGTTCTATCAGAAGTTGTTGGTCACCCGAACTATCATTGTGGCTCGCCGGGTCATACTATGTTGGGATCCTTACCATGTTCTTAATTTCTGTTGGTCCTGTCCTTTTAGTTATTTGGTTTTAATGTCTCCAGCGATCCTTTGCCTTCGTTTATGAAGGAAGTGTTGTGGCTTTTGACTGAATATAAATGTAATTTCTCTTAGTTTCATCAATCTTCTTATGTGGAGCTTTCGTTTCAGGTGATAATGTGTTATCTGTCTGCTTAGTTTCTCAATCTTTTGAGCAGCTTGGGTTGTTGTTTGGTATTCTTTTTGTAAGTTCAGGCTGAAGTTTAAATGAAAATATTGCTTAGGAAAAAAAATAGAAAATTAGAACTTTGCAATGCCATTCTTGACTTTATTGAGAGTAGAGTATGTAAACAAAATGGCTATAAGTTTCTGATGTTTGATGCATGATTGACGCTTTTTCATCTACTGATAATAAAGGTACAAGCAATTGTGGATTGATCTATTGTTTTCTTAAACAGGTTACTCAGATTTAGAATTACCTGAACCCCAGCTATTTTCAAATCAGATCCATCACCAAGCAATATAGAAGTACGATAATTTTAGTCTTTTCTTTCATATATTCAATATACTAAATGATTCATGTGATCTGTATTGAATTTACAAATTATGATTTTTGTTCAGGATTTTGCATTACTATAAGCTAGTTCAAGTTCTAGAGTGTAAAAAATACATTATATTTGAGAAGATTAAAAAAATATACGAAAGTTGCTTGCAGAGAAACACAAGTATAATGTCTGGGGCTGGAAAGACTTTCGATCAGATGTTATTAAATTATTTGGACAACGTGATACTATAGGAGCTAAGTGAGCGGGAGCCAAATACGTCCGACACGTGAAAATAATAAATGTGATGATTTGAAATATGAATGGAAATAATACTGAAGTAGATTGTGATATAAAACCAAATAAGCAAATAAATATAAATTGGGACAATAAAACAACAATACTCAGAATATATCTCGCACTATTATAGCATTATGAACGACATATAACATACTAATCCCGCCCTTGCGCGGAGCGAAGGAATCTAGTAAATCATATATTTTTGAAACTTAATCGGATTTTATCCTCTTAGAATCACGATTCGAACTATTTTATTTATGGTTTTCTACAGGAATCAATTTCACACATTATACATATTTATGTCAAAAAGTTATCCAAGTAAATAGAAGGGGAGAAGGAGTAACATGGCGTTCATGTGATTCCACCGACCCTAATGTCACCATCAAACAACACCACCAACGAAGAACGACAACATTTACAATGCAAAATAAATCATTCAACCGATTAAATTACTAGCCAATAAAATTTAAGAAAGAATATACAAAATATGACATTATTATTAACTAAGAAAACACTATGGGCCATATATGCTCATGGTCATCTTGTTTCAGCCACGTATTCCCACGATCCATCCTGTGACTGAGAACATGGAAAGCAGACAAATAAAATGTATGACTACGTGCCTCTATGTCTAGTTAATATTTTCTACTAATAAATTTCTCTCATCCTGTGGATTTTGTTTTTGTTATTTGGATACTTTTGTTGTGGTTCTAAGTGAGATATAAGTTACACTAGAACGAAACTTTTTTTGGTTGAAGAACATAAACCTTAAAACCCAACACCCCAAACTCTCGTGTGATTAATTAATTGTGTAGAGTCCGATTTTCCTTAACCAGCTATAACTTGTACTGGTTATAACCGCTTAGCGCAGATTCTGCCACTTAATTACAGGAATTTAAAATATTTAATGTAATGTGACAGATTTTACTCTGGAAGCTAATAAGTAGAATCTCTATAAATTAATACTCGATAAATTAATAATCTCTATAAATTAATAATTTTTTTCGTTTCAAATTGGGCCGGTTCAAAATACGACGCAAATCGATAAAATAATAAGATAATAATTTTTAAGAAAATTCTATGTAAATATATGGTCCCATTAAAATCATAAATTAAATACATCTATATAAACATTTCATATAAGTACAAACTAAATATTATATTGTTGATTTTATATTCACAATGAAAATACCTCTATTTTTATTAATATTTCAATATATTTTGATAACATTTAGTGAAATTATATCGAAAACTCACATATAAATTATATAAAACATAAAAATATCAACCAATTAATCTAATAAAACAATCTGAAATTCAAATTTCTAAAAGTTGATTTCAGATTACTCTCTGATAAAGAGAGGCACAAGAAGCGGTTTGGTGAGTGGTTAAAGCCAATATGCGATTGTAGATAAAGTCCAATCTGGTGGGTTTTCTCGGGTTGTAAGAGACAGAAAGCTGTCTTGGTTGTTGTTAGTACTATAGCTTTCTATTAGTTGATCGGATATGTGTAAATAGCTATGAACAGGCCGGAACATATGTATATAACTTGATATATTTTGGTAATAAATTCTGATGATACTAAACAATTGAAAGGAATGTTCTCAAACTGGGGTGCAAATGAGTACTTTTCACAAGTGGAAATCAGTATTATAGGAATGAATCTTCAGGTTTTGAAGAAAAGCTTATCTATTATGTTAGATCCTTGCCAAAAAATAAATAAAAAGAAAATCAAATTCCATGGGAAGATATTGATTCCTCTTACTGTAGCCAAAAGATAAGTTACTGTAACCAAAAGATAATTAATTAGGACCGAAGACAGATTTTATCCTGGAAGCTAATAAATAGAATCTCTATAAATTAATAATCTCTATAAATTAATAAATTTCTTTGGTCTCAAATTGGGCCGGTTCAAAATATATGACACAAATCGATAAAATAATAAGATAATAATTTTTTAGAAAATTCTATGTAAAATATATTGTCTCATTAAAATCATAAATTAATAATACATCTATATATACATTTCATATAAGTACAAACTAAACATTATATTGTTGATTTTATATTCACAATGAAAATACTTCTATTGTTAATTTTACGAACAGTATCTCGGCAGATGATACATCTATATTGGAAGTATAGTCAGCGTTAACTTACCCTGGTTCGAAGAAAAATAGTAGATAAAAGACATAAAGCTTTCCTCATCTAATTTAATTAGAGATCTCATTTAATTATCAGGTTGAAACATAATGTCCAACTACTCATTTGTTTTTTTTTTGGGAAACAAAACAGTTTAGCTTATATTAAAAATAATTGAAGGTTTAAGACTATATCACTATATTTACTAATTTTGTTTTCGACATCATAACTTTTATTTTTTATTGTTTTTGTGTGAAAAATCCTATGAAAGGTTCTCCAACAGAACGACCTACGATTATGATTGAGAGTATTATATATATATATATATATATATTTTTTTTTGAGAAAAGAGTATTATATATATTATATAAAAATGTAGAGTTATATCCCTTTCTAATTAGGACTTCGCTATTTATTCTTGAATGTTGAACTCATGGTGACATGGTGTACAGCAAAATTAATAAGATAAATTCTTGCTTGGATCAAAGTTCAAATTTGAAGCGATTTAAGATCGACACTCATATTGTATAATAAGTATTATAAATTTGTATGCATCATTTTCTTTACTGGTTTAAACCGATTTCTGTTGACAAAAAAAAACGATTTCTAATAATCGGAGCTAGAATCCAAATCAAATCAGTTGAATCTAAAAAAAACATTCACAAGAAGACAATCCATCATTAACCATTGAATGAACCCTCAAATTAAGTTCATTTTGCCAAAAAAAGAAAAGCATTTTCGTTTGGACAACATCGCTAAGAGCACTTCTAATAAGGGTTCTTTCTATTGGGACTCTTAAAATATGTATTATATTTATATATATGTATGTATACAATATATATCTTAAGAGCCCCAATGGAAAGAACCCCCATTAGAGATACTCTAAGTAGACATAATTGTACCTGAGAGACCGAGAGGCTGAGATGCAATTCCGACATCAAACTCTGAAGTGAACTCACTTCAAGGGTGACCTACATTCATCTTTTTGTGTGTCCTGCTTTCGTTTGTAAATACCAAGAACATTTTTCGGAGTATTCTATAATATTTTTATTTATAAAAAAGAAAAACGATCAGAAAACAGAAATTTAATACTAGTAAAAGAGAAGATTTTTAATGGAAAAAATATACTACAACGAAAGAGGCACATGGGTGTCTGCAAATAAAAGGAAAAAGAAATTTGTTTGAAAGTGTCACAGGCACACTCTCTCGAATCACATTAAACAAGACTCCAAAAACTCTTCTTCTACTTTGTACTCTTCAGTACATTACTCTTTTCAAAGTCCGTGAGTTACGCTCATCGATGACACCTCTCAAGAGAAAGAGAAGATATGTGCACATTTTCTTCTGCCATTCATATTTTCAGCCTTCGATGATATATATAATTCTATTTATTCAGAAGTCAGAACTGCATAATTGAACACAAATTTTACTTTTGTTAGGAAAATCTTTTGTTTTTCATATTTAAGAATCAGCCCAAAATATTGGCTAATATAAAATGTTTATTCCCTTGGGTAGCAATATGTACATTGTATTCTTATACATAAGATGGTTTATCTAGCAAATATAGCAGTTTCTAATTGTGTAAGAATTATATAGTTAACAGTTTACAGCAGCAGAGCCATAAACTTTTTGTACTGGGTCAGAATTTTTTTGTGGGGTCAATTTTTATCTCTTATTTTTTTTTCTTTTTAATTTTTATCTCTTAATGGAATCAGTAAAAAGTTTAAAACAAAATTAAATATATTTTCAAAAATAGTATGATTAGCTGACTCCTTCACTGTCTCCGCTCGCAACAGTTTGTAAGTGTTTAAATTACCTCAATCTTCTTAATTTATTTCTAACAAAACAAAAGTTAGATTTTGATAATGAGTGAAAAATCATCATAAAAGCCAACAATATAATCGGTTATATTGACATGTTGCAAGTTGTATCATACAGCACAATACATGATAACATGTTATCAAATCATACATATCACATGAATATTTTTTTGAGGGAGATATTACATTACTTAGTACATGCTTGTGAAATATTTTTATGTAATATGGATGAATAATAAAATTAATATTTTTCTGGTTATTTTAATTTAGTGAATATGTTATCCAACTTTATGCGTATGTTTATTCCCAAGAACAACCTTCCCAGGCTCTTTTGCTTTCCCCAGGGCAAATTTGATATTATATGCCTGCAGCCTGACTATCATCCTCGTTAAATATTACCTATAGATATACCAAATATTTCAAATTAATAAAATTAACAGGATATGGTAGTCACCTAGCCATTCGAGATGTAGTAAGCGCAAATTAGAATTCCATTGGCCACTGCAAGTCTGCAACTAGCATTACACATTGTATCTCAGAATCAAAATAATGGTCCAATGAAACCAAACTTCCTATTTAAACTTGTCAAAGTTGTCAAAATTTATACTAATTTTTAGTTATCGGTATGTAAATTTAATTAGAAACTAGATCTTGACCCACCGGGGTGTTTGCTTTAACTTGTAAAAATATTATCAACTTATACCTAATAAAAAATTATTGGGTTGTATAAAGTATGGTTCACGTTATTAGTTATCATATTTTGTTATTGTATTTAATGTATTTGTAACACGAAAAATACCAATACCTTAGTATATATATATATATATTTTTTGTATTGTTTATTTGATATTGTAACCTTAATAGAAAAAATGTAATTTTTAAATTAATAATTACATATTTGTTGTATTAATGAACAATAATTTTTTTGAGAGAACTATATGTTTACCTATGTATTATATATAAATTATAAAAATCAATAGTTATAACAAAACAACCAATAATTACAATGACCTAATAAATAATCAAGTTATCAAAATGGATCATAATAGCAAATTAAATAATATGGCCCAATTATATAAGCTCAAGTTAGATGTTATCTTTGTGTCCAAACAATATTTAATTTTTTTTAACTCTGCAATTCATGTTGCCAAACAAAACCAAAAGGTACTTCTACTTTAATAAGATAGATGTGATGCAGAATTTTAATGTTTATTAATGATCAATAGTGATATTCTATAATAAATCTGACCATTATAGTGAAACGATTCAGGTTAGCTAGTATATAGATGTATGATATATATATCCCTCTCTAGATGAAATGAAAGTAACGGATTTAGAAGGTTGGAGAAGGGTGGGTATCACGTATAAGCATAGCTTAGAGTATTGAGAAAAAATATGTCTCTTTTGCTTCCGATTATTTAATTCAAGTAGTCACACATACGTGTTTGAAGTGAATATTTAAGCAAGGAAAAGAGAAATAATTTAAAAAAAATAAGAAATATAGGATTTAGTATATATGGTGTATCTTGGTAAGGACCAGGAGATCAGAAGGGGCCACAATGTCACAAAGAGGACCAACAATGAAATTAAATCCTCAGCTGGCTTTGCCCCAAAAAAAAAAAAATCCTGGCTTTGCCATTTTGGCTCCCACTTTCCCCTTCTACACATATGCACATGTCTTCATATCCTTCTCTCTCTCTACCCACACAAGAGTATGTACAGCCACATAGACATAGCAAATCTTAATTTATAAATATATACATCTCAACTCCTCAATAACCACCCATCTCCTTCCCCATAACTCTCTCTATCCTTTTAAACACAACCAAAAGCTTTCCTCAATAACCCAAAGCCAAATGGCCATAATGAAGAGATCTTCAAAAGTAACTCAGACAGCAATGCTGAAGAAGATTCTAAAGAGATGCTCGAGCTTAGGAAAGAAGAATGGAGGAGGAAACGATGAAGATTTCCTCCCACTAGACGTACCAAAGGGACACTTTCCTGTCTATGTCGGAGAGAACAGAAGTAGATACATTGTCCCAGTCTCCTTCTTGACTTATCCTGAGTTCCAATCTCTCTTAAGACGAGCTGAGGAAGAGTTTGGATTTGACCACGACATGGGTCTCACCATTCCTTGTGATGAACTCGTCTTCCAGAACCTAACCTCCATGATCCGGTGATATTTTAAGTTAACCAATTTGAAGAAGATGGTTAAAAAAGATGCAGAAGCTTCTCTTTACAAGAAAATAGCATATCTTCTCTCTTTTTAATTTTTCTTCTTCTATTTTTACGCCCATCTAGGGTTTTTTTACGAGGTAGTTTACTCGTCTAACAAGAAAGAAACCTGTTCGAGATAGAGATTCTATGGGTTTAGATCTGTAAAGAAAAGCTTGTAATGTTTTCCTCGCAGATCTTGATTTTGTGAGAGAAGTTGATTAATGCAAAAAAAAATATTCCTCTATTTGTTTAATGATTCCCGATTATTTTTATTGATTCTTGTGCAACTTAATTTGTATTTCCAGAGGCTTCAGTACATTTTAAGCATTAAACCGAAATAAAGATGTTTAACTTTGGACTTAATCTGTTATAGACATTATTAAAATATCGTTCGAGGCCAAACTTTCATGTGATACATAGATAATTAGGGTTCTAAGAAATAAAATTATATGTCAAATCATATGAACGATACATAACCTTTTTAAAAAACTTAACGATACATAACCTTTTGAAAGTGCATGCCTGAACATGGGTTTGCCAGAGAATGTGGGATATTTTATCGTGTACGGAACCATAAAAGATTTTTTCTACATTTGTTTGAGAAACTGGTTTCAGATATTAAGGATTGAAAATTTTAAAACAATAAGATCCATTCTGCTCGTTAAGTTCAGCATATACTTGTCACCAGTCGTGTTTAAAGGTGTTTGTAACGAAAATTAAGCCACCAATGTTCTTAAAAGAAGTTGGTACATGTGTAAATAATGATAATTTTAATTCAAGAAAACATCTATATAGAGCAATTTCAAAAAGTTACTAGGCGGCCATTAGAAGTTTATATAAGGGATTACTAACCACACTATTTTATTTTCTACCTTACTCACTGTACACAATGTTTATATTACCGCGAACACTCTACTATGCTCTATCATATAGATTCCAAAACTACAATTTTTAATATTTGATGATGAATACCAATTATGCTAGAAAATTTCAACACTAATATACATTAAAATTGGAGGAATTCTAAATTTTGATCGTTTCTAACATCAATTGCTACCGTCAAAGTATTAGGAGATAATATATAACAAACCATATGGTTGAAAATTTTGAAAATAATAACATAAAGTTGCATATGAAAAAAGGGTTACAACACTTTTGAAATTTGACGGATTCTTCAGTTTTAGTTTGCTTAATTTCACATGGCTTATTTTTCCAAGCCTTATGGGTTAGAAGTTCATCTATTTAATACCCGAAAACTTAAAAATTATGAGTTGTATGAGTATCCAGATGTCCTTTAACCATTCTTAAAGTCAGCATTATATATTTGGACTGCATAGGCAATTAAACGATTCCTTGCTCTACGGCTTTTCTATATTCCGTACAATTAATTAAAGCTGTAATTAAACATGTGTTTAATTGTTCGAAAAGGTTAGACCTCCTATGCCCCCAATATTAAATCATTAGTATATGATGTATAATTAAAATTTTATGCAAGATTGACTAAGCTTTAATAGATCTCTAGTTTTGACTAGTCACTAACTTTTAGAAACTGACGCAAGATTTTTATCACGCATTCCGAAGTCTATTGATTTGAACATCATTAGTCAAGCGCAAAATTTGAGAAACACTTGAACCAAAAAAAATTAAGAGGATTACAACAATATGATACTCTCTCTTTCATTTTAATTGTCGTTCTAGGTTTATGCAGATAGATTAAGAAAATATATGATTTTGTATTTCAAAATAAAAACACAATTACCTATACGTCTAACCATATTTCAACCAATAGAAAAATATAATGGATAATTTATTAATAAATTTTGTATTGAAATTCTAAAAGGACACTTATTTTGAAACAAAATTTTTTTTACAACTACAATTAAATCGAAACGGAGGAAGTATGAATTATTGGTTTAAGTAACTCTTACCCGTAGCCCTAAGCAAGCTAATCCTTAATCTAACTCAATGACATTGTTTGACCACTATAGTATCTATACTCATATATTATTACTTGTACAATAACTTTTGTGTTGATTGTATTATAATGCTCATATCAACTCAATCAAACAACTATTGAATGATCTATCTACTAAACAAAAACTAAATATGATTCACATTGGAAAATATTCCAATATTCTATCGGCTTTGTATGATATTTTGAAACCCAATTAACAGTATATATGTAACTAATTTACTTTGGTGGATACAAAATTTGCAATTAATTAACAAAATTAACAAATGTCATTTTGTAAGTTAATAGTTTAGCACACACTACGATCTCTTATGACCATTTTCCAAAAAAAAAACATAATAACTTAGAATAATTGTAATTTATGGTGATGCGAAATATTCAACAAACAATCAATAGCAAATGGTGTTCTACTTTTAATAGGTTACCAAATCTGAACTCAACTTGGTCATTAAAACTTACTCCTAATGTAACAGTTTACATTTAATTTGAGTTAGATGATTGCATTGGTTGAAATAATTTGAAATGCTCGTACCACAATTATCGATTTAGTGTATTTCATAAATTAAAGTACATATTCTATATTAATCTCTCCAGATTTTGTTTTTTTTTTATCGGCCTAGGTTTAGACTTTGAACATATATCTTTTACTAACTATGGTAGAATTGCATAAAGTATTTGTATATTTATTTTTATGTTAGCAATCATCAAAATGTACAGTTATTGTATTTTGAAGATAAATACGAGTTGGTTTTAGTGATGGATAATTTCAGCTATAGTAAACATAAACATCTGGTTTATTTAACCAATTAAAATTTCCATAATCCAACAACATATTCAAAAATTTAATTATTTATTCATTTCAGATCTAGAAACATAAATATACAATTGATAATAGCCGGAATAAATAAATAAAGATCTTTTAACCAAATTGAAATAAATAAGAATTTTTCAAGCCAAATTAAATATATCTAACTTAAAATCTTTGAGTTCAACTGGTGACCATATGTTAGGGAAAAATAATGGTGAAATTCTCATTCTTCATTTTTTTGCCATTCCTGCTGGTTTTTTTTGTTAAATTATAGACATATGGGTATATTACTCTAATTTTCTTGCTAATGAAAAATTATGAAGAATAAATTCCTTCTCCAATTTAGATTAGGAAACGATTGAACTTTAATTATTATATTATTATTTATTCATTTTCTCAACTGAATTTTGTTCGTTATTTTATTTATATTTCTGTTCAATTAAATTGACACCAGCTGAAACCTTTGTCTTTCTCTCTAATATATATCCTTAAATATTTTAGTCACACTGCACAAAGAAAACAAAATCAAACTCCAATTTTCATATGATTTTTATGTCAGTCAAAGAGTTGTAACTTTAGATATTTTTCATGTAAATTAAGTCGTGAGTGTTTAAATCGTAGATATTTTTATTCTGCTGATTGTTTTCTGTGTATGATTTTTCATTGTTGATTTAATAAAATAAAATGATTTAATCATATATCTTCTAAAGTCAATATGTAAATGATTTAGATATATTTATCTTTACAACCATAAATAATAAAAATGTAGCAAAGAATTTTTTTGATAGCGTATGATAAATATGTATACTTTTAGAAGAAAAAAAACTGGTTGAGGAAATCATTTAAAACACTTAACAATCATATATACTCTAAGCATAAAACTAGCAACAACAAAAATAGTGGGTCGTCACGTATCGTGGGATCCGCAAAATAGTGTAAGAAACGGACCGAATTCGTCTCTTATTTGGAGATTTTTGTAACCGTCTCTTTTGGATTTGTGGGTTTTCCTTCCCTTAAGAAACACTCAAGATACAGCGATATACATGCTCTAATGGAGTTATATGATGAGGCGATGCACATGCTCTAATGGAGTTATATGATGATGAAACTTTGTTGAATTTTTGATCCATTTTCCTAATTGCTACATTATTATTGTGAGTTTGGGATTGAAGAGTTGTTCTTGTCTGATGCGTATTTCAAAGGTTGTTCTTGTCTGATTCAACAATCAGGTTCAAATTCGTTTCTATTGGTATCCGGTTTACGTGGATTCAACTTATCCACGTCACCTTTGATTGTGTAAATTACAATAATACCCTCATGTGCATCTCTACTGGATAGTGTTTTTTTTTTTTACTGGATAGAGTTCTTGTTTCGTTACTTTCTTCTCCTTTACCCTCAAGAACAGAGGAATCACTGTGGCGATGACTAACGTGCTCCACACCCACCACTCTCACTTACCCTTCCCTCTCCATCCGCCAATCTCCGCTTTCTATTCCAAGACGCAGACTTTCCACTTCCCGGAATCAATGACTCCAGTTAACCTCCGTACGAACATCTCCGTGCGCCGGAGGAGCGTGAAGTGTATGGCGAACCCGAGAAGAGTTAAGATGGTGGCTAAACAGATAATGAGGGAGCTTTCAGACACGCTTCTAACGGACACAGTCTTGCAACACGCCGTGTTGCCCGAAGCTGCACTTGGTGCTGACCGCTACCTCTCTTCTCTCACCACCATCAGCGACGTCGAGGTCTCCAATGATTTGCAGGTAATCAACCTTAATCAGGACACTCCTGTAAGTGTAATTCATGTGGATGAGGTAGAAAGTTAGGGCCTTTGGAGATTTTTTTTTATTCCAAAAAATGTATACCCTTTTCTCTGCTTGGCTTGAATTTCATTACACTGATGTTAACTTGTGGCTTGCGCATTTTTGTCAATTCTTGACATATAAGCCATTCATATTATGTCTTTTGTGATTTTTGATTAGGCCTTGTTGTTGTAGTTTGTGCATATGTGTTTGTGCTGATTTTGTAACATCCCGAGTTGTGATATGTGGAAAGGCTTAAGAGAATTGATTTGGCTACCTATGTCACCAAAGTTGACTTACCTTTTCCGGAGCACATCCTGAAAGAACTCCAGAGTTAAGCGTGCTTGAGCTGGAGTAGTGGAAGGATGGGTGACCTATCGGGAAGTGATTCGCGATAGCGTGCGAGTGAGGCCAAAGCACGGGAAAAGGTCGGGTGGTGATTGCAGGGTCAGTAAACGATGATTTCGAGCCTTTGGAATTTAACGACCGACCGTCGGATGGGATGGGGCCCACGGGCCGAGAGAGCGGGCGTGGGTGGCCCATTAGCCGTGGGCGGTCGGGGCGTTATAGATTTGTTGAGATGTTACAAGATGAAATGATTTGTTTGAGGTTTGTAGATTGTGAAAGTGTATGTATCCGTGTTTGGAGATGATAGAGGGAAAGACGTTGCAATCGCGGGGTTGAAATCGAAAGCTAAATACGTTAGGAGTGAGCTTGGGAAGAGAATGAAGTTGAGATTAACTCCTGAGGTCAGATTCATTGAAGATGAATCAATGGAAAGAGGAAGCAGGGTAAGTCGTCTAATATATCTTTCACTACAAAAAAAAAAAAAACTATGAAAGTTGCAATCTTCCATTACTAAAGGAAGGTCCCAATGGTGCTGATCATGATTTTCGAGTTTGCTATCTTTTGGGTTCTAGTTGTTACTAGTCAGTCAAGTAAACTGTCTCACGTTTAGTCTAATCTGCGTTTAATAACCAACACAAGAGACTGAAATATGGAGATTGTTTTAGGTAATCGCAATACTGGACAAAATAAAAGCTGAGAAAGGAAGCGAAGGGGGGTCAGAAACATCTGATTCACCTGAGGATGATCAAGATTGGGGAGAGGATGACCCCGACGAAGACATCATCTATGTAAAGTAAATGGTCTCAAGCAAAGTTTTAGCACCGAACACGAGTGCATATTACTCTGTTAATTAACACTCGGTTTCCCCTCCGTGAGTCATCACATGTTCAACTCATCTAGGAGAAATCATGTAACAGAGTTCATATTTTGTGTGAAGCTTAGACAGAGTATAAGAAAGATGTTGATGGCACGGAATTGAGAATCAGAGAAGATGAGTACCGATTACAGTTTAGCTCACATGGCTCCTACCCCAGTATGGATCCTGAAAGCTTCTTTGGTCCATGACTCACATCTCTCAAAAACGAAATGTTATCTTGTTGCAATTTGGAATTAAAGAGTGTAACAACTAACAATGTGATCATAATCTGTAATGTGTCTTTATTGTTCTGCTAGTAGAAGTTTTAAACCGATTTGAATTTCTTTCAAAGTCCTACCAAGACTTAACCAAAATGCAATGTATAAACCGGATTGGAAAATGTTGAGATATTTAAAAGTGGGGTTAAGTGAATCGCAGTTAGGCCCAGGCCCAATATGACGTGGTCGTCTCTGTAAAAAAGATCAAGCTGCACGTTGTTCTCTTCCACTCATCTGAGGGAAAAAACAAAACAAAAATATAAATAAATAAATAAATTAAAAATCAGAACGATATATCCACACCTCTCTCTCTCTCTCGCCAGATTTCAATCATCGACCTCTGATCTCATCTCAGATCCAAAATCACAAGCTTCGACATCATGTCTACCTTCAGCGGCGATGAAACAGCTCCTTTCTTCGGCTTCCTCGGAGCTGCAGCCGCCCTCGTCTTCTCCTGTAAATTCCTTCTTCTCTTTTCCACACCATTTTGTTATGATCTGCATCGTTGTTCGCGATCGTCTTCCTAAATACGTCTGACATTTGTAGAACTGCTTGAGAATCCTCCAAATTGATCGTAAACTAAGCTAGATATATGCTAACTTTCGCATAGCTCTGCAGATCGCGTGTATGATTGACTGACGAGCGAGTATTTAGGTTCGATCTGCATCCATAGACAAATGAATTTGTGATTTTATAAGATATGGTTTGCATTTGACCATGGATCATCTGATTGAGCAATGCTTTTCGATCACCATTGAATTGTAGCTTAATCGTTTCTTATCTGGCTGTTAATCTGAGATGTGATTCATTTCGATTCTGTTGTACATTCCTTGAAATTTGGAACCCAGTGTGTGCTTCATTGAGTAGCTATTGGATCTTGATTAGCCTTTGACGTTTGATATCTATGAAACAATGCTTTTCAATCAAGATTGTGTTGTAAATCTGAGATGAGATGAGATGAGATTCATACATTTTTGTTGTTCTTAACAATTGTATTCTTTATCGAGTATAGGAAGGAAACAATGGTTAGAGTAATCTTGTGGGATCCTATGAGGATTGTTTTATGTTTTGCCATTATGTTAATAAATCTGTGAGTTTTCATTGGATGGATAGGTATGGGAGCTGCTTATGGAACAGCAAAGAGTGGAGTTGGTGTGGCTTCTATGGGAGTGATGAGGCCCGAGCTGGTCATGAAGTCCATTGTCCCTGTTGTCATGGCTGGTGTGTTGGGTATTTACGGTTTGATTATTGCTGTTATCATCAGTACCGGGATTAACCCCAAGGCCAAGTCTTACTACCTCTTCGATGGATACGCTCACCTCTCCTCCGGTCTTGCTTGTGGTCTTGCTGGTCTCTCAGCTGGTATGGCCATTGGTATTGTCGGTGATGCCGGTGTCAGGTTCGTTATTCCCTCCTCGTACAACCTACAAAACTTTACAAATGAATGTGTTGGTGCTTGACTTGTTCATTTGCAATTCTTTTTTCCAGGGCAAATGCTCAGCAGCCTAAGCTCTTTGTCGGGATGATTCTTATCCTTATCTTCGCAGAAGCGCTTGCTCTTTACGGCCTTATTGTAGGAATCATCCTCTCCTCAAGAGCTGGCCAGTCTAGAGCAGAATGAGAATGTAACCCACAAGATTTGCTCCGAAGGTACTTCCTTTGCTTTCTGTGTGCGTTTTGTTTTATTGTTCTTTTAGTATGTATCATCGAGAACCGAAAAATTTATTGGACACTTGGAACTTTGTTTCGGAAGCTCTCTCCTATTTCTCTCTCTCGGTGGTTGCTCTCCGATGTAGGGATTTTTATTATTTGGTTCTGTAATAAAGAGCTCTGATGGAGCTTGGTATTTCTTTGTATTCTTGTATTGTCCTGAGGAAGTTAAATACATTTATTTTTGTAAAGAAGTTTGCTTTCTGAAACCATGACGAGTCTCTGATCGCGTTTCTCTGGTGTTTGTCTATCATCTTTGTTGTTGTGTTTTCTTTGAAGAAGTTGCCTTTATCTTTGATTTGATTTATAGTTTTTATATAATGAACATTCATTTATGCTAAAAGTTTTTCTGGCCATAGTTGAAAAAGAAGTTAAATCAGAGTTTTGATTTCCTTTTCGTTGTCTTTTACACAAAAGTATTTCTCTGTGATTTTGGTTTTTATAACTTGAACTTCAAACTTTGATGTTTACGTTTATATCTCGATATGTTTTTTACTTTATAATCAAATAATAAGCACAAAAGCTTAACAAATCATTTTACGCGAGTGAAAATGTATCAAGGTTACAACCTTTATCGTTAGGTCATCACTAGTTAATCATATTATATTGATACCACTCCAAATCTTGTACCACTCAATTCCAAATCGCACCTTAAACGCAATGAACGGTGTTTGTCATTCCGACAAGCTTAAATCAATATGTACTACAATGAGTGCGATACTATGTTTAATTAAAGTAAATACTAAGTAATAGTTTACAATTAATATTTTTCCCACTTTATTCATGTTTTACTTGAAAGACTATGACGACGATTTCCAGTGATTGGTTTAAGATGCAAGTTTTCTCATGTGATATAAATCCTTCTAGAATTGTAACATTTTTACAATTAATAATATTCTAATTATGCATAAACGTGTTTAATTGTTTAAATATATGGTTGAAGAGATGGTAGTAGCCATTTAATGCAGGGCCACACAGGCACACACAAACCAAAACCACCTCGCCTTTTGGAATCTCCCTTAGACTATTTACCTTTTGGAAATAGAAAATCCATATTTGTTCTTATGAATATATTATGAAAAAACAATTGTCTTAATTAACTTTTTAATCTGATGGAATTATCTTAGACCATGTGATGTTCTTCACAATGTCAGTGTTATATTTGAATCTGAATATATAGTTTTGCATCCTAATATATTTATGTTTTACCACATGGTCTTCTTGTAAGACCTGTGGTAATTCACTATTCCTAATAAGAATAAGACATTAAGAAAATAGCAACATACTACTTCTCTTTAGTAGTGATAAAACCACCTAAGCTTTTTCTGAGTATTATATAGAAATTAGGTTTTCAACGTTAGCAGAGAAAAAAAGATATTAGGTTTTCAACATCACTTTGTAAAAAGTATTATATAGTATCGAATAGACCTTCAAAAGGTCAAAAAGTTTCTGATTTTAGTGCTATAATAATAGGATAGTCTTGGCTGATGCCATGGATACATAAAATGGACAGTAGGCTAATTATTTTGTATTTTTAAAGGCCACCTTATTAACTATTTTGTTTTGGTTCTGTATTGCATTCTGTTTGTTTAGTCAAACAAAATTGAGACGAACGGTCTTTTACGTGATTATGCACCGAACCCCTTGCGCATGAAAAAATTGAATATGAGTCAAATCTATGGACGAGAAAATCAAATACACCGAAGAGTGCCATTTTATTTTTATTTTTGAAAATGGGGAGTGCCATATTTGATAAATACCAAAGTATTGAACTTAATGTAAGGTTAGGAAGTTGACAAAAAAAATGTAAGGTTAGGAAAACATCTTTTCATAGAATGGATTGTTCAGTTAATAAAGAACTGGACTAAATTTTCTCATCAAATCTACAGGCAGCGTGAAACCAGTTTATCTCATTCGATGTGGTGGTGGGGTTGCTAGACTGAGTCAGGGGAGGACAAAGTGGAATCAACGGGAATATTTACTAATCCTAATAGAAACTTCAAATTTAAATGGTTTGAACTTCTAACTTATAAAGGTTGTCAGTTATTGATCCAAAACGCGTTTAGGTATTAACTTCCTTTTTTGGGTATTAACATATCGTAATAAATTGGTGTTACGTACACCTAAAAATATGTTAAAACAACGGAGACGCAAGTCATACACCGCCGAACGATTTACTTTAGCAAAACAATCCACTTTAAATGTTGTTTATGTATGGCATGATTAGAACATTTCAAAAAACAAAAGAAAAGTTGTTCAGAACTTCAGATGAATTCATGTATGATAAGAGAAATAGAATAGATAGGGTAAAAACGAGAAGGCTAGATTTAGTTAGCCGGGTTGGACACGGCACACTAGAATTATCGAAAGTATCAAAGTCTTTTGCGTAGCCTTAATATGACCATCACAACCACATGACAATGAATCTCCAAATCACACGTCACGTAATTAAGAGCTATATCTTTCGTACGATGGCCGATGGGATATTGGGATCTACTTTCTCACTTTAAAGATTATATAATGTATATGACTCATTACGAATCTCATAGATCGAGGATAACGCGAATATTTTTTGAAATAGAGTAGTGGTATGAAGGATGAATCGAAAGAGCACTATTTACGATAGCCACAAGAGTTAGTGGTGTACGTGTGGCGTCCGCGTTCAGTAAGCGGCCGTTTACCGCCGTCAACGCGTTTTTCTTTTCCTTATTCTATTGCATATTCCAAGTTTAAGTTACTCAAATTCAGATTCAGATGCTCATATGTTCCTAACTTGCTCATGATAAAACAGAAAGGTATTATGGTTTTAATATCTGTACTTCAATTATGTTGTATATATGGTGTTTTGCGTTTGCGAAACTATTCACGTGTATATACAAAAATACGATATAATTACAAACACTTTCTTAGAGAAAGAGGAGGTTGAAGCGCATTGAAGTAATACACAATTATAAGGAATGGGAAGACATTAATTAGAAAATCGATCTGCCCGCTCCGATACATCAATGTCCCGTTATTACTAGTCACTGGAGAGCATTCGCTAAATTAAATGTAAATTTGAAACATATCAGCGAATTTAATGCAACAACTAAAATAAAAACACATTTAGCTCCTTGAAAACACTGTAGAAATGTTACTTTATTATTCTAGATTTTGTTTCTTTCAATCCTTGCCACAATGGTATCAAGTGTCAACAATCTAATACTAAAAATAATCAAAATGTATAGTCATTTAAAGAAAAATTACGAATACTAATATTTTGAATTGGTGATTTAATATATCTTCTACTTTCTTAAGAGAATAAAATGTTTACTCAACTCCAAAAAACTCCATTGGACGAATATATAGACTGCTGACAAAAAATTATTTACATACTTCCAAATAAACTATGGTCCGTTGAGCAAAAGGGAAACTTCATAACGCAAGTACTAAGACCACCACGCGGCGACTCGTAGCTGAGTGGTCGTGCCAAAAGGGAACTTTGCTCTCAAAATTTCAAATCGTCTTTCTTATGGTCAATTTTATTGTCTGTTTATAATATCTAATGTTTTGAAGAAATTTCACAGTTTTAAAATGTAAATGTAAATTTTAATTTTATTAAAAACATAATATTTTATTTTGAAAATAGAAAGGCTTACGAAGAAAACTGGCACTATAAAGGTTTGTCCTAACATTTTACAATCTTTTCTATGACTGAGTTATGGGAAAAGATCTCTATAATACTAGACAACTTTGATTAAATCAGATAAAATCTTTTCATGAAATGGGTGGTATATAATAAAATATAACCAGTAAAATTATTTCGATAGCGGCATCAAAATACCTACAAAAATCTAATTCATTATTTATAAATAGGAATATAGAATGAAAAACTAAATAACATTTAAAGGTAAAAAAATTCTAATCTTTTTCGACAAATAATATCTTTTTACTTTGTCCTTTATATTAAAGGAATGAGATACAAAAATATGATTCATTCACAAACCTATTTGATGATTCATTCACAAACCTATTTGAATGTAACAAATAATACTGGGACTCGATAATTAATATGTATCCGAATTATAGAAGCTAGTAATCGTATTCATACTTATATTGGTGACGTTATGAATACTGTAATCAAGGAAGCAATCCCAGATATTCCTCTAGAAAGATCAGAAGTGATCAAAATTGTAATTTTATATGCTTGTAAAGAACTCAAACATAATGGAATGATAACACGATATGACGATAATATTGCAGTTGCCATCAATTAATAAAGAAATTCGAAATAATTAGACTAAAAAAAAATTAGAAAGAAATTTGAGATTTTGAGGCAGTCCGACGAGAATTTATATCTGAATGAGTTTTTTTAGAAAAGGTAAATTTACTAATTTTTATGTTTTGGTATAATATATTGAAAGAAAAGAGGTAAAAATATGGACCAGTAAGTACATGCACCCTACGCAATTATAGCAATGTGTCAGAGTGTTGCCTACTCCACAAAGCAAGAATCATTGGATCAACGGTCGGATCCAATTTCTTTGCGAGTATAAAACACACGTTGTTTTTACCAGTTTAGATATCTTGTTTCTAACTACCAGTTTAGAGCAGCTCCACCGGTAAGAAACTATGTAAGTTAAGTTTCTAAAACAAAAAAAAAATATATATTATGATTATTTATTTTTTTAAACCAATTAAATCACTTATTCTTCTCAATAGATTGACAAGTATCTTTGGAATATACTAATAGTTTCTTAAAATCTACAAGATTAGAATTTTTACACATTTTCTTCTAATTTTTTTTAAATTCTTAGAACCCCTCGTGAAATCATTGTTGGAAGTACTCTTAGATATTTTCGTAAAAACTTTACCAATCTAACATAAACTTTCACCAAAAAAAAATATTTTCAGTGCACGAGCACAAAGTGAGCTACGAGAAAAAATGTAAATTTTAAAAAGTGAATTAAGAGGATTTATAAAATAAATTAAGATGTTACCAAACAAAAACTTAGATGTTATTCAAATAACCAAAAGAAAATTTGTTTTCACTTCCACCGTTGTCCGGTAAATAATGGAAGATAATTAATTCACTATACGTTTTTTTTTTTTTTGTAAACTTATAAGATTTATTTGTTGTTATTGTCTTCTAGACATTCTCCAAACTGTATTGAAAATCTTTCACACTTTAAAATTTGACTGAGTTTCTTTTTGTGCTAACAATTCTACTGAAAGTTACTATATGATTCAATACCTTCTTATTTTATGGATAAACTTTTCTAAAAATGATAGTAGATATAAGGAATATTCTCGATTTCTTTCTAATTTGAAACGTATTTTGACATTTGTATGAATAAATTAATTTGGTTATCAATATAAAATGTTGAAAATGAACTATAATCTAAAGAATTGTGTGGTACTGGTAATGTAAATAAAAACTGGACCAATGGAGAAGAAACAACCAATATGTGAATAAATATATGGACTGTTGTTTTACTTCTTTGTTGTTCAAAAAAAGAAGATTTTTTTTTTCTGCTAAAATTGACACATAAAGTTAATTCCATGTAAATGACATTGTCGTAAGATCATCTCCAATATATGCCTCTATATTTTTCTCTAAAATAGAAATCTCTATTATAGAGTTGAAATTACTCTAATGTATGACTGTATAGTAGAGTTCTTCTATTTTAGAAAAAAATAGAAATGAATGTTACTTTTTTGCCTCTGTATTTAGAGGTGAAAATGGTATATTTCTATATTTTTTTATAAATAAAAAAACTCTATTATAGAGACATACATTAGAGCAAATCCACTTCTATAATAGAAATTTTCTATTTCAAAGAAAAATAGAAATGGATTAGAGATGGTCTAACAATAGTGTATACCTGCAATTCTAAATTTATTTTCCAAATAGACCTAGAAAAAAACTGTCTTCGTGGATTAGAGAAAATAAACGAACACTAGTTAACAGTTTTGTAAAAGAAAAACGTCATTGGGTTAATATGTAAAAACAGCACCTGAATACTCATTGACGTAGTCAGTCACGTTAGGGAAACTAAAATCTACGATAAGATTTTTTGCAGTTTTTTTATTTAGTGAAAAGTAAAAAAAAAAAAAAGCAAAAAGAGAAATAATAAATGGGCCCCATGGGCCGAATCCAACTTGCCTCAGTCATCACCTTCTCCCGACTAACCTTCTCCTCCTATATAAACAATCCCATCTCCCCTTCATCAATCTCACACTCTTCTCCCTCATTTTCCGCTCTCTTCCTCTTTGCATTTTCCCCCAGAAACTTCACTTTCTCGCCCCCATCTCTTCATATAAATCCAGACTCTCTCTCTGCATGGTCGGGGAATAGAATCTGTTGTTCCTCAGATTTGTAAAAAAAAAATCCATTTTTTAAATTAAAAGTTTCGAGCTTTAATCCGAACATTCACCGTGGAGATTCTCGGATCAGGAAGGGCAGCTCGAGGTGGGTTTCACGGCGGAGACAGATACATCTTCTGCCTTCTCTTGAGGGGGTAGCCGAGGCTCCGGCCTCGGCGGTTTTCAAACCCCTTACCTTCACAAAAATCAGGTAATTAAAAACAAAAATCAAACCTTTCCGTTAGATTCGTCGCTGAAAATAAACAGAGTGTGTAGAAAAAAAAACAGAGTGTTGACAAAAGATCAAACCTTTCGTAGATCCATTGCTGAAAAAACAGTGTTGAAGAAGAAAGATGCCTGCTTTAGCTTGTGTCGATAGCTACGCCGCCGAGGTGTTCATCCCACCGTCACCACCACCACCTTCCGCCACCGCCGTCGTCGACGCCTGGAACCCCTCTCTCTCCTCCTCTCTCTACCGCATCGACGGATGGGGAGCTCCTTACTTCGCCGCTAACTCCTCCGGCAACATCTCCGTTCGTCCTCACGGCTCCAACACTCTCCCTCACCAAGACATCGATCTGTTAAAACTCGTCAAGAAGGTGACCGATCCGAAACAAACCGGCGGTTTGGGATTACCGCTCCCGGTTATCGTCCGGTTCCCTGACGTGTTGAAGAACCGTCTCGAGTGTCTCCAATCCGCGTTCGATTTCGCGATACAGAGCCAAGGGTACGAGTCTCACTACCAAGGTGTGTATCCGGTGAAATGCAATCAGGACCGGTTCGTTGTGGAGGACATTGTGAGATTCGGATCTCGATTCCGGTTTGGTTTGGAAGCTGGTTCTAAACCGGAGATCCTTCTCGCTATGAGCTGCTTGTGTAAAGGTAACAATGAAGCCTTTCTCGTCTGTAACGGTTTCAAAGACGCTGAGTATGTATCTCTAGCTCTTATGGGAAGGAAGCTAGCGTTGAACACTGTGATTGTGTTGGAGCAAGAAGAAGAGCTTGATTTGGTTATCGATCTTAGCCAGAAGATGAACGTGAGGCCTGTGATTGGGCTGAGAGCTAAGCTTAGGACAAAACACTCTGGTCACTTCGGTTCAACTTCAGGTGAGAGGGGGAAGTTCGGTTTAACCACTACTCAGATAGTTCGTGTCGTGAGGAAGCTTAGCCAAGCTTGTATGCTTGACTGTCTCCAGCTTCTGCATTTCCACATTGGCTCTCAGATTCCATCGACTTCGTTGTTATCTGATGGTGTCTCTGAAGCTGCTCAGCTTTACTGTGAGCTAGTCCGTCTCGGTGCAAACATGAAGGTTATAGACATTGGTGGCGGTTTGGGGATTGACTACGACGGGTCTAAGTCCGGAGAGAGTGATCTCTCTGTTGCCTACACTCTCGAGGAGTATGCTGAAGCTGTTGTTGCGTCAGTCCGGTTTGTATGCGAGAGGAGATCGGTGAAGCATCCTGTGATCTGCAGCGAGAGCGGGAGAGCGATAGTCTCTCATCACTCCGTGTTGATCTTTGAAGCCGTCTCCGCGGTTAAGCCAGCGGCTCATCAAGCTGATCATGATGATATTCGGTTCCTGCTCGAGAGTGAGGAGGGAGCTTACGAGGAGCTGTACTCTGCTGTGATGCGTGGAGATCACGAAAGGTGTTTACTTTATGTAGAGAAGCTGAAGCAGAGGTGTGTTGAAGGTTTTAAAGACGGTGCTTTGAGCATTGAGCAGTTAGCTTCTGTTGATGGGTTGTGCGAATGGGTTTTAAAGGCTATTGGCGGGTCGGATCCGGTTCAGACTTACAATATTAACCTCTCGGTTTTCACTTCGGTTCCTGATCTCTGGGGGATTGAGCAGCTGTTTCCTATAGTCCCCATCCATAAGCTCGACCAGAGGCCAGGGACGCGTGGGATCTTGTCGGATTTAACGTGTGACAGCGATGGGAAGATTGATAAGTTCATAGGCGGCGAGTCTAGCTTGCCGTTGCATGAGCTAGACAGTGGTGGAGGAAGGTACTTCTTGGGTATGTTTCTTGGAGGGGCTTACGAGGAGGCGCTTGGTGGAGTTCACAACTTGTTCGGTGGGCCGAGCGTTGTGCGTGTCTTGCAGAGTGATGGACCGCATAGCTTTGCTGTGACACGAGCCGTGCCTGGTCAGTCATCTGCTGATGTTCTCCGTGCGATGCAGCATGAGCCTGAGATGATGTTTCAGACGTTAAAGCACCGGGCAGAGGAAGTTATGCATCATACCAAAGGTGGTGAAGAGGCAGAAGATGATGAAGCTGAGTTTGGTAATGTGGCGGCTTGTCTTGATCGTTCATTCCATAACATGCCGTATCTTGCGACCGAGGAGGCATCTATGAGTGACTCTCTTTCCGCTGGATTTAATAACCTTGGCTTTTACTACTGCGATGAAGACTGCTTTGACTACCTCTTTGCATGAGGAAAGGACCGAAAGGTGGTCGTGTTGTTTGTTGTTGCATTCTATTATTATCGTATGTTTCTTTTAATAAAGTAGTAAAATAATCACAATGATGAGATTCATCGTTGTTTAATATTTTTTTTTAATTAGAGGGTCCGAATGATGAAAGTCCTTTTGTTGAATTCGGATCTTGGTAATGTTATTTGATGTTTGAAATGTAACGTTCTTGTTTCATTTATTGAAATATAATTGTATGCATAGTGCAACAAGTTCTTTTTCATCATTATAAGAGTTTTTTTTTGAAAAACATCATTATAAGAGTTTTAGTGAAAAGATACAAAGTTTCGTCTCCAACGAGTGTGGTGGTGGGAGGGTCGATTCTTGTTCATTTCCTCCTTTTGATTAATTTTTTTAAAGAAATATTCTATTTTTGAGAATACCATGTTGCTGAGTGTCAATACCAACAACGTATTTATAGAAATGTATTGAATTGTAGTTCTAGTGGAGCCAAACATGCAAGGCTGGAGTAGCATGGTTTGTTGTTGCATTCTTGTATTATCTTACGAATCTTTTCATCTTTTTAATTAGAGGATCCGAATAATGAAAGCCCTTTTGTGAAATTCGGATCTTTGTAATGTTATTTTATGTTTGAAATGTAACGTTCTTATTTCATTTACTGAATATGATTGTATGCATAGTGGCATAGTGCTACAAGTTCTTTTCATTATTATAAGAGTTTAATGAAAATATTTTGTCTAGTAGTCCTTGTATCAGTTACGTATCGCCGCATCTTGAAGACTTGAACGGCGACGTGGGCGATTGTGAGTAAAGAGCTAGTGTGACAACACACACTGACACACACACACACTACATATGCTAGATTCTGACATGTTTGTGTTGCTACTGACTCACTTCTTTATTGATTAGGCTTTGGGAAGCGGTTTTGATTGAATGAATGACTGACTGATTGATATGCGTGGCTCATGTTTTGTGTGTTTTTGGTGGTTGCATCATTTAATATTTACTTATGGGTCACTGGACCGCTTGTTTTGGAATATATTTCTTTTTACATGGAGGTAACTTTGGACAAACTAAAATAAAATAAAATGAATATTCGAGATCATGTGTTGTTTTCATTTTAGTTGTCTGGTTGTTAGAAATCATGAAAAGAGCATAAAATTCTTCGAAAAAGAAAGATTAAAATTTAAAAAGCAAAACTGTTTGATGAAGATGGTATAGTATCCTATATGGTTCATGTTTATCTACTTGTAGATGATGGTATCACTTTGTGGTGTGTGTTTGTTGATGTATATATAAATATGTATTATTAAAAACAACATTAATATGTACATATTGCTTGTAGGCTACGTACAAAAGTCTCATTTATAGAATGATCAAAAGCTAATAGCATCTTCTATTTTATTTATGTTTTGGGGTTAAGGATACAACTTCAAATTTGATTCTTAGACAAAGAAAAGTTGTTTGTTTTGGAATAGACAAAGAAAAGTTGTATCTTTTTTGTTTGTTTGTATTATCGCCAATATATTATTTTTCTTTTACATATAAGTTATAACCTTGATGATGTCTCACGTATATAATAAACAACTTTATAATAAAATTTTAAAACAACATTGTTTTATCATCAAGCTCTATTTTCTTTCATTCTTTTGCTAGAATTGCAACAGTCTTTGGGTAGAATCCAATCCTATGACATCAATTTGGGTTTGGAATCAGCATTTTTGCTAGCAAGTTGATCTTTTTCATTTATCGACCGTGGTCCTTACGAACACGGCAATACCCAAGGGTTGGTGTGGCGACGTAAGTGTGCTGGGGACCGGTCCAGATTCCCAAGTTGGATAATGGATACGCGATCTAATACCATTCCTACCTATCCAAATTTTCCAACCTACACGGTTGAAGATTGATTGGATATCCAATAGATTCGGAGTGGGTTGATACACGCAGCGTTTTTGGACTGTGACAAGTTGATTGTCAAAAAAACAAGTGACAAGAACGAACAAACAATTTTATGAGCCATGGCAGCCAAAGTAAAACAGAACACACCTTTGTTGTTTTACTGATAAGTTTTCATGGAACATCCATGATTCATGATGACAAACTTGTTTTAGATGAAGAAATGTAAACCAAGTTGACAAAGAGTGTCTCACTGAAACGAAACAGTTTTGAAAAAAAATACAATTTGTCGCTCAAAGTTTCAACCTTTGGAAGTCTTATAATCTGAACCATAGCCACCGGATGCTTCAATCTGCAATAGATAACAAACAACATGGAAAGTAAGTTAACAAGTTTGTGACTCTGAAAGGAAGCTATTTCAGTAGTCAATCTAAGCATCTGATAACTATCAAACTTACTTTATTGATGGGTATCAAAAGGCCTGAAAACTAGGATTATGGGTTGTCTTCTTGACCATAGTTGTACACAATCTCAATCTGCATCAGTCACAAAAGAAGATCACCACTTGTGAATAAGAGAGTGAGATCAAAAACGCTGGAAAGTGCTGAGATTAAAAAATTTACCCCAGCAGGTGGAGTGGGGTTTCTACAGAACTTTGAGCCACCAGGAGCCCATGGAACTACACATGAAAAAGTGAGTCGTTAGTGTCAAACTCAGGAAATGTACCGTTCTTGTTCTCTAGCCTGAGAGGGATTTCAAAAAACCTAACAAACATGTCTTCCTATCAAACCTACCACGATTCATTTTATGGGTCGAGATGCTTACCAATATAAGGATCAGGGTGCCTCCATTTGTCGTACTCTGCTTCACCATGAGCAATCAGTTTGTCGATTCTGTCAACATCCTCCTACAAGAACCCCACAATCAAAGGATCAAACCAAGGAACAAACAATAAGAAACAGAGACTATAGAGACTCATAATGGTTAATTCCCAATCACTAATATTGTGATATAGTCAGGAGCTGGACGAATAAAGCTTAAGTAGATGACAATAACACAGAAACACTAATCATAAGCTTAATGCATCGCAAAAACAGAGCTTTTTTGTTTACATTGAAATAACAACGAATGAATATACACCAACTCAAACACAAGAAGTCACTATGCAACAACACAGGTATGGTGTTTGATTATAGAAGAAACCTAAACACCGAAGTGAGTCTAGCAAAAGAGTAACCAAAACAAGCAAAGTCCCCCACAACTTTCTCATCGAAACAATGTTCACACGAGTCAAACAAGCTCACACATTTCACTTATTTGATAATACAAGAAACCTGAACTCCTTAGTCTAGCAGACAGAGTCATCAAAACACTCTTTCCACATCTAAAGTCCCAAACTTTCTCATCAAAACACACTTCCCACATCTAAAGTCCCCAACTTTCTCATCAAAACACTCTTACATCGCTCTAAAGTCTCTAAGATGAGAAGAGAGTAATACCACATCTTGGTTGGCATTGAACTTCTCGCGTAGATCCGAAGCCTGAAAAAGGAAAACGAAGATCAAGCAAACCCAAAAACGCGAGATCGGTCAAAACAAAAGGAAGAGTGTCGAAAGTCCGATTCGGAGATCTGAGGAAATGAATAAAACTTACGTCTCGGTAGAAAATGTGACGATGAACAGCCCAATTGAGAGTATCCTTAAGAGCACGTCGATAGAGGATTCGAACCCTCTCCTTCTGCGCCGCTCGCCGCGCGAAATACGCCGCCGTTGATACTCCGCTCATTCTCCTCTGCTTCCGATTGATTTCGAAGCCTCTCCTTCTTCTTCTTTTTTTTGAAGCCTCTCCTTCTTCTTCTAATCTCACTTTCTCAACAGTGAGGAAAAAAAAGTTTCAGGTGTGGCCCAGGGATTGGAATTTGGCCCATAGTTAACGGGCCTAAATCAATATAAAATAAAAAAATTAACTCCGTTGCCGGAATTCGAACCCGGGTCTCTCGGGTGAGAGCCGAGTATCCTGACCAGCTAGACTACAACGGATTGTTGATTAATTTGGTGATGTTACTTATCTATTTAAAAGATAAGCTGTTCTGAGACTTGCTTAGATTGTGAGAAACTTTTGACTTTATAATTCGTTTTACTCCATATTGCATTCGATTTCTTCTTTTTGTGGAGATTGTATAGCAAAAAAGTATCAATAAAATATGCAAATATAAGACCATGTGTTTTGGAAAAATTCTCTTGGAGAAAGCAAGCTAAAAACAACAGCATTTTTGTAGGATTCAATGGTTTTATTCCACGTTTTTTCATTGAAATATTGTGAACTTACAAGTATGTTAAGTTCATGTACTTGAGAACTCTAAAGATAAACAAATAGTTGGTTGATGTCACTATTAATGATTATTGGTGAGTTTGGGGAAGATCAGAAAGAGATATAGCACGTGATAAAGTACCTTTTCTCTTGAGATCTTGTATGTGAAAGAACACTTATGAAACTACTGAACAAAGGGTCCATATGGAACTGTGGTCCTTTTATTGTAGGACTTTGGGTAGCAATTGATATAAATTACAACTTATAGCTAGAATATTAAACGCGGTATATGATAATGTGCTATTATGTTGTGTTTAATCATCTTCTCACCAAAGTCTAAACATAAACATTTTATGCTCTCCAAAAGTTATTGTGTTTGTGTTGCTTTGAAGCACAAATTATCGATGTATTAAACTTGAAAAGTTATTACTCCTAACTCTTCTTGATTCAATGATTCTTTATGAAGGAGGGGAGTCATTTACTGGTCAAGAGACGGGAAAACTAATTGGCCATATAGTGCTGGTTACAGTTTTAGTTATATTTTGCATATTCACTATATGGCCAATTAGTTTTCCCGTCTCTTGACCAGTTGCTAGATTAAAACACTAAGGATAATGTTAAAAGTATTTGCTAAACCTCTAGCTAAACCTATTTTGGAATATGCAAATTATAACTAAAACTGTAGCATAACTGTTATGGAATTTTCAGAACAGTTCTTTCATTTTGCATTTGTTTTCTCAGTGATAACTTTTGTAGTTTACTAAATACTTCAAAAAGTCTACAACACTTCACATGGACCAAAATCATTTAAGTAGTAGTGGTGGTGGTCTCACATCATTAAAAAAAGTACATAATCTTGTTCATAAAAGAAACTTTTTATAGACTAATTGCAAAACAGCTTCAAATGTTATGGAGCAAGTTGCTAGATTAAAACACTAAGGATAATGTTAAAAGTAGGTTTAGCTAGAGGTTTAGTTTTACCTAAGTCTTATCTACCACGTTACTGGCAAATTTGACTTGGTCTGATTTAGTAATAGCTTCACCTGTCTCTTCAACCAACACTTTACTCTTTCTCAGCTCCAAAACCTTCCTATGAAGATTTGAGTGGATCTCATTCGAGAACGTCGGACTATCAGCCGGTCTGTATTCTGGACATAGTCGACCGGACTTAAACCGGACTCCACATGCATTACATAACGTTTTTGGACCGACTGGACCGGTTCTCCATTGAGGCGTGTTGTTTGTGCCACAATGGCTGCATCTTCTTTGAAACACAACGGCCGTTTCTTGTTTCTTCTTCCTCCCCTGCTCTCCTGTTGCTTGTTGCTTTGTTGAAACGAGTGGCCAAACCCGGTCACCGGTTAAGCTGCTCCGAGACCGTTTGGTTCTTGGTTTAGCCGGAATTTGAGATGAGAAGCTTGGTTTGGTTTTGTGGGTTTGTGTGAAGAGAAGTGAGACTTCTGGTGATGAACAATCATCCACAACACGAGATACCCATTCAAGCTCTTCCACATATTCATCCTAAATTTCAGAAAATAAATAACAAAAAATAAAAAATCAAATAAGTTTCTATTAGTTATAAGAAAATGGCTTTAAAACATACCGGCAAAGAAGGAAGTTGATCAAAGATGCAAGGCTGTGAACTAAAGATACAACAATCTTGTTCTTGTTCTTCTTGTGAAGAAGTGACAGAGACAAGTTCTTCTTCTTCTTCTTCTTCTTGACCTTCTTCTGAGAAATCTAGAAAACACTCGACGGAGAAATCTTCAGCAGAAGAAGTTCGGCTTAATTCTTCAGACGACGCAATCACCTGAGGCTTTATAGCTTCTCCTCTTAGACTTGCCTTTAGGGCTCTAGCTTCTGTCCACAGCTCCATTCACTCTTTCTTTCATACATACACATAAAATCTTTCAAGTTTCAATTATCACTTGACATATTTTTTACTCTTGAAACTATTACAACAACTATACACATAACTAAACAAGAAAAAGTAGCTACAAGCTAAACTTTGTGGTCTACAAAACCTTCTGCGCATGCAAACTTTAGAGAAGTTATAAAGCTGAGAAGAGTAGAGAGGTATGCTCATCAGTCATCATAATTCTTTACCTGATAAAGACGAAGAAGAGCTGAGAGAAGGCGAAGAAACAGAGGAGCATAGAGATATGGACAAAGTAAGAGGGGCACTGAAATTAAACGATGATTCTTGAAGGGGTTAAAAGGTAAAATAAAGACTTTATGTTTCTTTTTTTTTGTGTTTGTGCTTCCAATTCCAAAAGTTAAAGCTCTTTTTTTTCTTATTTCTTTTCCCCTAACTTGTTTTTTTTTGTTATTAGTTTATAGTTTGTGGAATATTACAAAATCTAGTATTTTAGAATCAATGCTTTGCGTTTTGCTTTATTTGCCTCTCCATTTTGGTGTAAAATGATATGTCCTTTTTTCTTACTTTCATTTCTTTTTTGTTATAGAAATGTTAGTTATGGTTGCTGCTTTATTTGTTAATCTGCTCACACAAATTATAGGATTTAGAGTTAACATATTTTGTTAATAAAAGCCAAACAAAAGTTTTGTTTTACTTTTATTATTGTCCATACGTCAAGATTCTTGTTTTTTTTTTGTTGTTGCCTTCATATATTCTTTGGACCTAATCAATGAGTTCGCTACGTGTATGTCTAGCTTGGGCTTATCTTTCGTCAGAAATTGATAAGTCAGGTCTGTTTCAGACAATTATTCAATACAATTTGATTGATTTTTATAATATCTTTTTTTTTTTGTTATTATTGTGAAAGGTTAATATCATGCCTCTTGCCGATGGCTATTTAGCTTGTCTTGTCAAAAGGGCTGACCATTTCTTCTTGTGAAATGCTGAAAAGTCTTACAATGGTGAATTTGTTATTTAAAACTAGTGTTAAAAAAGTCACCGACTCACCGGTTATGTAGACCGTCCGATCTTTCCCGCCCGAGATAAATATGGGAAGGTCAAGGTGACTCCCTTTTACTATAGCCTATTAGCCGTAACCACGTTTTTACGTTAAGTAATACATGTAATCGTTATAAAAAAAGATCTTAGTAGTATGGTAACTTTTTTTTACTTTAAGAATTACAAATAATAAAATTTTGCAAATTGTCGTGTGACAAACAAAGTTTACGCCATTGTACAGTGAACGTTCCCATGCAGTCCCGAAAGGCCATATACAAGCCGCCCAACCCTCGCTGTTCTGCTGTTAAAAATATAAATTCAAAGCAATTTGATCAAAAAAAAAAATTAAAAGCAGATACTCAAATTAAAATTCAATTTCAAACATTTATTTTCTCAGCACAAAAACAGAATAAATAAAGTTCAACGAAACGAAACCTAAGAAGAAAATTACCTATCACTGCCAAATAATAAGGAGAAGCGTGGGGTTTTTTTGGTAGTGATGGGAATCGGGAAGGTGCAGATCACCATTGGAATGGAGTTTCATTAGAGCACCACTATATCCAAACCAATAAATTTATTTATAGAAAACAAGGTAGATATGAGAAAGAACTGTGAGAGAGGAAGAACCCAAACCACTAAACAATAGCTAATAGTAGTGCAATAGCAAATTAAATTTCGGTGTATTTTGCAAAACTCATTTAAAATTGTATAGATCATATAGTATCTATTGGATAACTTATTTTCTCCAGAACAATATTTAACAGTTTAATAAAATCCAGGAGTGAATAATAGAAATGAGGTACTCAGATATAGAAACAGGATAAACAAGAAGAGTAATAATCCATCAAAAACGAATTTACCAAAACAGTCGCGCAGAAGTGGAATCTCTCGTAACAAAAAAGAACTCCACATCAATGGCTACATAATGAAAAAAAAAGAAGAAACAAATCTATAATCCTCTAAGCTCCAATGATTTCGGTTGGTTCCTCAGCCACTGTTTCATCTGGCCTGTCTATTTTCACACCAACATCTTCTGCTGCGTAGTCACCTACAAAATGCCAGTCACGATCATATATGTGACGGTGGAAAGCTATCAGTATTGGAACCTTGATCTCAGTTGGTATGCTCGTGTCATCCTCTGTAATAACAAAAAAAAAGTAAATGATATTAAATTTTCTATCGTAAAAAGGAACTTTGTGCCGTGGAAGAAATAAAGATGAATCTATACTACATTACTAATCATAAAATCATTTTGATGGAGCACTAACCAACAGTATCAAGAGCTCGGAGAATCAAGTAGAATACACACACCTAATCAAACAAGACAATGGTGAAAAAATTGTCATGATATATCATATATATACACATATATTGTTTAGACAACGATGCAGATAAACACATACGGCGTCACGTAGCTCAGACCCTAGCTGCTGAATAATAAGAGAAAAAGTTCTGGAAACTTTGTTGAGCGTTGAGTAACAGAAAGTCAAGTGTGGATGAAGTGGGATCTGTTTCTGAGCTTTTGTAATCGCAAGCTTCAACTTCAAGAGTGGATATATCTCATCTGGGTTTTTCAAGATCGTGCTCAAGCTTCCCATTTTTTCTTATGTATTCGAATAAGTGTTAAGAAACAGATACCTATATTTTGCTATGTATCAAAGAGATAACGTGATGTTCTCTACGTATGAACTGTTTTTGATTACATCTTAGGTTTGTTCCACGCCTCGATTGATGTTACACGTCATAATATTATAAATTTATAATACAAGATTGTGTCTATTTATATTACGTGCAGGACTTTTTCCCGTGTCACTATGTGACAGCTGATCACCATGTTGTTACTTTTTAGTATGGTTTGATTATAAATAAACAACCACGTGGGAAAACCAAGAAAGTCTCCATTAAACTTAATCCACCCTTGGCCAATGCAGTTTCCAAGAGTGTTGGTTTGTTTAAGAGCTCGAGGCGTAGTTATTGACTTGTGGTATAACTGGAAACCATATTAAAGAGGAAATGAAATGAATAGAATGAATAGGAAGGGAATAAAATTAGTTTTTTTGTTTTTTTGTTAAAATTTGTGGAATAAAATTAGTTGTAGGAATAAAAATGAAGGAATAAAAATAAAAATTAATTATTAATTGAATTACAAATTAAATTAGGTATTTCACTCATTCCCTCAACATTTACGTTGCTGAATGTTTTTGTTAAGTTGTTCTCTTTCCATTTCTTTCAAAAATGTTTTAGGAATGTTTCATGAATGATCTTTCACTATAAGTTATTTTTGACCCATCCCACATATTTCAATTCCAAATGTTGTTGATCCAGTTACATCCTTATTGTATAATAAGAGAAAAGCTTTTATAAACATTTTGGAGCCATTGAGTAGCAGCAGAAAGCTAAGTAGTGTGGCTCATGTGAAACCTGATCTTGAAGAAATTTTAAAGGTTACAAGACAAAGAAGGACGTAACTAAAAAAAAACAGAATCCATGGTTTTAGACAAAACCAAGTTTAATCTCTCTTTGTTATGGAAACAATCTTGAATATGGGAAGAAATGAGAGTGGCGTGAACAAGAATGAACCAACAATTCACTGTTCATCACTGTTCATCACTGTTCATCGCTCCGTTTGCTCTGAGATACGCAAAGACTATGGCCAGTAGAATCACAAGCATTACAATCTGCATTTTTTTCAGGTAGAGAATGAGGATGATGATTAAAAGTAGATATACTTTTGTGTAAAAGGGAAAAACTGTTGACTTACATAAAGATTGTTTGGTTGTCCTTTGTCATTAACATAAGATTTTCTGAAAGGCAGAGAGACATAGATATCATCAGAAACCAACCAGCATTTCTGGATCTAAATCGACCAAAACAGATTTAATCTAATGCAGGTTTTTTCTCTGCGTCACCACAAAACATAAAAGAGGTTCTAGATTTGGCAATGGACTTTGGATCCTTTTTTTGTTTGGCAAAGCAGGCTTTGGAACAACAGAAGATACAAAAGATGAGTCTGTACCTCTTATGAAGAACACCATTGTCTCTGCATAGTTGCTGAACGTCTTCCAGTTGTTTTAGTGTCTTACTCGCATTTGGATCCTTCTTGTCAACCTTTATGTAAACATATTCTTTCTTTTATAAGAACAGATCAGAGTTTTTTTTTTTGTAAAAAAAAAAAGAGAGGAAGAGATGAAATACCTTTGTTTTCAGCATGCAAGAAAAATCATAGAAGGCACCATAGACATCAGACATTGTCTTTGTCCGATCAATCACTTTTGCAGTAAGACCTAAGCAAACGAAAGTTGTTAAACAACATGCTTGATAACACGTTCTCTCAAGCTTTGTTGATTATACAAGTAAAACATCTTACCCCGCCTCAATTTCACAACGCCTCTAAACACTTGCACATTGTTGTAGCATAATGCAAGTGTTCCAATCGCCATGATCTGATCAAAGAAAATTTGATTTCAATACAGCTTTCATTTACATGAAAAAAAAACAATAAAAATAACTCTAAAACAAAGTAGAGTTTTAGTAATTGCTCTGACCTGAGGGATAGCACAGAACCGAAATATAGAAGGATCACGCAACGCAGCCATATATCTCAGGCAATCTTCAATATGCATCAAAGCATTGGTGACCATTTCATTCAAGCACTGCACTGCATTATTTGAGTTCTTCTCGTATTTTAAATCCTACATTAGAGATTAGAGCACTGTTAGATAGTCAATATGGGTAACATGAGACCTAAGATGAGAGCTTGAGAGTGGCATGTATGTGTGCACCTCCAGCTTGCCAGCATATTTGCCCCAAATCTTGCGAGGCCAAAACATGCGGGACTTTGGTATTTCATTAATGTCCTCAAGATAATCTCTGATTATGTTTGTTTTCTGCAAATATATGACCAGTTTTTTTTTATAAAATTATTGAAAGATATAATCTGTCAACGGTTATAAGGAATGTCCTAATACATTGTTGTACCTGAAGAAATAAACCCATCGAATTGGAAATCTTCTCCCAGTCTGGAGTCAAAACTTCTGATCCGGAAGCTAGGAAGAGTTTAGATAGACCTAACCCCACAAGTCCAGCAACATAGTGGCAGTACTCATCATAGTCATCAACAGTCTCTACCTACGCATAACATGGAAACTTGATCAGTACAAAACATCATTTCATCACGCTAATAAGTTATGATAATGTCATGATTCTAAATGAAACATAGAATTCACACAACATATAATTCTTGTCACACAAATATGTTTTGTATCACACCACAACTCAAAAATAAATCCACACAACATATAATTCTTGTCACACAAATATGTTTTGTATCACAGACCTCTTGGCAGATAAACTTGGCCATTCCTGCACCCATTCTTTTAGTTATTTCCTCAATAGCCTCTTGATACCTTCCATATACAAAGGTATTGGTTTATATATATAACAATTAATAGTATTTCTCAGAAAGTTTCAACAAAGTCAGTAACTCAATCAATTAAACCAGAGTAGAAAAAAGTCTAAAACAAAACAGAAGGGCATAGAGCAAATAGTAGAACTAAGTAACTAACCCTTTTTCTAGTTCCAAAAAGGCTGCAGAAACATGGTGAAACTGGTCCATTAGAACCTTGTACTCCTTCGTACCACCTAAAGTTTGAATTGAGTAGAATCTGTTAAACAGCAGAAATATTGATGGAAATGTGATAAAGAAACTCTTCAAAACTTGCATGAATAGTGCCAGTCAGTATCGTATATGTGCCGGTGGAATGCTATCAGGATGGGCAGCTTCTCATCAGTTGGTATGCTAGTGTCATCCTCTGCAGTACCAACAAAGTAGATGAATCTTAAAACATGAATACATTGCAAAGACAGAAGCTTTTGCATATTTTAGAGAGACACTAACCAACAGTATCAAGAGCTCGAAGAACCAAGTAGAACACACACACCTACAACAAAAGAAAATGCAATTGAATGAACACAGCTGGCAATAAATGTGGAGGCTTTATATACAGAGAGAGAGTAAGAAGAAACGTACAGCGTTACGGAGCTCGGTACCAAGTTGCTGGATAACGAGAGAGAAGCTTCGAGAGACCTTGTGGAGCATTGAGTAGCAGAAAGCCCAGTGTGGCTCAGGAGGGATCTGCTTCTCTGCTTTCTCTATCGCTCGTTTCATCTTGAGGAGCGGATATATATCATCAGGGTATCTCAGAAACGTCCCCAAGCTCCCCATTTGTTTTCTGAAAATTCGATTTCAGAAAACAGAGCTCCCCTGTAAATGGAATCACTGTCAACAGTGCCTTTTTTAGCGACCCACTTTGAACCAAACACGATCAGTTTAAGAAATTGCAGGAATGAATCATTACCTGCGATGTGTATCGATCTGATTCCGCCAGCGACTATTCTCTAATTCAGGATTTTTCTCAAGCTTTGTTTATTCATTCATCGATGAAAACAAAGGGTTCACGTTTTTCTTTTTTTAAAAAATAAGCATAAATACTTTTATTACAAAGATAAGCGTTTATTACAAGTTAGTTAAATTTTATTACAAGGCAAAGACAAAAGAGAATTAAGCAAATATCAGTAGTGGACGACAACGATCTAGTTACTAATTTACTGGGCCAAAAGGCCCAAAACTGTAAAACGCTGACACGGCAAACGAACGATGACGTGGCAAAAGATGATTGGTTTTAATTACGTATCCTCTACAGTTTAAAGGTAACTACCACTCTGTTTTTGCCGCCTCTATTAAAGAGGGTAACTAACTTCCTCCTATGGACAAACAAACAAACAATCTCGAAAAGGCGACGAAGATCGCGAAGGTGGTGAAGGCGAATACGAAGATTCCTATGAATCTCGAAGAAGAGATGGTTCCGTGGAGGGGGTGTAAGAAACTGGAGAGACAGAGGGTGAGGAAACTGGGGAAAAGAGTAATGAGTCTAATGACTAAGGTCTTAACCTCGAAGAGGTCACCGTGTTCTCACTTGAAACCTGGTTGCGTTGTCTGTAAGCATGGTCTCGGTCTGATGCTAACTCAATGAAGTTCATGACTACGGTTCTTGAGTTAGCAAATGGAGAAGCTGATGTTGTTGAATATACCAATCAATCAACATATATTTTAGCAGTGACTCATGACCAATAAATTTTTTTGTTTGTTTGTTTGGTAGTGTTTATCTTTCTAAACTTGACGAACCTATGAATGTCGTTGCTTGCTCGATGAGTCATTCTCGTTGCGATGTACGCATCACTCTAAATTTCGACATGTTAGGGATATGTGTCTATGTGAAAGGAGTTTTGATGTAACGTTGGTTTTAGACTTGTTGTATCTTGACGCAGAGAGTTTGGTGAATTCTCAATATGGGTGGTATGTAGTGTACTATCATTATTTGGGCTTCCGTTATATAGGCCCATATATTTCTAAAGTTGGGTATGAGTTGACAGAAGAATCGAGCTCGGGTTCTGAGCAATCCTTACTAGTGTTAAGGGCAAGTACTTGTGGTGTTTATAACAGATAACACACTATATATTGTTATAGTCCCATGGAAGAGATGGTTGTTGAAGTAACTAGACGATAAACTATATTAAACTTAGTCTTATAATTTTAAAAAAAATCTTGATTTTGAAGAAATGCTATAGTTTTACTTTTAGTTTTACCAAATGAGAAAAGGATGTGTGATTTTTTTTTCTTATGAGAATAATTAAACCGTAGAATGACAAGGCACGTCTGAGAGAGAAAAAGCTTGGGGGACACTACAGCTCGCTTGGCCCAACAAAATCTCTCGCTTCGTATCCCCCAGTAGATTCTCTCTCTCTTTTCAGACAAGTCCATTGTTCGTATTATTATTACCTCATCTCTGACTCTGACCCTCTCGCTGCACCATCTGTCCCAGTTCAGACACATTTTCCTCTATTTCTATTTACACCTACTACTTTGTGTTTCTTCATAAATTCACCCTCAACTTCCTATTTTTCACATGATATCCAACCACTTTATGTTTGTGTTGATGCTCTCAGGTCTCACAAGCCCATACCTCCGTAGAACTAAACTACTTTTGTCGTCTCTAGTCAGTAATGTCATTTAGCTGATTTCCATGAAAAATCAGCTAAAGATATTTTAGTTTTTACCAAGTTAGGATATAGAATTAGAGTATAGACTTCTGTAAAACAAGAAAGTGAATGCTAAAACTAGAAAACATTTGAAAGAAAAGGTACCTAACCACAAATACCTACAAAGTGTTCATAGGAAAAGACAAAACTCAGTGGGCAAAACGGGGCACTTATGGTGTTTACAACCAAAAAATAAAACAAGAAAAAAAGTTGTGTTTGTTATTTCTTTGGGACCCTTGTTTCTTTGATAGTTGTATGCAACTATATCGCCTCTGGACTAACATAGTCCACGAATGTACTTTGAAATAGCAAAAACAAATATCTGTATTTATGAAAAAGGATATAATATAAAGACATGGAAGAAGAAACCATAATGGCTTACTTAAAAAGCAAAGTTAGCTAATGCTAAAAATACCTAATATGATGCATTAGTCTTTATCTTCTACAGTTGTTAAAAAAAAGTCTTTATCTTCTACAATCCATATACGTTTATGTCTCTGAGTTTAAACCCTAGTTATATCATTAATTCTAAATCATTACATTCTAAATTCTTGTCACAAAAATAAATTTAACTGATTGAATAGTTTGTGTTAAAAAGGTATATGATAGTTTTAGAATTTATTATTTTGGCATACATAAATTTCTTTTCAAAACCAAAATTAGAGATGAAAAGGCTTTTCTTAAGTTTTGATGAATTAGTATAGCATATTTATGTTCGTTTCTTAATAGTTTTCAGCTTAAAGAAAGTAAATAAATTGCAGAATGTAATCGTGTGGTGGATATTGTTTTAATCAGTATGTTTCTATGAGACAAAAAGAGATAAGATTTGGGATTAGGAGAAAGATGAAGAGAGAGGTTTAGGTCGACCAACTAGTTGTTAAGGATAGAAACTCCTTAACCATACATTTATAACATTTTCGCAATAATTTCTTCTCTATACCAATGACTTGACTCCAAGAATCAACAAGCAAGTTCAAGCACCAACCAGATTTTATAGCTTTCTGAAACAAGCTTCTTATTAAAACAGAGTCTTTATTTGATATATTTTCCCCCTTTTATTTTACATCGAATAAGATAAAGAAAACTTTTGATTTGCTTTCTTTTTCTGGGGGAGGGGGAGAGAATGATATGGGTCTTTCACGTGTGACATTGATGAGATGATGAATTCAAATTATATATCACTAGAAGAAAAGAAAGTCTTTCCCATTTTGTAAATTTGTTGGATCATCATTTTCACTTTTTAATTTCCATATAAGATTTAGCTTGTCTTCTTCAACAAAGCAGCAGTTTATATCCAGGTAATTTTTCTAATCTTTCTTTATTTCTCTTTCAACTCCAGCTTCTCTTTTTTTCTTTCTATCTTGTGTTCTCTGGATTATGCTTACATCTCCATAATTGCATGCATATCTATATATTCACAATATGATGAAATTTTACATGATTTTTAGCTATACTCTGCACCCACTCTGTTTCAACTATTATTTAATCTGTCTTTAATTTCAGTCATTTCCTCTATTAGTTAAGTTCTTGGAAAAAGATAGAAAATATTTTCTTTTTGAAACTTAAGATAGAAAATATGGAAAGATCTGTTCTGATGAATGATGAAAAACTCAAGTTCGTGTTTGATCTGAAGCTTCCAGGCTGCTGCATCTATCAACTGATCACAGGACAAAGGACTATGGTACTCAACTGATCCAAGAAACACACTGCATTGATACATTTCCATGGAGAATTATCCGGAAACTCAATTTCTTCCGGGAAACGCAATGATTCAAATGAACCCTACTGTTTCTTACTCCGAGGAAGTAGCCGGTAGGGAAAGAACTGAAACTAACAATGTCTCAGCCTCACAAGAGACGCAAGTATATTCCAGATTTGGAGGAGTTTCACAAATGCAGGACATTCAAGATTTCGGTTCTTGGAGAGATCAAGCGAGTGACAGGAGCGGTTTCCACCTAATGAGCCCTATGGCAGTCCCTTCAGGAGTTCATCAGACCGGTCAGGGATTGTCTCTTAGTCTCGGTTCACAGATTCTCCCTGGTGTTCATCAAATGAACCATCAGAGAATGTCTCCAGGAGTTGAGCCTTTTAGAGGCAATGAGTATGCAACACAGAGCTTTCCGGGCGGGAATCCGAACGTGGATGTTGTCAGAACAATTCCCAACTCAAAGTATCTCAAGGCAGCTCAACAGCTTCTAGATGAGGCTGTTAATGTAAAGAAATCTCTGAAGCAGTTTCAGCCAGAGGGAGATAAGAACAAAGAGAACCCTCAAGAACCTGATCAAAACCCTCAAGACTCAAGCACGAATCCTCCCGCTGAGATCTCTCAGTCTGAGAGACAAGAATTGCACAACAAGTTGACAAAACTCTTGTCAATGTTGGATGAGGTAATACTAATGCAATGAAACCTCTCATCTTTGATCATATAATAGCTACTTGATAGGCTTAGGTTGTTTGATTGCTTATAATAGGATATTTTTTTAAAAAATTAATTCATAAGTATAATATATTAAATGCAAACAGTAAATTTATTATAGAAAATGTTTAGTCAAAAATAACTGCAAAAGCATGAATTAACAAACCCATCCATAATGATGAATCATTTGGTGTATAATCATGTTGTATTTGATTTTGGTAAAGGTGGATAGAAGATATAAGCAATACTACCAGCAGATGCAGATAGTTGTATCCTCCTTCGATGTGATAGCAGGTTATGGAGCTGCTAAGCCATACACAGCACTCGCTCTTCAAACCATTTCACGCCATTTCCGAAGCCTACGAGATGCCATATCAGGACAAATCGTCGTGACACGAAAATGCCTCGGGGAACAAGATGGTTCAGATGGAAACAGAGTTGGGACTATAAGCAGGCTTAAGTACGTTGATCAACATTTAAGACAGCAAAGAGGTTTCATGCAACCTCAGGCTTGGAGGCCTCAACGTGGTCTACCTGAAAACTCTGTTTTGATTCTGCGTGCTTGGCTCTTTGAGCATTTTCTTCACCCGTAAGTATCTTCTTGATCTTTTACTCCCTAAGAATATAAGCTCCCAAATCGAGAGTTTCGATGAGACATTAATATAATATAAGTTAGAAATCCAGGAAACTTTAACATTATTCTTCGTGAATAACACTAATTACTGTTTGGAAACATGTATAGTTACCCAAAGGATTCTGACAAGATCATGCTGGCAAGACAGACAGGGTTGAGCCGTGGTCAGGTACTACCATTTGTTTTATATGAAGATTGCTTCTTACTCTTAGTAGTTTTATTTGTTTATTGATTGATGTGTGGTTGTAATAGGTCTCAAACTGGTTTATAAATGCGCGTGTGCGTTTATGGAAGCCAATGGTGGAAGAAATATATAAGGAGGAGTTCACAGAGAATGATTCCAACTCGTCCTCAGAAAATACACCAAAAATGTCTGAGGTACGTCCTGTTGTTGCTGATGATGAAGATCGAGCTCAAGAGTTTCCCCAAGACCGGTCTGAACCGGATCATGGACAAAGGTATGGTGTGGAAACTTGTGACATGGTCCACGGCGGTCATCAAATGGATGGTGGGAGGTTTATGACGGTTGAGCCAACATATCATGTGGCTGAGATTTCAAGATTTGGTGGTGGTGGTGGTGGTGTGTCTTTAACTCTAGGACTTCAAAATTCTCAAGGGCATGATAATGTTGTTGCTATGTCTAGTGAGGCGTACAACAGCTTTCCAGGGGTTGGTGTTTACGAAAATGTCATCCCGGGAGCAGAGATGGAGTATGTAAACCCTGGTAGTCGCCAGAACCCGATAAGTTCTTCACAATTGGTACATGATTTTGTAGCTTGAAGAAGAAAGCAATGAAGTTACAAATAAAGACGAAGAAAGCAATGAAGAGGAATAAAGAGGAGTAGGTGTGCAAGAGTGAATGTTATGATCAGTCTCAATTCTCTAGTGGAAGATTTGGTCAGATAAAAAATGTAGAAATAATTGTATAAAGAAAACATTCTTTTGTGTAAGAAAATGTACAACAATCACAATCATGAGTTGAATTTGAACTCCAGTGGAAGCTTTTAAAAAAAAACAGTTAAAAATACATCTTGATTTGTTTCTTTAGTTGTAAATGAATATAGCTCATTAGTGCTTTATCATCTATTATTTGCAATATTGCATGATAACCAAACCATATATTGTAGTGATAAAGTGACATACACTTTAACCAAACTCACACTTCCTATGAACAAAGACTATATAATCGTTTACTATATAACATGCATACTATCAGTTTCTTGAGATAACTGTAACATATTCGAACTTATTGCAATGTTAGTCTTTAGGTATATATATACATCATACATCTCATGAAGTTGGCATCTATATATAGTCGAACCGTACTATGAATCCTCTGAACATCAGTTGGGAATAAGCTTGGAAGGAGGCCTGACAAGCTTTGGTGTAGGATTGAACTGACCATAGTCTCTTGAATTCATCCTCAGAATTCTCTCATGTTCGTGTATCCTTCTTTCCACCAACTGTCCACATATAGAACATCTTTATTTATTCACCAACGTATTAATTATTCTAGTTATTAAATCATCTGATGATTATTTCTCAAAAATCATATCATTTTGCTTTACAACTATTTTTATGAATTAAAATTGACGACTAACCTCCTGATGATTATCATCTTGGCTATAGATTAGAATGGATGGTCGGCCTACAAAAAAAAAACAATGAAGAGATTCGTTTGTTTTTCACATCCAAGATTAAGTACTTCAAATAATGCTAACAGTAACACAATATGTCTAAAAATTAACCATCAAGTGTTTACAAACGCACATCATGTGCAGCACATGAAATCATCTCTTACTTTCTAAAAGCTGAACAAATAATAGGCACATGAAGTTAAGGAGAACAGCTTCAATCAAAGGATAGATAGATAGAGAGCGAGGGAGAGGTAAGGAAAAAACCTGCAGAAGAGAAAGCAAACATCGAAGCTGAAACAAGAAGAAAGACGAAACCTAGTTTCTTCACCAATTGTAATACATACATCTTCTTCAACTCTTATCATAAAAAAGCAGGTTAATGAGAGTGTTTGATGTGCTCTTAGCTATATCTTGTTGATTTAGATACGTACACCTTATCAAAATAGAAGCCCATGCATTTCGTTTGTCGCTATATATAATCTAAGGAAATAACACCATTACAAGTTAACTCCGCTTTTAAATAAACAAAACTAGCTTTTACGTACCTTTAGAGATTAGTTTGTGTGTTTCTAATGAGTGCATTAATTTAAAATAAATAAAATTAGCACTACAGTTTTGATTTATTGATCATCTAATTTAATGCAAATATCTTTTAATGCTTTCTAGGTTATAATTATTAATTGTTCATGAAAATGGTGGGATTAGAGAAAAAGTTGAAAGGTGGCCACTTTCCTGTTGTTGGCCACAATAAGTCTTAAAGAAGTTAGTAGCTTGATTATTTAATATGAATGGATTGAACTTTTAAATTTTTAGAAAAGCAACAATCATCACTCAGTTACCAAACCTTCATAATTTCATAAATTCATAATGATATAGAATCCTTGAAATTCAGTATCGGTTATATTATTATTCCTCCAATCAAGTGTCACAATCTTCTTAAAATAATTGAATGTATAAAATATATATGCAAAGTGTCAAACTTAAGTGCATTACTGATTGAGATTAAAGATCAAAGAGAGTTGTTTTGGTTAAACTTTGCTTTGATGAACTGATTCGTCAGAATAAATAACTTTAATGGATATCTGATTAATTGAGATCATGGAAAGAGAACAAAGTTGTTTGAACTTTGCTTTAATGGACTCATTCGTCACTCTGATAATTCTCGACGTATTATCTAATAGTTTCACTTAAAATAGGATGTAAAGATGATGTAGTGGAGGATGACCGTACTCTCACGATTCTTAATCTCGGTTTTGTTCTGTCACAAAATATTTTTTTTTTCACAAAATATTTTATTAAGCTAGTGTAAGTGCACATCCTATCATAGGATACACACAACAAACCCATGTCTAATCTCGTCAAAAACCCGCATAACTAATTTCTGATTAAGCTTGACTAGTAAGTGACAATATCTGAATATCATGTTTAAATAATTTACAATATCATGAACACAAATCCTCATACAAACGAAAACCATATAAGCACACATCATAAATTTAAATAAGTTTTTGATCCTAAGAAAATCCTAATAAGGAAGGACACCTACATGAGATTCAAGCAGAGTCAAAGAACATAGCTCTTTATACAACCCAAACCCCCCGCCTAAAATAAACATCTAAAAATAGATGTGACACAGAGACAATACGATTAAAAAACAATAGAACGATGAATGGCCCATAGATTGTTAGATTATTGATGCTTAATACTACGTGTGATAGACAGATTCAAACATATTGTAGCTCCGCATTACCATATATATAACTCGGGCCTATGTTTTTGACTTTTGAGGCTTAATATTTGTGGTTGCCTTATCTTTTAAGATGTTGGGCCTTTCAATTAATTAGCTTTGCTTCATTCACATTACAATGTCTCATAACCTTCTGAGTTTCAAAAGGCTTAACTATACGTTTATGCAAGTAGGAGTTAGAGTTTAGGTTCTACTCATTATTATGTGTACGTGTAACATAAAGTTTTACAGTTTAGATGAAACCTTCCAAATACTATACGTCTATACGATTCATCAACTCGAAGTTAGTGTTATAAGTTATAACACGAATGTGAATGTTTTTTTTTGGAAAAGAACACGAGTGTGAATGTTGAACGAACCTACGAGTTTAATTAAACCTTATCAACTTTTCCAAAACTAAGTTCTAAAGAAAAAATTTGAACCCAAACATCTTTAAGCATGTCTGTATAATGATGTAAAACAGGTGCGTAAAGGTTTCATTAGTTAAGGATTTAGCTATATATTTATTTTGCTGTAAAATTTAAGTTGTATTTTTGTGAATAGATTTTAGTGCCGTAAGATTTTGGTTTCTAGGTTTACATTTTAAGAACTCACCTTATAATTTTTTTTCAAAATTAAAAATAATTTTATTGTGGGTATATCCCTATATGTGTAAGTGTACTAGACAGATATATATGTATTGTAAATTGGCTACAAGCATTATTTTTGCGTGAATATACGTATTATTTTGAATGAATAAAACATAGTGATCTTTTTTAAGTTCTTGTCACCAAAATAGCCATAAAATGATTAAAATAGGCTTTTTTATTTTAAAATTTTTAAATCTCACCCCCAAAATTCATTTCTTAACTATAAATTTTAAGTCTAAACTAATTAATCTTAGAAATATAAATATATATTTATTTTTAATAAATATTTATATTTTAATAAAATCTATTTCGGTCATTTTCTTTTTTTTGAGAGCTACTTTATGAAAATAAACTAAAAATGGAATTAGGGAATTTATCTAAAACATATCTATGTAATTTAGGCCGCCTAAGAATAGTGGTATCCACATTACGATGTCACAAAATGAAGACTACGACAAGAAACAAAAAAAAGTGTATAGTTCTGTTTGCCAACTACTACCCAGTACCCACCATAGATTTGTATGGCACCATATATTATTATATTAATCTGTATACATTATTTCAATATTTTATAAGCCATGTCTCATCTTTTGCTTATTGTTTTTTCTCGATGTAACTAATGCATGCTATGCACTATTTCGTAATCGATGTTTCCAACATTAGATTTGTAAAAGTAAATATTCATATAAGTTTTTACTATAAAATAATTGCATTTGTTTGCCAAAGTCTAGCCATCTCCCTTTATTCCCTTTGGACCTTTATACAAAAAGCACCGACTTCTTCCAGTTATTGGCTCGTAGTCTTTTATTTCTGGAGGCTTTTAAAAACACTGTTTTTTTAGAACACTGTTGACACAACTCTGGTCCCATGGGACGGCCATTTATTTCACATATATATGTGTGTATTAAGTATATAACGCAAATAATATTTTAAAATCATACTATATAAGTATATGCTAAACAAATAGTCAATTACGTTGAGTTCAAATCCTTTTCAACCAAAAAAATATTCAGTTAAGAATATATTAATAAAAGTAAATTAACAAAATTGGTAAATTTTATTTTTTGTATAAACAGTAAGGGGAATAATATATAATATTAATATTAATAAAATACTTTAGTATTAAATAGTAAAATGTATATAATAATTAAAGTTTCAGTTACGAGTATATGAATAGAATTTAATAAATAGATATGGTAAAATCTAGAACTATGTAAAACAAAATTATGGGGTATTATTTTAAATTTTTTATTGTTTAACTTAATAACTCTATCTGTTTCAGATTCTTTCTGAAGGATTTTTTCATCTTGATGATTTCTTATCGTAAATAAAATTATTATAACATAAAATGTTAAAAATTAGCTAGACCTAGACAGAAATGAAATATATTTAAAGATTAATATAATAACAAAAAAAACTCCAGTTTTTTTAAAGAACAATGAATATAAAGGTTAGATTCATAAACAATGCTTAATTAATTCAGTAAGAACATGACACGTTAGAATTTGTTTATTTATTTTTTTGCTTTAATATCTTTCAGCGACTTTCCCAAATTTTATTAGTCCTCTTTAATAAGCCTAAACAATTGACCACAGTTTCAATCATGACAAATACTTTTTGATAATCTTTGTATTTCTTTTCTTAATAATACGAACTTACGTCACATCATGTAACGAGTGTGATATACAGATTGTTTTTCAATATTTCGCTTTTTGTACTCATCAATCAAGGTAAAACAATTTCCGTCATGATATAGGCGACTCAAATTACGATTTGGACAATCTTAAATACCTTTGCATGTTACGTGGGATGGGAATACCAGAAGAAACATATGACACTAGCCGACAAAACATTATCATATGACAAACTAGTCTAGAAACGTTTCTAATCACCTCTTTATTTTGGGGATATTGCTAAAGCTCTTCTTTTCTTTCTTTTTGTTCTTATTCTAATCAAAACATATAACTTTTAAATTGACGGAATCTTTAAGAATATTCGGAGGCATTCATGTAAATCATTTGGTGTATGTTATCTGTAATGTAGATCAAAATGAAGCTGTATGACAAATTTTAATTTCGGCCCCTCGAACAAACTAGATCGGTATAGAATAGAAAAGAAGCTCCAAAGTCCAAACTGCTAAAATAAGAGAGTCCAAACTGCTACGGCTTAAACATTAAGTAAAGAAGACTATGGAGCTTTCTTCAAATTATGCCTTTGTGGGATTAGAGTAGAGTAATAAAGAGTTTAATTAGGCGTAAACCAACCCACAATCCATGTTACCAAAATGCCGTTATTATTGAAGTTCGACCCACGCGTACGTCAATGAACATCTTTTGGATCCAATGTTTTTCTCCAACCTTCTCGATGATCTGATTCCATTTCTCAGGTTGAAAAGTTTTTTCTACATCTTGCAATCGATTTTATAGTGTTGTAGACAATACTTTACAATTGCGGATATGTATCTCGTGCAATAGTTAAGATGTCAATCAATGGAAAAAGATAAGATGGCGAGATGAATATTTAGTTAGGAAGTAGGCAACTCAAAATTGATTAAGAACTCTACTCCTGACACAGTGACTCTATCTAAGTCAACTACAATTGAAACATTATAAATTCATAAATTTTATAATCAAAAGAACCTTAGATCGTATTTGTTAGATGCGTAGCATGGTATGTTGTATACATAAACCAATTGATTATAATTTAAGATTTAAGAAGCAGCTATGTTTGTTCAGGTAGATCTATGAGAACGAATGTTAACTAAAAACACTTAATTAGGAGATCTATACTAATAAACGTCGCTAAAAATCATCATGAGTTTTAGGTCAAATACCGGCAAGTATTGTTCCCTGCACATGGCAAATTTCTCATAATTCATTACGGCGTCTTAATTATTATGTTTTATATTTTTTAATTACCACTATTATAAAAGGTTAATAACACATTATTATGAACTTAATTAAATAACATATCATTATATTTAAAATACGAATAAAATTAATGCTAGATGTTGTAAGTCTACAACATGCGTTCATTAGTTGTATTCATCATTCTAGCGTTGCAGTCTAAACTTTTTTCCAATGAAGCATCAGCATTTTTATTTTTTCATTCAAGTTTTTGTTTTTTTTGCTTAATCATTCAAGTTTTTTTACTCATACCGAAATGAAGATGTACCAAACACACAAAATTTTTAGTATAGTGTCGAGAACTAAATCATTCTATCAATCACCTCTTAAATTACGTTTTGGTCTTAGTTTGTCATCTTCGAATACTATAAATTTAAATCTAAGAAATTAATCACATAACTTCTCTACGTTATTAAAAGACTAGATCATCAAACATAAGATGCCCTTTTTAATCTCTCGAGTGTCGACACATGCAACGATACTCTCAAGAAGGAATACTATACATTTTTTTTTTGAGAATAAGAAGGAATGCTATACATACTTGAAAATAGTGGTAGAAAATATGGGAATTATCAAATAGAAGACTCCTTTATATAAAAATAAAATAAAAAGGCTTCTATATATATTTGTAACATTCATGAATGAACCATCCGTGATCAACGGATATAAAACAAACTACGCAGCATCTAAAGGTATAATACTGCCAGGAAAGGGTAGAATATGATTCCCCATTATGAGTCACGACGTAATATAACCATTATTTTGTGATGTCCTGGTGTATGCTCTATTGATGATATATAAATATATCTAACTTTAAAATTAAAAAAGGTCAGAAAAAATTGAGATACGAAAATAAGTTAAAAGATGAGAGGTCTAAAAGAAAAGAAAACACGATACGAAACTTTCACGTATAATTTTATCAAAAAAAAAACACGTATAAGTCTAGTACACATCAAAACCTCCCAAATTCACTAAAAATCCGTTAAAATATATTTACAACAATTGTCAGATACGGCATTTACCATAATCCTTTCATTTCAGTGATTTTCACACATTACACGTTTTTTTGTCAACCATACATTACACTTATTCTATGTTTTTTATGTTTCTGCACTGAATTTTTTTTTCTTTAAATCTTCTTTCACCAGTTCAACACCACTAAAAATATTATTATATATAATCGATATAGAACATAAACCTAACAATACTCAATTCATCTAACTAGCTAGCTTCGTAGACGTAACAGATTTGTAATTCTTCTTATGAATACATCTAACTGTATAACTTGGCTTTGAAGATTAAATTCCTTTTCATTCAAAAATAAAAAATAAATACCTTTTTGTGAAATTTTGTGATTGTAATAAGGTAAATGATCGTGGGACTTTTTGTTAAATAAATGCTGGTCAATTGAAAAGAAAACATGTTAACAAGATAATATTCCTTTTTTTAATAGACATGACATGTTACATGTATGATATAAAAAAAAAAGTGACGAGGCTTATAGCAAAATAATTTGTACTAAGGTCCATGCTGCATGTTTCATGAATTAAATTCAAATATGATAGTTTGACAAGTTTATACAAAGGATTTTTTTAAAAAAAAATACTTCTAAATTTAGTGCAACAAAATGTTTTTTTTTTTTAAGTTTCTACAAAGTGCGAGTGATACTCTGGTGTATACACGCTAAAATCTTTAGTTAGTTTAATAATGACAGTTTGAAGTTAATTACTGTTAAGCATTAACCCTCAAAGTGCGAGTGATATTAAAAGCACTTTGTACTCATGCGGCAACAGAGCCTTTATTACAAACAACACTCATAACAATGCTTTTACTACATAGCGCCAAAGACGGAACAAACTACAAAAAGAAAATGAAATGGAACAATCAAACAACAAACCCATTTATACTACATATCTCTCTCTCTGTCTTTCTCTCTGGACATATCTTAAAACCAGACAAAAAAACCGACCCCATTTTGTAATTTTGAAGTTTTTTGGGTCAACATCTCTAATACAGTAACGCATCAGAAGATGCCATGAGTGGCTGGTTCATATAAAACATGTTCATATTCATCTGACTCACGAGGAAATCATCAGACTCTGGACCAGACAGAGTGTGCGAACAGATCCCGTTGGTATTGTCTAGGAACCCGATGATGTCGTTTAGAGATTCAAGCCTGTGGCTGAGTTCATCGAGCTGAGCTCTAAGAACAGAGTTCTCTGCTTCGACGGTCAAGTAGTGTTGTGTAGTGATGCTGACACTTGTCACGATCTCGTCATTCTCTTTCTTAAGCTGATTAACCTGAGCCGTTAGATCGTCAAGAAGCTTCTGTTTCTTCTTTCTTGACCTCCTCGCTGATTCACGGTTCGAGAGCATCCTCTTCCGTTTCCTCTCCTCCATGAGATTCTCCTCAGGTCCTGACGACGTTTGAATCGTCGAAGAAGTTGTTGCAGACGACGACGAGTCCATTCAGCAAACACACACACAAACAAAAAAAAAAACTTTTTTTTTACGAGAAGAGAGGTAATACTTAAAAAATGGGTTTCTTGTAAGAGAAGTCAAGAACAGGACAGGACCAAGAAAAGAAATTAAAGAGTTATTTTTTTGAAACTAGGGTTTTAATTTAAGTATACGACTATGTAATAAAGTTTGGAGAGTTTGAGAAACTATGAGACGTAGTAAAGCCAGTAAAGGAAGACAACAGAGAAAGATTGAACGAGATGGGTCCTGCGCCTGACTGTGGAGTTTAGCATAAACCCAGAGAGGAAGATCTCACTGAGTATAATCGGAGACATGTGTCTCAAACACCAAGAACTGCTGGTTAAGCATCAATGTTTTGTCTAATTAAAAAAAAAAAAGATTATTCTCACAAGAGCTGAGATCTTTTATAATGAATCGTTGAAAGAAAAACGAAATCAAGAGAAGAAGAAGGAGAGAAGGGGGGAATGTGAATGGTTTAGGAGAATGAATTTATAGAAGAAAATGCATGAAAAGCGTTTTTGAGTGTTTCTGCAACTTGACGAGAAGCTATACATGTGTTTGGATTCTATTGGAGGAGTTTATTTATTTTAGTTTTGTTTTGCCTTTACTACTTCTTTTTGGCAACTTTTCTTTTTTCTTATTACTCTTTGACTAAAGGCTGGTAAAGAAGTATCTACATAAGTCGGCAATATTTAGAGAAAAAAAAATTACCTTATCATTTAATCTTTCCTTTATTAAAAGAGAAGTTGGAGAAACTTAAACAAAAGTTAAGCAACAAAAAAAAAAACTGACCAACGTGTTGTGTTACATTAAAAATTATGCCAGTATTAAACTTCACCAATGATATTTACTAGAATTAATCTATGTTTTAGCTCAATTCCAAAATTATGTCATAGTCAATAAATTTTGTTTGTTCATGGAGTTTATAAGCCTAATCTTAGTATGATATATCTTTTGATATATAAAGATGGTTAGACCTCTAAACTCTGGTATCAAAGCAATTTTTACACTTTAGAGTTTAATTTTGTTTAAGCGTTAGGAAACTCATTACATATTATTTTTCAGAGAAGAATGCAGATGCAAACTTTCTTTTTCGTATTCCTAAAAGTAAAAATTAAGTTGATGAAAAAAGAGATAATTTATTTATCTGCTGAATTTTCTTAAGTAAACCACATATTCATGTAACGACAAAAAGAAAGAAAATTAATACTAATATTCGTTGAATGTACTTTTTTATTTCTCATTTCTAACCCATTAAAGCCAGAATCTGTCTTGAAAATCTATGAACCATTTATTTAAAAATTAAATACCACCAACACTAAATAAACAAATCCGAAAAGTCAGAAATCATTTTTAAGAAAATATATTAGAAACATAAAGGAATCTATGCTTAAGAGTAAAAATGAAAAAGAACATGTGTAAGTAGGCAGCAGAAGAAGAAAAAAGGTGAGATGGACATGTGAGGTTTGGAAGAGTAGTCTCCAGACTCAACACAGCTGATCCATTTTCTTATTCTCCAGTTTGAAGAAAAATAACGTATTAATTATTTATTCAGATGCTTTAATGTTTCGAAGGATGGCAGGTTAACGTGAAATCAACTATTTTGTGTTGGAGAATAACATTATGCTTAAAATTAGTAAAGTACTTGTACAGCATATGATAATTAATGTATTTCCACCGACTTAATCATAAATGATACGTTTACCTTTACAAAATTAGTAGAGTACTTGTAAAATTTCTAACAAAAAAAATCAATTTACGATCAAACCATTACCATTACTGTACTTAAAAAAGAATAATAATATTTTGGGAAGTGTGGAAGAGATCCACTGATCTAGCCCAGTTCCCAAAAACGATGTTGCATTAATTTCACCAAACACATTCACTCTACATGCTTTTTAACAGTGAAGCTACACACCATTAGATCGAAATCGAATCATGGGATCCTAAAAAATTAGGTTTAAATTTTGAAACGACAAGGTACCTAATAATTGAAACTTTCTATCATTGATAATGATGTCACTCCAATTTTGACAAACGTCTCTCCGAAAACCTCAAGAAGTATCTGAGCAAGTACATGTGTGTCCATTTACTACACGCTCACGGTTCACTTGATTACAATTTTGATTTACGTTTAATTTGAATATTTTACTCCCAAAGTACAATTATTATTTTTTACAGTGGCTACTGACGATAGTAGTAGAACATCTTTTGGCCTTTGAATGTAACAAATGGTCTGAAGCATTCATGTGATCTCTACTCTTTTGGCCTTTGAATGTAACAAATGGTCTGAAGCATTCATGTGATCTTCTGTGTTCAACTCCTTTGTATATCTCACCATCTCTAACAATTACTTTCTCCAATAATTCACGTGTAAAGTATGGAGATATAGAGCTAAATTAGTTCCTAAAAGATAAGAGGGCTAAGTTAGTTGAACATCCATTGATTGATTTAGTTGATATATCTAATCTACTATCTCCTTTCATTGCTATCACTAGAAACCAAGTTGGTTTGGCAACAAAATTAGTTTTAGATATCTAATTAATTATATATATATATATATCGATGGACATGGTGCTTTCTTTAATGGGAAATTGCAGTGGATATACACGAAAACATATTTTATTAGGTAGATGGACAAAGCACTGTGCTTTTTTTAATAACCCAACTATGCCCCTATCTGTATACCGACTACCTACATCTCACACCATGATCTTATGTATCTAAATCTTTTTCATTTGGTTCTTTTTTTCAATTTTTTTTTTACATTTATTTTCTTCCTCACCTTTTGTAGTTCCCTTCGGATTTCTTGTTGTGTTCCATCTGATAGTTGTCTATTTGTGTTCTTGGTTGGTTACGTAAACAATAATTTAAAAAGGAGTTGATCGACGAAACCAGTATCTTCAATTAGCCGTGCTCGCAACTCTTTCTCAACATTCCAAATCAGCACTCCTCCTTCTCTCGCGTCCCCTCGCCAATTCCGTGGCGGATTTCTTCTTCCGCCATCAACTGAAACCAGAACCACCATGGCCGTTGTCTCACGACAAGACCACTTCCGCGAACCAGCACGAACGGCGTCTTCGTTCTCAGCTCTGTGCCGGCTTCTCCGCCACGAGAGGACCACCTTCGCATTCCTCTGCGGCGTCTCTGTCTTCCTCGCCGTGTTCATCGAGATCCTCAGCCACGATAATCGCCATAACCACCGTGATTCAAGCTTTGCCGTGGAAAGACCAATCCTGGGGCTCTACTTTCGTCATGTTTTATTCGCGTCCTTCACCGTTTCATGGTGAAAGTTTCAATGGTGATTTCCATTTGCAAAACATTCCATGAACATCTGGTTATTTACAAAGAGACCCCAGCCCCATACATTTCAATTTTACAATTTAGCCCAAACGAATATTATGAATTTACAGCATTGGTCTCGAACTTTTGATGACTTTGTTTCTGACCCGGACTTTCTTAATGTGCTCTTTGACCCTGATTTTTGCCATATACTTCGTTTTCAGTATCCTTCCTCGATTAATATTCTCTATCAGAAAAAATAAATCAACAAAATGTTTGCTTTGTCAATTGTAAGATGGTTGTGGAAATTTATATCCGTTAACCAAATAATAACCAGCTTCACTTGAAAATATATATATACATGCAAACTAGTAAGTAAATAGTTTAGATTAGGTGTTCTTTTAGATTTAAACACTTTAATTAATGAGTACTAAAGTTATACAGTGGTACAATTCAATTTGGCTATATCTAATTCTTTATAATATCTTGTAGTTTCTTTTTGAAAATGTTGAGAATAAGATATTGAAGTTATACAAAGTTGTTACATCAAAACATAATAGTTACCGGATGTTTTATCCGGTATTTAAAAATTATAACCGGTTATATGAAGATAATTGAGTTTACCCAAGGATTCATGATTTATTCAAAGGTTTAGTATTTAGTACTTAGGGTTTAGTTTGTAAGATTTAAAGTTTAGAATTTTGCTAAAGAAGTTAACAATATTGAATAACTAGCTTAATTACACATGCAATTTAGCATAATTAAATTTGTCCGCCAAAATAACTAGCTTAATTATACAAAATTCGGATATTCAGTTTATATATTTTGAATACTAAAAATTTGAAAATGTATCATGTCAGACGAATAATTACATTAATTTACATGATCATCCCAAACTAGTCATATATAGATTTACGCAGATTACTTATAGTATATATCGTAATATTAACCTACTAATATATTAAAATAACGATTATAAAGAAAACAATCCTATATTTTCTCAATTTCACCTGATTATTTTTATCGATCTGGAAAATTATGAAAAATTTCACATGCAATTTAGTTTAAATAGTTTAATTAACTACGTATAACCGGTTATAATTGGAAATACCGGATACAACATCCAGTAACTATTATGTTTTGATGTAACAACTTTGTTTAACTTCAATATCTTAGTCTCAACATTTTCAATAGAAACTAACGAGATATTACAAAGATTAGATATAGCCACATTGAATTGGGCCACTATATAATTTCAGTACTCATTAATTTAAGTGTTTAAATCTAAAAGACACCTAATCTAAACTATTTACTTACTAGTTTGCATGTATATATATTTTCAAGTGAAGGTGGTTATTATTTTGGTTAACCGGATATAAATTTCCACACCCATCTTACAATTGGCAAAGCAAACATTTATGTTGATTTATTTTATTTTTTCGATAGAGAATATTAATCGAGGAAGGATACTGAAACGAAGTATATGGCGAAAATCAGGGTCAAAGAGCACATTAAGAAAATCAGGGTCAGAAACAAAGTCATCAAAAGTTCGAGACCAACTGTAAATTCATAATATTCGCTGGGCTAAATTGTAAAATTGAAATGTATGGGGCTGAAAGTCCGGTCTCTTTGTAAATAACCAGAGTTCAGGGACCTCTTTTGCAAAAGTCTGCGAAATCACCATTGAAACTCCTCTTCACTTCGATCCCGACGGCAAAACCTGAATCCGGCGAAGACGGCCGCGATGGAGCAAAACATGACGAAAGTAGAGCCCTAGGATTGGTCTTTCCACGCCGGTAAAGCTTGAATCACAGTGGTTATGAGCGATTGTCGTGGCTGAGGATCTCGATGAACACGACGAGGAAGACATAGACGCCGCAGAGGAATGCGAAGGTGGTCCTCTCGTGGCGGAGAAGCCGGCACAGAGCTGAGAACGAAGACGCCGTTCGTGCTGGTTCGCGGAAGTGGTCCTGTCGTGAGACGACGGCCATGGTGGTTCCGGTATTAGTTGATGGCGGAAGAAGAAATCCACGACGGAATTGGCGAGCAGGGACGTGGCAGAGAAGGAAGAGCGCTGGCTTGGAATGTTGAGAAAGAGTTGCAGAGCACATGGCTAATTGAAGTTACTGCTGTTTCGTCGATCAACTCCTTTTAAATTATTATTTACATTTCATATGTGGAGGAGTAGAGAACACACATATATATATATATATATATATATATATATATATATATTTAAGTTATTTTCTTTTCAATTTGTTCACGTGCTTTGTAACTTTTCATCTATCGGTGAATAAGACAATTTGCCGGTTCCAAGTCCAGCTACTAGGTCCAACTAATTGTTGTCGAGGACAGAACTGTAAAAACTATGCGTTCAGTTACCTTGTTCGCCAATTATTAAAAATAATGCACACATCTGCAATATCCGACGACAATTTGTATATTGAGCTAAATAGCCCTTCTTTAATATAAGGAAAAAGTAAACTGTTGGAAGAAAAATATGATCCGTAAATATCATGGAGGGTACATATAATCTTTAAGTGGGGACTTTGTGGTTAAAAAAAAATCTTTAAGGGGGGACAACGAGAGAGAGAGGACGAAAGGAAGTAATGAAGGCAAAGGCAAAAAAGGAAAACAAAAATCAAATCTGTGTTCTATCTTTTGCAATCACATGACCAAACAACAAACCCTGCAATCCAAAGATCCATCCCACTCAAATATATAATTGCTGGGACTATTATGTTACAGGCAGTTTTTTTTTGGAACTGCATTATGTTACATGCAGTTATTGTAAATACAAATACAATCAAACGTAGATTATCCATAATTGGTCCAGAAAAATCACAAATACTTAGAAAGCTAATTTTCAAAAAAAAAATCACAAATACTTAGGAATTTTTTTATAAAAAAAAACACACACACACACACAAACGATGTCACAGGCAAAAAGCACAAACAGTTTTCACTTCAAATAAATGTTCAACTCAGTTGCTTTTCAAATGAATCTGTTCCTCATTTGAAAAACAAAACACAAACAAACTCTCTCTGATCCAGCCTCTTGTTTTATGATCTCATCTTCTTTATTTTTGCACATTTAGAACCCGAAAAACTGGAAAATTTAACACAGTATAGTTATGAATAGAAACAGTGATGTGGGATGTTATGTTTATGATTTTTTGTCCTTACCAGCTTCAGCTTCTTCTTCTTCTTCTTTTTTTTTTCAATGTATGCCAAAATCTCCTTCTGACTCACAAGAGCTTCCTCTAATGCCTAACCGAAGAGAAGACCCAAATTCAGTCATTATATTAATTGATTAATATGTTGATTTGGTTATTGTTATAGAGATATATGTGTTTATAAGAGTTTACTTTGATTAAACTTGTAGAATTTCTATATACACGAGTCTAGCTAGGCAATTAGAATAGGTAACTACAAGTAAACCCTTGTTAACATATATGTCTCTAATTGCCGGGGACATTATTGGTAGTTAAGATTCTGTCTTACCTTCTTTGTCTGAGTCAACTCTTGCTCAAGGGCTTGGACACGGTTTAGCGCGGCCTGAAGTTTCTCCTCCTTTTCAGATTCGATATTAGTCGGTTTCAAATCAAGGAACATGCACTTTTCTTCCAGCTCAGCCAGACGTTTCATCATCAGCATATACTCAGAGCTCGAGACTGGTGTTGCAAATTGAACTTTAGTTTTCTTGGACCTAGATTCTTCATAACAAACTGAGTTTCCATATATAGCAGCCTCGGTGAGTTTGCGTGGAGCATCTTTTGATAGCCTAACCATTGCAACGATTCCCATCACAAAGGCCATGACCCCTCCCACAAGTGATCCACCCCCTTTCTTCGGCGCCTCCTTCCTCACGTAACACTCTAACCCTACAGAAACTTTAATTTAGTGTGTGCAGAAGAAGCATTTGTTTTCTTCTTCTGAAATTTTAGCTAAATGTGAGAGGATATATTTATACCTTTAGAGATAGTCTGATTTTTTGCAGGCCATGCAATATCTATGGACTTGTCAATGGTTACAATTTGCTTCTCATGCAAATTGTATCCATCCCTTTTCTCATTGTTTTTCTCAACACTCTGTGGAATTAATGGGAAAATTCAGTACAAGCTTACCCTAGAGTACTAATTAGCTGCTTTAAGTTGCATTGTTCTTGTTTAAAAAAGGAGGTATAGTTCTTCTTTAGCTTACTTTAGGAACTGAAATTGATCTTCCTTGGTCAATATTCTCATGTTCATCTTCTGAAATTGGTGCGCATTTTGCTTCGCGGTTTATAGCCATCTGTTTCCATTTTAAAGTATGTTGTATTTATCAGCTTCAATACAAGTGTTCAACTTAATTAGATTTTAGTGTCTAACTAAGAAATATGTGAATTGTTAATTACCTTGAGAACCTCAGGATCATTCCATGGACCTTTGTCAGAGCGCATACAACCTCCTTTCTCTTCACAAGTGCAAGTGCCTCCAAAGAACTCTGGTAACTCACTGTTTACAATACAAAGAATCTAATGAATATTCAAGTTTCTATAGCGAAGCAGAACTATTAGTGATTTTAGAGATGCGTGATCTTTACCTAGCATCGATGACTTCAAGTAATTTGCTATGATATTTATTCCCAAGAACATGAATCTTTGCAGTGGTCTTGGGATCAAGAAACGACTTCACTGTGCTCCACAGGAGGCGAAATCCGGAACCCGCATTGATGATGAACATCCGGTTCAACGTCTACAAGAGAACTCATAACTCAACAATTTTAAGACCTTGATTTTTTTTTTTTACATCTGGAATGTAATTTTTTCAAAATTGTAGGATTTAATTTTACCATTTAAACAAATATATACTCTTGACACATAAAGCGAGGATTGCAATAATACTTTAGGTTTTGCTTCTTATATTTTTGTTCACATTAATATGATGTAAAAAAACATACCGATATAAATTAGAGTTTGAAACAGTTGTCACAAAAAAAAAAAAAAAATTAGAGTTTGAAACAGTTGTGTATAAGTAGATAAATAAATGGTCTTCGGAAAGATGATATATTAATGACTGAGATCAAACTATATATGTAAATACCTCAGGATAATTATCATTGTCAATCTTGAGAAGCCTTTGAAGAAGCTCTCTCGCAGATTTGCTGAAATTCTTAAGCCCCTAATTTCACTCGGAACAACGCACACATAATTTTAGACAACCAAAATTTACCGTATACAAAGACATGATGGATTTATCGTATACATACCACGCCTTGGACATCAAGAATAGTTGTGCTCTGATCAATGTGCTTATTAGCAGCGACAGAACAAGCAGGGAACTTGATATTGAAAGTCTTCTCGAACTCTTTGACATGATATTTCACGTACCGGTCCATTGTTGTCACTTGAAGTAGCTTGTTAGCATCAATTTGACCTAATCTCTCGATGTAAACCGGCCTGCCTTCCGTGTCTACTCCATGATAGCCTTGAGGGTAATACTTCATGACATCATCAATCTCTTTGAACTCAAAATGCTTCATCATAATTAGAAACATACATTATTGAACCTCTTTTTTTGCTAACGGATACATAATAGAACTTTTTTTTAATCAACACAAGATAAGAGTTTTAAACCAAACAAAAACATAAGATGAGAGTTAGATAAAAAATGCTCCCAGATTTTAGCAAAGAGATTCACCTCGATGATTGTGTCAGCGCCGAAATCTTTCCTCCATTGAATCATGTCCTTCCACATTTGCTTAGCTTTCTCAGTGTCAAATTTTCTTGCCCTCAAAAATCTGTTTTATGTTCAATATAAAAATTTGAAATAAAATTATCTGCGCATGTTAATTAATTAATTGATTATGTAGCTAAATATCGTGTATTTTCTTTACATTTATACATTTGTCCGAAAATAACAAATATGGCAATCTAACCTTTGTCATATGATCTAGCAAGATATGATAGAATATTTATATCCCATGTCTAGTCCAACCAAGCTTATCAGTATTAATTTCCAATCTTATCACCTAATAATACTCAAGTCTAGAATGCAATAATACGCTTTATGAATGGTCACGCATGGTTACAATAAGAAATTAAGAGAGGTTGAAATGGTAATGAAGAAGAAATGTGTACCGAAGCATCATATGTAGATCATCGAGTTTGTAGGGCAAGAGGTCGTCAAGGACAAGAGCTTGACGAAAAGCATCAATAGATTGAAGGTCATCTGCGTCGATGTCGTCCTCAATCGGTACGGACATGACTCTGCTTCTTCGACCCTTTTTCTTGATAGAGTTCTTGAATCTGTTCGATGCGCTTAGCGCTTTCTTCTTCAGGGAACCCATCTTCACTATCTTCCTTTCCTCCTCCACGATCTCTATTTCTGATATTAACACATTCAATTTGCATTAGTCTTAAGAAACAATTATATGAGTTAAAGTAATAATTGAAACTAGGACTAACCAGGTCCGATCTCAGCCATGGTTAGATGAATTTTAAATCACTCTGTTTCACACGGTAACTGGATACCTACCAAGACAATATAGTCAATATCATCTTAAAAAGAAGTTGAGATCAAATCAAACGAGAACTCAGAGATGAATGTAAAGAATCAAAATGAGTTAATAAGTATAACCAAAATGTGTGTTTAGGATACAGAATATATGAAAGCTAAATATATAGATGTATTGAGAGAGTTTTTACCTTATTGCAGAAGAGTATTTAGGGAGGGGTAAGGGAGGTTGGAGAGACTCATTTGAAACTACTTCATAACATGAAGAAAAATATTTTGGTTCTGATTCTATCAACCTATAGACTGACATGACCCGTCCTATCCCTTTTATAAGCCACGTGAAGCACTTGACAAGCCACAAAATATATATCAAATTAAAGGGCAGCGTTTTAGAGAATATTAATTTGGTTAGTGGTTAATTTAGTTTGACCCTGAATCAACATATCCTTGTGGGATGTTCTCATATATAATATAGACCACTCAAACCTTAGAGACGGCACTGGACATGACCCTAGCCTCCTAATTTTTTGGGAATTATATCTCTAAGTATTTAAACCAAAATAATAGAGTTATAAACTAATGAGCAACCAATTGTTTATAAGTAACTAAATAAAGAGAGAAAAAGCATGCCTTCGTATTAAGGCGAAGTGCAGTCCACTACTTGAACATTTTGTCGATGTTAAAAAAAATTGATGTCGACCAAAGTATGATATTGTTTTTTTATTGTTTTTTTTTTTAACTTTATTTCTGTAGTTGTATACAATCGGACTAATTGTAAGATAATCTACCAAATTGAATACATAAAAGGAATATATTTAACTGAGAGTTTGAATTGAGTTGTATTAAAATAATAAATTTATTATTATTAAACACAATTTTAGTTAAATTTTTTAAAATTCGTTTTTATTAAATTTATAATTTGATAAACTTTTTGAAATTCGTCATTATTAAAAATGTTTTAAATTATGAATTTTAAGATTTTTTACAGTTTTAATTTGATGGAATTTCTTTTAATTAAAAATAAAATAATTTTGCATAAGATTTTAAACTAGTTAACAAAAATCATAAGAAGTTCTCAATTTACCTAAATCCTCTATTAAAATTACTACAAATCAAACTTTAAATTCTAGATTTTATATACTCTCCAAAGTGAGATAATAGAAACACCAAACATATTTTTTCTTCTTCTATAAATAATTAATTTACCAAAAAAACGAATAATATTTAAAAGAAACTAGAGAGTGGCCCGCACACTTGTGCGAAGTAATGTATATTCAATTAATTCAAACTTTTAACATAATTTTAACTTCAATCTAATTTATTTAATTAGTTTCAAATATTAAATTAAGCAGAAGATATAATTTTTTTATTACAACGCAACATAGATAATAGATTGGCACTTACAAAATTTTTTAGTTATTCTGTCACCAAACCACACATGTAAAAAGTATCATCATTATAATAATTTTAATTTTTTTTATTAATACTTTAAAATAACATAAAAGATAAATATACAAAATCTATAAAATCAATACCCTCTTCATCAAAATCTTAATTGCATTTTATATGAATTTCCTCTTCATCGGAGTTCATGGTGACATCATTAACAAAATCTATAATAATTAAAGCATATCTTTATTTAACCAAAATTTTATAAACTAAAACTAATAAATAAATTATATATGTTTATTAAAAGCTGGATTTTTTTAACTTTTAACGCCGAGAGATTATATTCTTTGGACTCATATTTTTTATTGATAAGATAATTCGGTAACATAAAAGAGAATTAAGCTTTCTTTTAAAAGTAATAAATAAAAAAATTAAATGATTTAATATTACTAAAATAAACATAAGATGAACGAAACTATAAAATTATTGTTAAAATTTGATAATACTCACTAATAATAATTATCTCTGAATATACTAAAAATATTTATTAAATAATCACTAAAATTATAAAAACATAATAAATAAGCAAATTACCTAAATTTATAGAAAATAAAAATAAGAAATAAATAAATAATATAAGGAAAACTTACTAAAATCATAGATAAATGACAAGTAAGCAAAATCACTTCATAAATAATAGTATTGATAGATAGATAGAAGATAGATAGTGGCAAATATACATATACAAATACAAAAATACAATTTGGTATTTGTAAATAATATATCCCACGACCACACGGCAATATTCCCCATAGACGGTGCTGAGATACAAAATTGTTTCTTTGTTCAAATAGAACATTCACAATCTAATCATAAGTGATACATATGACAAACAAGCTATAATAATATAAAATATTGTCTTCTGAAAAATTAATTCGTTTTTGTTTATCCATGTTCATCCAAATAAACAGGTTTAATCCAAGAATAATATGTACTATAATACTTAGCAATAAACAAGCGGACAGGTTATTTATTGGGCCTAGAATGGCCTGTATTTAGGCCCAATATATTAATTTATAGTTAGCTACTAGCCCTCCTCATCTCCCGCCGTTTATATCCTCCTCTCCGAGAGCTCCGAGTGGCCAAACGCGGCGTTTCACTCACCCTCTCCTTCTCCCTCTCCCTCTATCTACACAGATACGAGTATCTCAGACTTCCAAATCTCTTCTCTGAATCTGCTATCACGTCTCAAGGTTGGGCCATCTCAGGTTTCTGGAATGATTTTGTTTTGGCCGTGTAGAATAAAGTTGAATGCTTTTAGCATCTGTTTGCAATTATGAATCTGTAGATATTCACATTTGGGTTTCTCGTTTCAGGTGTATGCACAATCCTACAAAGATTCTACCTTTTGCGTTAAAATCTGTCAGTGATGAAACTTAACTCTGTCCCATTTCACTTGTGTTTGTTCTGTCTCCCCATGCTGTTGTTGTTGTCAACTTCTACTTGTGTTCATAGATGACGTTCAATTTGGATCCATAGATGACGTTAACTAATCACCACATCTTTGGATCCATAGATGACGTTCAATTTACGAAGGAGTTTTCACTTTTGACGACAATGGTATGCTCACCTTTACATCTGACGTTCATGTTGGAACCATTAAGAGAGTTTACAAGATCATTTTGCATTTTATTTGCAGAGAGTTTTTCTGGAGAGGTGTTGTTGAGGAACTTTTATGGTTCATAAGCGGTTCAACCAATGCAAAGGTAAGAAAAAAGATGTTTTATCATATTCTTCATTGTATTGTGATTGAGCTACATTTCGAGAACTATATTGTTTTTCTGAGAAGTTTGTGTAAGTGGCAGCTACTTCAAGAAAAGGGTATCCATATATATCTGGGATGGGAATGCGTCAAGAGAGTATCTTGATGGGTAAGTTCTTACAGAGAATTTTCTATTATAAGCTGAAACTATATGGTCATCACACTGAAAATTTGAAACATTATAATCTCAGAATATAACAAGATCAAAAACAATCCTGATGTCGCCGGATAATAATGTCAGCTTAAGCTGATGGCACTTCCTCCTTGCCACATGTTTGCACAGTTTTATGTTGCAAATGGAGAGCTTTCGTGTCAAATGTATCAGCGGTCAGCAGACATGGGTCTTGGTGTACCGTTTAACATTGCCTCATATTCACTTCTTACATGCATCCTCGCTCATGTCTGTGGTACGTTAGAATTTCATTACAGAAAGAGTTTTTCTTTTTCTTTATTGATGTTTTGTTGATATTATGCAGATCTTGTTCCTGGTGATTTTATCCATGTGATTGCAGATGCTCATGTTTACAAGTCAGGAACCATGTTAGGCCACTACAAGAGCAACTTGAGAACCCACCAAAACCTTTTCCTGTGAGTATATTTGCACACATGTTCTTTGATGAATGCATAATCTACCAACTATATCCTTATTTATCTTTGGGCTGTTTACAGGTTTTGAAGATAAATCCAGAGAAGAAACATATAGATTCTTTTGTGGCTGCTGATTTTGAGCTCATTGGCTATGATCCTCACAAGAAAATAGATATGAAAATGGCGGTTTAGCCTGAAAAAACAGAGTTCTGGATTTTTTCTAGTTAAAATTTGAATTAATTTTTTTTGGTGATGATGTAGAACATTTTGGATGATAAGATGTTAAAGATGGAATTGATATGTATCCAGGCCTAATGACAAAGTCAATTATTGTTAAGCAGTTGGTTTATCTGTTTAGCCAAAAACAAAAGTTTTGTGTTTCTTGTGGGTGACGTTTCTTTTATTTTAAGATTTTCATTTTTTTTTGTTTTCATAATCCTTAACTCTTGTCAGCATGCAGCTTAGCAAAATTTTTGTAATAAGCTTTGTATCAATAGTTTTCAGATCTTTGATCAAACAAAAAGTTTTCAGATCATTGCACAGCCGTTGAAATGATATTTTCTTTTAATTTAGATAGTCTACATCAAATATCCAGAAGGTATTTTTATTTCATCCAACAAAATATCTAGAAAATTCTAGTGAGAGGAACACAAGTTGATTCTGTTGATAATAGATAAATTATGCTAAAGGAGTGATTCGAAGTGATGTTTTGTCTATGCATGTTGAATGGCAAGCTAATGAATGGATCCTGCTTGTTCAAAAAAAAAAAAAAAGGATCCTGCTAACCCTAAAATAGACAATACGTTTATATGGTACAGATTCTCTGCTTCCTCAACTTTGTCATATTATGTCGTCTATGATATATGCATATATCTCTTGAATTAGTGGGTACCTTTTACATTTTTATTACTGTAAAATTTATATGATGACTAGAAAACAGAAATTCACGTTTGATCTGAAAATTTTTGTATTAGAAAAATATCTTTACAAACTAGTCTTAGTTCAAATGGTGTTCTATATGTTTAACTCACGATGTTTGTATATAAAATAAGATAATGAACCAAACTTATTATGCTACTTTTCATAATCAGGGCCGGCCCTGAGATTTTGGGGGCTGTAGACGACTCAAGAAAGAATTCAATAATTTGGGGGCTGAATTTTTTTTTTTTACAAATTTAGGGGCTTATATCTATGTAAATTTTTGAAAATTTCGGGCCTGAGACGAATGTTTCATTAGGCTTGGCTCAGGGCCGGCCCTGTTCATAATAGAGTGAAAGCACTTTATAATAATCTACTAATCACATGCGTAAAACGTATAAAAGTAGAGTAAACAAACTAATAATTTTTTTTTTTTGATAACTCTGGTATCTGGGCAGCCACATTCCCAACTATCCCCTCGAAAGGGGTCCAGCGCCCCAACGGAAGGGATGTTAAATCCGTTGTGGCCAAGACTCGAACCCGGGTGGCGGGCAGTACAGCTGTACCTCCTTTACCACCAAGCTACGAGCGCTTGGTTAACAAACTAATAATTTTCTATATTATAAGATTTGTTCCTTACAGGGTCCCTGTCGATCTCACGTGTATTCGTCATTCTCATTAGATGCTATAGATTTGCATCGATCTTTTCTTATCCGATCGAGCATATCTTGTCTCTTACACCTTTCCAGATATTGGTTCCTATACGTCAGATACTTTCTGACGTAGTTTCTCAAAGGAAATCATATTTTATAATTCTATTATCAGTTTTATATTCTAACTAAAACGATTAAAAACACTAATTAGCATTTCATCGTGAGTGCGTTAGTTAATATTGTAGGATGGTATTGTTTTCAGTGTTAAAACTTAAAAAGTTAATTGTGAAACAATATAAAAACAAATAACTAAAGGTAATCACTAAGATTAATAACAAAGAAGCCGTGAAGAAAGCTGTTTTTTTTGAAGAAAAGTTGTTAATAACTTTGATCGATTAGTAGAAGAATACTTCTCTTTGTTTCTGTCCAAGTATATATAAAAAAAATTATAATTGTATGTATAAATCAGTATTCTTCAGAATTTACCAATGTTGTCGCCGGACATGCATGTTTGGAATTAAGTGTTACGTAATTAATATGTTAGTAGCATATATGTCCGATATACCTAATAAAACTGAGACCAAGATACACTTTTATTGGGCATATATGCTTGAAGTTTATGCTAAAATATAATGAAGTGTTGATTCTTTGATAGTTGGTTCAAATATCAAAGAATCTGTACTCTTGTGTTGGCTTGTCAATAGCACATATGCTATTGTTGCATGGAGATAAATTAGTTATGGGTTATAAAAAAGTTTTTTTTTTTTTTTGCTAAAGGTTATAAAAAAATTCCCAATAAAACTGAGACCAATATCGATGACGTGAGGACATATATAGTACCAACAATTCCCTCCTCTATAATGTATTTTATTCCCTTTTATCTACAACCCTAAATAACGGTATCCAGTATTTCGAAACATCGTTCATATGTTTTCTATTTACTCTCTATCTGTTATCTCCATATTAGGAACCAACTTGTACAACGAATATTCGATTCTTGACTAGTGTAACTGTGTAAACTAACCACGTTCGCTATATCACATCAGAACCTAAACTAGAGGCGTGTTAATAGCGTGTGATCAAGATACATCTCTTGCGATCAACTGTATGTAACGTTCCGCCGTCATTGTCAGTATATTCCCACATCGATCCTCAGGCTGTGAATTCCACATTCGTCAGACAAAGTCGTTTTAAATTCGAAAGACTTGTTTATGTAGAGAGTTTTCTTCTTTCAAAAGCTCTACATTTATTGAAAAACTAAGAAGATATCAACCTTACAAAAAAAGATCTAATAAGAAAATGATCCAAAACATCGGAAGAATACTAGCGATATAAAAAACATTTTTTTATATATCCTATGATCAGCTCTAGGAGCAATATTAACGGTAAAGATGCAGACAATGGGTTTTCAATAATACAATAATAATATTTAATATTACTAAGTTATGTGATTAAAATTAATTAGGTAAGAGAAAAATAAACCAATAAAAATGAAACATTTGGCACTTGGATATTTAGAATGGTTCTTAGAGCAACCTTATTAGTTCAAACCAATGTTTTGAAAATCAGACCGGATATCGAATCGGTGTAGCTACTGGTTGACTGATTGGACCGGTTCAACCGGTCGAACCGGGTTTTCTATCTATGAAACTTATATATATATATATATAATTATATATTTATATTATATGAACTTTACTTCTACATAAAATACATTCTGTATTCTTTTTATAATTAACTAAATATAAAAATAAACATAAATCTAATTGTATATATAGTAAACTAAAACTGAATAGTGAATACTATGTAAACTAAAATTGATAAAATCATATGATTTACAATTAAAATTATCATATATATTTATTTTTACAACTAAATCTCAAATTTTATGAATATGGTAAAATAAAGATAGTATATGAAAGTCAAAATATATTTTCACATTGTTTCTTAAGAAATTAAAAATCAATTAAATAGTGATAGTTGAACACTAATTATAAAATATTAAATTTTATCTAGTAATAATTGAAAATACTTAATTATATGTTAATTTTTATGAACTGGGTTTTAAAATTGACTCGGTCACCGGTTTTACGGTTTTCAGCCGTTTTACGGGTTTTTTACAAATCCGAATTTTAAACCGAACCGGAATCGGCTTCTTCAGCGAGTCACGGTTCGACCGGCCGGTCCGGTCCGGTTTTCAAAACATTGGTTCAAACTCAAATTAGATATCTCAAAACAAAAATATTATTAGTTTAATCATTTTTCATTTAAAGAATAATTTTTGTTTTATGCTTTAAAGCAAAACCAATCAAACAAAGCTATGTGATCATGTAGGATTTTTAAAATAGTGTCAGAAGTTCTTATGCGTGGATCTTCTTCTCTTCTATTTCCTACTTTATATATTTTTGAATTTTTTTTTTTTTAGATATTCTATCCAGGAACTATCATAGGAAATTCTCTTAAAGATTAGAAATGAATTATCTGTTCTTAACTGTTCGCGTGTTTTTCTATTTTTTCTTCTAGATATCTTTGTAGATGCCATGGAGATGCTCTTAGTAGTATTACATAGTGGACTGTTTTACCAGAAATATGTAAATAAATATTAAATAATGACAATTTACAAAATTGTTTTTAATAATTAGAATAAGTTTTAAAAATGGAAATATTGAACTCACACAATCATTACCGTAAAAATCTACAGTAAAAAGCTTTGGGTTGAAGTTTTAAATTATAAGCGTCATCATAATACATCACATGATGAGTTAAATATTTTTCAATCTTCAAACTATACAATGGCACTTGATCACGTTTAATGCATCAGTTCAACTCGTTACAGTTAAAAAAGCAAATGCATTATACCCATAACATTTGTATTATTTACTTAAGCAACTTTAAAGGTTTGTAAGAGTTAAGATACATAGTTTATCTAGGGCAAAGTTACAAGATTACGAAATGTTTTGAAACAGAGCATCCAATTACGTTTATAACCAAAAGTAAAAACATTCAGTGGCAAAGATGATCTAGATTATCAAGTGTTCTTCATCCTTCTGAATCCTCTTTTGCCTCGCGATGAAAGCTTCAATCTTCGTCCTAAACTGTTCGTTGCTCATTCTATCTTCTGCTTTCTTACCTCTCACCACTACTTTCTTGTCCGAATCACAAATCCTCATATGCTTCTCCGACTCATACCTCTTCATGATTTTCCCACCACATGTACTCTCAAGCGGGTGAACGGCTTCAAACGCTTTCTGCGATTGGCTTCTCTCGAAACTAACCCTTTTCACTCCACTCGGCTTCTTTGGCTGTTCTGTTTTCGTGTTCTCGTAAACTTCGAACCTATTCTTCTCACTCTCGTGAAGAAACTCTTGGTAAAGATCGTTGCTCACAGCTTCTGTTGTCTTCGAGATAGGCTCGTGAGCCGAGTTGTATCGTCTGGATATCGCGAAAAGAGTTATCACAATAGCGTTCCCGATGAAGAAAACGAATCTCGGGCTAACGAGAAACTCTGCTGCTCCCCTGAAAATGTCACCGGAGAGTTTGACTGAAGGGAAAGAGAGTTTGGAGATCAAGATTAGAAGAAGAATCAGTTCGATGAGTCTGAATAAGCTTGTGAATGATCTTATTGTTTGGAAGTTCAAGATTCCTCTCGGTTTCTCCATCTTAAAGTGTTGTAACTGAACTGAGTCCATTGATATACTACAAAACAGAAAAGAAAAACAAAGAAAGGGTTTTTGTTGTATGAAAGGGATTGGGTCACTCGAAAGAAGTGAGATTTTCAGAAAAGAAGTGAGAAGCAGAGATATTTGCTACCAAGAAATGAAACAGAGGAAGAAGAACAATAGTCATGGTGAACAATGACAAACAGTGGAATCTTTGTTGAAAATTTCTTTTTTCTCTATATGTTTTCTTCTTGTTCTTCTTCTTCCTAGGTTTGTTGTATCTTGTTGGTTTTGACTTTTGAGTTGGTTTCATTTCTTATTTATAGGCGGGCGATAGAATAATTATTTTCGATATTTTTTAATTGCACTTTATTTCATAGACTATTCAATAATAATTATTGCAATATTTTTGTAACGACCGTGACCCGATGGGGAGGCCCATTTGTTCTTTTTTTTTAATTAAAACCCAAAACCTTCTTTTATTTTGTCATTGGAAGTTTAAACTTCTCCTTTCCTTCTCCTATATAAGAAACTCCACCCTCCTTTCTTTATTCTCACCAAGTCAAAGTATTTTCTTTGCATGTGACGAGTTGTTGTTGAAATATCCGACGACCAGTCATTAGTTAATTTTTCGGGTGGGATTTCCGGCAAGTTTCCGTGGTTTCGGCGAGCTTTAGAAGTTTTACGGTAAGTTATTTTCATATTTCTAGTCGTAGAAATCTATTTAGGGAAGTATCCAGTTTAGGAAACCGCCATTTTAGGAAAGTTTCTATTTTAGGAAAGTTTCTATTTTAGGAAAGTTTCTATTTTAGGAATGTTTCTATTTTAGGAAAGTTTCTATTTTAGGAAAGTTTCCATTTTTGGAAACTTTATTTCCTGAGATCTGAGTCTAAGCCGTTGATTCTCGTATTGCAGTTGATCTCTTTGACCATCTTCCGTTGTTCATTCCAGCCGATTCTAAGGTGAGGGCTATTCAGTTAAATCCGTGCTAGTGTAGAATTCTTTCTATGTTAGTTTAGTTTGAAGCATGATCCGTCTGTTTGAATTGAGTCTTGTGTGATAATTATAATATTGAATGTTAACCGAATTAGGGGTATAGAGGATTCAACTGTTGTTTGGATTGGTTGATGTTAAGTGATGATATACATATATATATATATAGTTATATAATTTGGACTATGTGGAAGTGCGGGGCCCAGAGAGATTTGGGCTAACGACGATATGAGTCTGAGGGCCCAGAGAAATCTGAGCTAGCGGCGTATAGAGTGGGGAGCAGAGACATCTGAGCTAGCGGCGATATTGATGAGTCTGGGGGCGAGGCGTCCGAGCTAGCGGCGATATTGTGTGGTGCGGGGTGCAAAGACGTTTGCATATCGGCATATTGGTGGAGTCGCGGGGTCCAGAGATGTCTGGACTAGCGACATATTATATTATCGTATATCCGTATGAGGAGAATGCGGGGTGTGTAGACTAGCTATGTACCATCAGCGCATTGTTTGTTTTGTGTGATGCGGTAGGCATCGTGTTTGTTCATGTTAGAGTTAAACTTCCATAGTGGGAGTTCTATTTTCTAGTCAGTGATTTGCGGATCTAGCATCCCATACCTCACTGAGTGACTCTGTTGCTCACCCTCCTTTCTTTCCTTTCGGTGAGACTGCGGACGGGAGTGATTGCTTTTGGACCGGGTGCTTTTGGGAGTTATTTTATTATTTTCAGACTTTCGGTTTTATGTTTTTATCGATTTTATCAGACTTATTTATTTTTATCCGATTTACTGGATCTATGACGATGAGATGACTTTTGAGAAGTAATAAATGGAGATTTTATGAGATATTTATTTATTATATTATTTGGAAAATCGGGGTATTACAATTTGGTATCAGAGCGGGGTTCCGTCCGGCTCGACGGATGGCGATTTATGGGACTCGGATTTTAACGATTTCAATGTTTTGGGATTGGGAGTTTTGAAAGAAAAAAAATGGCACCGTTCTGACGAGTATCATTCGGTTAGTCGATAGAGATTCTGATTTTCTTTTCTTCTACAAGAGATGACCAAGTTTCTTTCGTTTCCATTGTCTATTACCTTCTCTTTTCTCTTCTTGAAACCGTGAACGTTCTCTCATCGTCTCTTTGGAATTGGGACGAATTCGATTAAATGGGGAGAATTGTAGCGACCGTGACCCGATGGGGAGGCCCATTTGTTCTTTTTTTTTAATTAAAACCCAAAACCTTCTTTTTATTTTGTCCCACATTGGAAGTTTAAGCTTCCTACCTCCTTTCCTTCTCCTATAAGAAACTCCACCCCTTTCTTTATTCTCACCAAGTCAAAGTATTTTCTTTGCATGTGACGAGTTGTTGTTGAAATATCCGACGACCAGTCATTAGTTAATTTTTGGTGGGATTTCGTGAGTTTCGTGGGATTTCGGGAGCTTTGTGAGTTTTCTGGTAAGTTGTCGCCTTCATATTTCTAGTCGTAGAAATCTATTTAGGAAGTATCCAGTTTAGGAAACCGCCATTTTAGGAAAGTTTCTATTTTAGGAAAGTTTCTATTTTAGGAAAGTTTCTATTTTAGGAAAGTTTCCATTTTTGGAAACTTTATTTCCTGAGATCTGAGTCTAAGCCGTTGATTCTCGTATTGCAGTTGATCTCTTTGACCATCTTCCGTTGTTCATTCCAGCCAGTTGCTAAGGTGAGGGCTATTCCGTTAAATCCGTGCTAGTGTAGAATTCTTTCTATGTTAGTTTAGTTTGAAGCATGATCCGTCTGTTTGAATTGAGTCTTGTGTGATAATTATAATATTGAATGTTAACCGAATTAGGGGTATAGAGGATTCAACTGTTGTTTGGATTGGTTGATGTTAAGTGATGATATACATATATATATATATAGTTATATAATTTGGACTATGTGGAAGTCGGGGGCCCGAGAGATTTGGGCTAACGATATATGAGTCTGAGGCCCAGAGAAATCTGAGCTAGCGGCGTATAGAGTCGGGGCAGAGACATCTGAGCTAGCAGCGATATTGATGTCTGGGGGCCGAGGCGTCGAGCTAGCGGCGTATATTGTGTGGTGCGGGTGCAAAGACGTTTGCATATCGGCATATTGGTGGAGGGGGGTCCAGAGATGTCTGGACTAGCGACACATATTATATTATCGTATATCCGTATGAGGAGAATGCGGGTGTGTAGACTAGCTATGTACCATCAGCATTGTTTGTTTTGTGTGATCGGTAGGCATCGTGTTTGTTCATGTTAGAGTTAAACTTCCATAGTGGGAGTTCTATTTTCTAGTCAGTGATTTGGGATCTAGCATCCCATACCTCACTGAGTGACTCCTGTTGCTCACCCTCCTTTCTTTCCTTTCAGGTGAGACTGCGGACAGGAGTGATTGCTTTTGGACCGGTGCTTTTGGGAGTTATTTTATTATTTTCAGACTTTCGGTTTTATGTTTTTATCGATTTTATCAGACTTATTTATTTTTATCCGATTTACTGGATCTATGACGATGAGATGACTTTTGAGAAGTAATAAATGGAGATTTTATGAGATATTTATTTATTATATTATTTGGAAAAATCGGGGTATTACAATTTTTTTCTGGAGAAACATGGAAATAAATTGCACATTTTTTTTCTTATCTTAACTTGTGAACATCATAATAGTTTTTCTATGGTTTTCTACTTTATCCACAACATTATTCTCAGTGCTCCCAAAAGTTGTCCTTGCTATTTTGTTCATCGCCCATGAGGCCATGACTAAATCACATCTTCTTCTTATTCCCTGCTCTGCTTTGATCACTTATTCGATTTTCTTCAGACATACAATTACTTTTGGTTATACACTTTTATATAAGATGTGAAGTTTTTTTCTTCTAATTCCAAACACTTAAATGAATATGTAAACAATTAATCTTATAAGTTTTCTTATAAATATGACAATATCTCTATGTCTAACTACGTCCACATGCAAGTGTAAACTATAATAATTGTTTTTTAGTTAGTTAAGAAATGTTATCTTCACTTGTATTCTAATTTCTAAGGTTTCAAAATGATCAATATAATATAGAAGGATCTTGAAGATACATGACTTAGTTAATAAAACACAAACAACATAGGGGAAATTAAAGAAACCAGGAGCTTTAGATTTATGAGTATTCGGTTCTAGTTAAACTCTTACCCAACAGTAACTTATATAGTTAGGGAGGTTATTTCGGTTAGTTTCCCATATTGGGAAGCTTTATTAAAGTTTAGTCGATAAGAAAAGTAAATTAACAGTGATAAACTTTCCTGTTTTTCATTTTGGTACGCTTTAAAGATAAAAGGTAAAGAAGCTGAAACGCCATTATGTGTTGAATGTAAGGAGCTCCTTTTGTTAGTTGTTGTTCTGAAATAGTGAAATGTTTAGCTGTTTCAATGTATATATTCAAACATTAGGATATACATTAATCCACAAATTATGCAGATTTAATGCCAATATATATGATTATCTTCTAGCAGAAAGTCCATTTGGCAATACATATGGAACACTTAAATGAATAAATGATAGTGATTTCCTTCTTCACTAAGACATGCTCAACATTATACCCTTTTCGTATCTCTTTAATAATTTATGAACTTTACATTTGCTTTTCCAAAACATGAAAGACCCCATCTTCTAAAATCAATGCAATCAACATCTCCTTTTTAGAGTTTTTGACTCGACTATATAACCTTTCCGTCACGGACATGACTGATCAATAGAAGAAATTTTAAATTCATTTTCTGGCTGCTGGTTAAATTGATAAAACTCTCTAATTTCTTTAGATTATCCGTTTGTTTTGTACAATTTGTATCATCCAAAATGCTCTCTCCTCTTCTTTTCTTTTAAAGATTTTTGGCGTCTAATACAAAATTTAAAAGTGAAAAAGGTGAAGAAAGTCATATAACGCAAGGTCCCGTGTAAAGAAAAAAAAGTCATATACGTATGGTGTCCATGCTGACTGCTAAGTAAGCTTTTATTTGATTCTGCAGTATATGGCTCTAGTGACACATTATCTACACATTAGTGGCCTAATCCACTGCTGACTTAATTTCTTGTAATGTAGCATGACGTTGTTTCACGATATGACGTCGTATAATTCACTTGTGTTCGGCGTCTATAAACTTCATGTAAGAAAAAAAACAATCGAATACTAGAAAACAATGTATTATTTATATATAACGAACAGAGAAAACATCGTAGCCATCAAATGATTAGAACTAGAGAGAGTAAACGACGTCAATTAGTGTGAACGAAAAAAAACGACGTCAATTAGGACCGACAGTTTTGGATATGAGTCTCTGACATAGCTGAATCAAATTTAACTGGATATCTACCAATGCAATGATCCCAAGGATTTTTTGTAGAAGCCTTGATATAACTGGTTATGTCCTTAGACAAACTCACTCCCGTTTTACCGCTCTCATAGTCTCCTTGTTGCACACATCGAAAAGACTGTGATCTCCTATGTGCCTTATGTAGTTAAATGTGTAGGCAGGAAAGATTTTTAATGATACAGAAATTGTTAACATATTTACTTATTCAGATTGCATAAGCGTAGATTGCTGTTTCATGCTGTTTGTACATTTTTAAAATCTGTGATCTCCGTGTTATTTCTATAGGTTTTGGTGGAGTACCGTAACAAAGACGCTAATTATGTGGAATAGGCTAAAGGTTTGAAAGAGCTTTACTTACCTGGTTTAAGGGACTATGTGAAAAGTCATTACCCCTTGGGACCTGTATGGAATGCATCAGGGAAACCTGCTATTGCTCCTGCAAAAGGTCCACCTGGTGCTCTTGCTCCTTCCCCAGCACCGCTCTTCAGTTCTGAATCTTCGAAGCCATCATCATCTTAGAACCAGAAACAACTCAACAAGGGATGTCTGCTGTTTTCCAGAAGCTCAGCACAGGTTCTGTGACCTCAGGTAAGTTTGAAGTTGTGTATGTCTTCATATATCTGGTATGGTATCTGTTTGGAATGTGAATCACATGTAGCTTGTTATTCGTTCTTTGCTAAATCACAATGTGAAGACTTGGTTATCAGCGAGTGTGACTCCAAACAGTCTGTGTATGTTTTTGGTTGCCTTGCAGATACAAGGTAACTTTGCGCCATTCCAATTCACCGTGAAAGTTGGATATGTGCTCAAAAATCTTTTAGGCTCTTATTATGGTTCCAAAAAATGTAGGGAAAGTTAATAACATCACCATTGACAAACCACCAAAATGGGTGTTCTCTTCACGGTGAGTGGAACAATACCTTCCTCTTATAGGATGTTGTTTGTTGCATTTGAGATTGTGAATTTTACCAACGTAGAAGTACAATGTCAGGTATGTTTTAGATCATCTGTTCAGCTTTTGTAATGGTTCCAGAACCTGTAAATGTCACTTTTGTTTCTTGGTTATGATGTAGATCAAACTCTCGCTTTGTCTTTACTCATTTGGATGATAATAGGGTTCAGCTCCCACAGTTTTGTGGACAACATAACTGGATGTCAGTTATACATAAGCAAAGACTCATTAGAGACAGCTATAACAACAGCCAAGTCGAGTGAGATCAATGTAATGGTGCCTGGTTCTTCCCCTTATGGAGATTGGGTATGGTTTTCCTCTCCCTATCCATGAACACTATTTTTATTTCCTCCTGTCCTTCAAATTTGTTATTCGAGCAACCAACTATTTCTAGAGTCTAGTTACAAAATTCAGTAGTCACTGATTACAAGCTTACTGTAAGTCTGTAACCAAGCGAGTGAGCAGGGACACTGTTCACTGAGGGAATCATTCTCATAATGTTTTTATTACAATATTGTAGGTGGAGCATGCACTGCCTCAACAGTACAACCATGTGTCCACCGAAGGGAAGTTCGAGACAACACGGGTCTGGAACTCAGGTGCCTAAGCTAAGGTGAATCTCTGGTCAGTCTGGGTTTTGCTCGAACATCAAGTCTTCCTTTAACTTGGCTTATTCTTTTTTTTTTGTTCACATAACTTGGCTTATTCATATTATAATATAAGAGGATCTGTTTGTTTGTGATTTTAGGTTTGGAGGTTCTTTTGCTTTGTTTGTTTGTTGTGGTCTCGCCTTTTGTTCGTCCTTGGGGGTTTTGGATCTGGAATTTTTCTTTGCTGCTGATGGAAATGTGAACAATTATCATGGATAGAAAAAGTTGCGGTCCTAGATTTGGAACATGCAACTGTATTTATATACAATTCAACATTATTGGTTGTTTTCTTTTGTAAATGATGCGAGCGTTGGTTATAAATCTTGAGGATAAGGTTATAAATCATGTCAAATGCGAATAGGATCCTTAGTCAACATAACAGTCATATATAATGATTGAGGTGAAAACCGTGAAATCACTAAAAAAGCAAAAAAAATATATATTAGTGGTGGTCACTGAAACGTGAAGAATGAATGTGTTATACCCTTATGCAGAGAAGTAGCATGGAAATGGGAAAATAATGACATCCACCTTCTAATGAGAATTGAAGTATAATTGTATAAAGAATAGACAGTATATGAAATTATTCAGTGGTTTACCGTCTCCTCTTCAGTTACGAGACATGAATAAATGTTTCAACCATTTTTGTACTTTTGAATCCTACATTCTACCTAATTTTGATCAGTTTACACCCACCAACAATGTTAAAAGTTACAACTTTTAATCTTGCAATCGTATAACCTGCTTTTTGACAAAACTCTTGTGTCGAAAAAGAAATTGATCTGGCAAAAAGTTTTCTTACCTGAAATTACCCTATAATACTACAATAGTAAACCAAGACAGAAGACAAACACTTGAGACTTAAGACACAGAAGTCAACTAACACGTGTAGTGTGGAAAAACGAGCACAACCATGTCGGTCTTCCTTGAATTCGTTTCTCTAACCGTTAGCTTTCTTTAAGCTAACAACAACACCTTATAAAACTTTCCCAAGTTTTTGAAATATATATATATTAATCAGCCCGATAAACGGGTAATAAGGTCCGATTACAAGCCCGACAAAAATTCCCCAAATCAAAGCTGAAAAACATAGCTACCTTCGCCCACCCACTAAACCCGGCACATTCCGGTAGTTCGTTTTAGAATCATTAGGAAATCCGGGTGCCGTTCTCAGCCTTCAACGATGGCCCGTGATTAGGTGAGGTTCTCCTTGTTGCCATGGATGCCGGGAATATTCACGTCGTTTCCGGAGTAGCTAGCTCCCGGTAAGTTACGGACTGTAATCTTCACTTCCAATTTGCACGCAAGCAGTAAAGGAGAAGGGGTAAAAACATAACCTTTTGAAAATCGCTCCACCCGCCTATACAACCTCCTCTAGCGCCGAAAGACACCCATGACTAAGCGATCTGTGAGGACCTCTCATCATGGACGGATGCAAGAAGACGGGTACGGAAAGTTGGCTACAAGAAGCTTCAGCTAACACTCCAAGACCTGCAAAAACTAAGCGATGCCACACTACCGAGGGAACAAACCCGCGGCACTGGGATGAGTGACAACACCGACTGAGCCACCAAGGATAGGAAACTCCTCAGACCACAAGGACCCTCCATACTCCTCGTCAATCGCCCTCCTCGAGAACCGAAGAAAAGTGAAGCCTTTGCTGACAAAAAGCGAACCGGTGGCACGATTCGACAACTACAAGGAAGCGAAGAGTGAAGAACCCGAAAGGAGCAAGTCGACAGAGCTCCCACAGGTGACTGAAGCTATATGCCAGGAAGAGAATAAATTAATTAGAGAGAGGAGACCACTCAGCCTCGAAGAAGCCATAGACGACTAACAACGACACCGCTGCGCAGCCTCACTCGACGAGTCAGCACCACTAGCTCCGACACCACGCCGGCCACAAGGGATAGATCCCGCCTCGCTTCAACACTCCCAAGTTCTCTCCGTGTCTCCTTCTCTCTCTCAACATCATGGCTATCTCCATCTGCTTCTCTCTCCTCCTCATCTTCCTTTCCCAGTTCCCTTCCTCACGTAAGTATCTTCTCCAAAACGACGTAGTTTCCCACTCCTCTCTTCTTCTTCAGTCCAAACGTTAGTTTCTTACTCTGTTTTCTTTCCTCGTGTACAGATGCAGAGCCGTTCATCGGAGTTAACTACGGTCAAGTCGCCGACAACCTCCCTCCCCCTTCTGAAACCGCCAAGCTCCTCCAGTCCACTTCCATCCAGAAAGTGAGACTCTACGGCGCCGATCCCGCCATCATCAAAGCTCTGGCCGGAACCGGCATCGGCATCGTGATCGGCGCCGCGAACGGAGATCTTCCCTCTCTCGCCGCCGATCCCAACGCCGCCTCCCAATGGATCAACACCAACGTCCTCCCTTACTACCCCGCCTCCAAGATCATCCTCATCACCCTCGGCAACGAGGTTCTGTACTCGAAAGACCCGAATCTGGCCAACCAGCTCCTCCCGGCGATGCAGAACGTCCAGAAAGCGCTCGAGGCGGCGTCCCTCGGCGGGAAAATCAAGGTGTCGACGGTGCACGCGATGTCGGTGCTCGGTGTCTCGGAACCGCCGTCTTCCGGTTCGTTCGCGTCCGGTTATCAAGCCGGTTTAAAGGGTGTTCTGCAGTTTTTGAGCGACACCGGCTCGCCTTTCGCTATTAATCCGTACCCGTTCTTCGCTTACCAAAGTGATCCGAGACCCGAAACGCTGGCGTTTTGCCTCTTCCAGCCTAACGCGGGTCGACCCGACCATAACACCGGGATCACGTACATGAACATGTTCGATGCTCAGGTAAAAATTAATTACGCTTTTACGAGTCTGGTCTAAAACTAGTTATGAATTTGGTTAGACGTCAAAGCATAGTTTAGCTAGGTGGGTTAGTTTCGAGTAATTTATTGTTGTGACAGACAAAGATCATCATTATAATAGGTCGGCAGTATTCACGTGGACGAATATATAGTATGAACTTTTAGATTTTAAATATATATTTCGTATATGATTTTCTTTGCACTAGATTGCAGCAAGGAACTTATTCTGTCTGTCACTACTTTTCGACTTTAAAGAATCTATATTCTTATTATATAGTACAAAAGACAGTTGTTCACGTTGGATGATACGACTCCATACATACGTGCCGTATTTGTCTGAATCTACTACGCTAGCATACAATCTTTTTTTTTAATAGCTGCTTATTAGTTTCGTTACTTGTGGGCCACGAGTTGTGGCTTTGTAGTATTGAAAACCTTAAATATATTTTTCTATTTCATACGTTGTTAATAATTTTTTTTTTGTAGAAAACGTTGTTAATAATTACCTTCTCAATGAACTAGCATGCGTGACGATGACTTGTAGTCAGTCGTGTACTGATTTGTCTGACAGGCTGGACTCGCACTAGTTTATTTTCTTATTTTAGATGTTACTTGAAACATTTGTTCTCACTCGTCATCATCAACAAGCAGCATTGACCAAAGTTCATAAGCTAAAATGATAGAAAATGGTGCTCTTCAGGTCATATATTACGTGTTTGTCTTTGCTTGAAACACACGTTACATTCTCTCTGTTTCATCGTCCACAGGTAGATGCGGTTCACTCGGCTTTGAAATCAATGGGATTCGAAAATGTGGAGATCGTGGTGGCGGAAACAGGATGGGCGTCACGAGGGGACTCCAACGAAGTTGGACCAAGCGTGGATAATGCTAAAGCTTACAACGGAAACCTAATAGCTCATCTAAGGTCAATGGTTGGCACACCTCTAATGCCTGGAAAGTCCGTCGACACTTACATTTTCGCACTCTACGATGAGAACCTGAAGACTGGAGCATCTTCGGAACGGGCCTTCGGGCTTTTCAAAACCGATCATTCCATGGCCTATGATGTAGGCCTTACCAAGAGTAGTGGTAGTAGTAGCAGCAACAGTAGTAGTCAGGTTAGATAATCTTGGCTGCTTTATACATTTGTTGATTACAGTTAAAAATAATTTTGTTTAAAATACTAAAAGTTGTGGTTTTATGTTTTAGACGCCATCGGGAAAAGTGACGTCGACGGGGTGGTGTGTACCAAAGAAGGGTGCGACGGATGAGCAGCTGCAATCGAGCATTGATTGGGCGTGCGGACAAGGAATAGACTGTGGGCCGATACAACCAGGAGGAGCTTGTTTTGAGCCAAACAATGTGGCGTCACATGCAGCCTTTGCCATGAATATGTATTTTCAAAAGTCTCCTAAAAGGACTACAGATTGTGATTTCTCTCAAACCGCAACAATCACCTCCCAGAACCCTAGTATGTTTTCTCTCCCCTTAGCTCCCACACCCTAAAAAGGGATCACATCTTTGAGCCATTGGTCTGAAAAATATATGAAAGAGACCGCATGAATGTCTTTTTAAGTATTCGTTCCACCTAACAATGTAAAAATGCACATACTAATTGGTTCTACTTGTCTTGAATTTGATTTTGGTAGGTTATAACAGTTGCGTCTATCCTGGAGGTGGAGGAGGAGCAGGAAGTGCAGGAGTAATGAACAAATATGTGAACTCAGACAAATTAGAGAGCAAAAAGAATGGAGCAGCTGAACCAAAAGTTTATTCTTCTCTATCTTTTCTACTCATCGTTATGTCCCTGATCCTCCATGTAAATATGTAATGGGTCCAATAAGCTTCTTGGGGTAGTTTAACTAGTAACTACTCTTTACTGTACTTGTGTTCCCTCCTTTGTATTTGCGCAATCAAATGTTATTAGTCTTATAATAGTTACATATTCTATAAATAATATTTTATTGTAGTCGGTAACGGCTATTTCCTCTCACTTGACAGACTTGTTTCCGTTGATCTGACAATACTAGACTAGGATAAATCCCATGTACCTTTTATTTTTAATAATATAGTCTTTTTCCATTCTTTTGTTAAATGCAATTTATGGTATGAGCGACATGATTCTGCTCTCTAATTTTGCATCACGAGTTGAAAAATTGTATAATAACAAGATAATCATTTTAATACATAAGCATTAACGAGTTCTCAAATCAGAAGCAGAATAATTAATTAGCGGGAAAGAAGTAACAGAACCTGAAGCTCCCAAACGACGCCGTATTGTGGGGTCCACTTTTAATATGCCAGATGGGAACAGTCAATCGTGGGTTTACTCTTTTCTCACAGGACAGGACAGAAGGCATCAACAAAGACAACAACTACACCAAAGCCTGTCTTTACTACTTCAGCTTTGGTCTGATTCCACCAAATCCACTCTCTGCCTATCTAAGGCTCGATCTCCCTCCCTCTCAATCATGAAACTTCCTCTCTTCTAAAACACACCCAAAATCCAACTCCTTTGATCAGCGACGGAGAAGGCTAAGAAGTCTGAAGCGTTAAAAATGTCTGTCTCCGAGCTCAAAGAACGCCACGCCGTCGCTACGGAGACCGTTAACAACCTCCGTGAGAGGCTTAGACAGAGACGCATCCAGCTCCTCGATACCGATGGTTTGTTGCTTCTTCTTCTCCTTCACAATCTCTCTGTGATTGGTTGTTAATATGTTTGTTCTTAGATCTGTTTTCATTTCTTTCGAATTGAATTTTGGCAGTGGCCAAGTACTCAGTAGCTCAGGGTCGTTCTCCAGTGAAGTTCGGAGCGACGGATCTGGTTTGTTGCCGTACTCTTCTAGGACACACCGGGAAGGTGAGTGAGAAGTTCGATCTTATCTCTCTATCTTACATATGTTCTGCAAAGTCTGCTCCTTTATGTAGTTTTGTAGCTTTGTGATTAAGTGTTTAGTGTAACCAATCTCTAAAGCGTCATTCTTTGAAGAGTTTAGGTTATGAATAGTTTTCATGTTTGAAGTTATTTGGTAAAAATTCTTAGCTTGTGACTTCACAGGTTTATTCTTTGGACTGGACACCGGAAAGGAACCGGATCGTCAGTGCATCTCAAGACGGGAGGTTAATCGTCTGGAACGCTCTAACGAGTCAGAAGACACACGCTATTAAACTCCCTTGCGCGTGGGTTATGACATGTGCCTTCTCTCCAAACGGTCAGACTGTTGCCTGTGGTGGGTTAGACAGTGTGTGTTCCATCTTCAGTCTCAGCTCAACCGCGGATAAGGACGGAACTGTACCTGTTTCGAGGATGCTCAGTGGTCACAGGGGTTACGTTTCGTGCTGTCAGTATGTCCCAAATGAGGATGCTCATCTGATCACCAGTTCAGGTGATCAAACATGTGTCTTATGGGATGTGACTACTGGTCTCAAAACCTCTGTTTTTGGCGGGGAGTTTCAGTCTGGACACACTGCTGATGTGCTAAGGTAATGTATGTTGCTTCCATCTGCTTGCTTTTTAACTCATTCCCTTATGCACCTACTATGTGCCCCGTTTCAGTGTCTCAATCAGTGGATCAAACCCAAATTGGTTCATATCTGGTTCGTGTGATACCACTGCATGCTTGTGGGACACTCGAGCTGCTAGCAGAGCGGTGCGAACGTTTCATGGACACGAGGGAGATGTGAATACTGTCAAGTTCTTTCCGGATGGGTATAGATTCGGGACTGGATCAGACGATGGTACATGCAGGTTGTATGATTTAAGGACTGGTCATCAACTCCAAGTGTATCAGGCAAATGGTGGCGATGGTGAGAACCTACCTGTGACCTCCATCGCATTCTCTGCCTCCGGGAGGCTTCTTTTCGCTGGCTACGCAAACAACAGTACCTGCTACGTTTGGGATACTCTCTTGGGAGAGGTAAGCTAATTAGTATTAAGTATGAGTGGTGAGAGTTAGTTTTTTTTTTTTCCTCATTGTGATGTGTATTTTTCTTGCAGGTTGTGTTGGATTTGGGGGAACTGCAAGATTCACACAAGAACCGGATAAGCTGTTTGGGGATGTCAGCAGATGGAAGTGCATTGTGTACAGGAAGTTGGGATTCAAATCTAAAGGTTAGTGTCTTTGATCATCAGATATATTATGATTTTGAATAAAGATAGAATAACATTGGATTTGTATGTGTGTGTGTGTGTTTGATTGAATTACACAGATATGGGCGTTTGGAGGGCACAGGAGAGTGACATGAAGAAGACAAAAACAAAACACCTAAGAAGAGTCTTGGTCTCAGTTCCATTTTCCAGTTGTTGTGGTTTTGGTTTATAATATTCTGTAGTCTGGAAGTTGTATAACCTTTTTACCCTTGTGGAAAATAGTGGAGTTGTGTTAGAAAGGATCAAACACTTACCCTTGTTTTAGTGTGCTTTAGATTTACCTTTTACTAAACCTGTATCACACTGTATCTTCTTAAATTATGAGAAAATTTGAACTATATCAATTTATATGCTAGATCAAAGCAATTCAACTATTTCTTTTGGACATTCATACCACACCCATAATAAAGGGAAAAAAAAGAAAAAAAATTTGACAGTAATAATGTAGAAATGGTAGGTAAATATACTACTTTTAAAAAAATGATGAAACATTGAGAAAAGTCTTGTTTATTCATCAGAGTCTTAACCGTTGACAAACCGAACAAAGTTAATTTATTACAGTAAAAACAATATATATTAGTAATGTTAATATGTACTCTAAATTTAAATGATTTTTTTTAGATTTAAAAAAGCAAAATAACATCAATATATTTAGAAAAATTAAAGATAAATTTTAATGTGAATAAAAATTATAGAGTTTCGACTGTAATATTCTATTGTTCTTTTCTGGCCGAAACTAAATTTTCTCTCGAGTTCCGGCGGTGTAGAACCCTAATTTTCTCACTCCTTTTTGCCGCCGACTTAGAGCTATGAAAGTGTTCCATCTCGACGGTGAAAACACTCTCTCTGTTTCTCTCTTCTCCGATGTCACCAACTCCAAGTACTCTCTCTCTCTCTCTCTCTCACGATTTTCTCTTGCTTCTCAATTTCTCAGTTACCTCTTTTCTCAATTTCGTGAGCTGTTTATTGTGATCAGGGAGCTCTTGAATTCGATACTAGATGGAAGTCTGAAGCTTGAGGTCTCATTTCTCAATGCTTTACTCGTAAGTTCTTCTCGTTGTTTCTTCAATTTTTCACATTTTTGAAGAACGACTTTAGATTTCTTTGATCTTATATTAGTAAATGAATTGTGTTTTTTTATCAGATACCAGATGTTTTCCCTCTCTTAGCTGCTGCTCAGAAAGCACTCGTCTCCAAATCACGCGATTCGTTATCAACCAGGACTCTTCATTCCGAGTTGGTCTACAACTACTCTGGATCCAAACATGTATGCAAACAAACTTTGCTTGTGCTTCTTGTTTTGTTCTGAGACACTGGGGTCTAGTTTAGCTGTTCGAGCCTTAGTTATTAGTCTACTGTAACTAAGATTATTGATTATAGTTGTGAGTTTGTTTGGAGAAGAATTAGTTTAGTGTTGAAAATATATCACTGAACAAGTTTCATTACATAACTTGTCTAATGTTGTTGTTCGTTTCTTCCTCCATCTTAGATTACAGAATCATTGAAACGATGTGGGATATCCGAAACTACGACTTACATTCTAGCTGCCCGGTTCAATGCTTCTCCCCTTGAGGTCATCATCATCATCTCTTCAACCATCTAAGATTTTCTCACTTTCCACGTTGTTCTGCTCTTTCTTAGATTCTCTTTTTTTTTCAAATCTAAAACCAGATGGAGGAGGTGGCGAAATTGATCAACGGGAAGGAGATTGACTTAGAGGAGTTAAAGACGCAAGCTAATCACGCTCATATTTTAAAGGTAACGTTTTGGTAACAGCAGTTAGAAGTCCTTTTCGTTTGCATCCTAATGTTGTTAAAAGTAATAATGCTGTGAAACTGGTTCTTTAAGCATTACAAGATAACCAGCCAAGAACTTGGGATTTCCTCTCTCGGAGATGCCATTGTTTGCCGGATCGCTGCACGCGACGCTTTGTAAGGGAAGAGATGTTTCTTTTGTTTTTTTTTTTTTTTTGAAACACGTTTCTTTTGTTTATTTCTTTTGTTCTTACATCATCTGGTATAACTAAATTTGTCACATTATTTTGTAATACATTGCATTGTTCTTACATCAGACCAAATATGGGTTTCCTAACCTCTTTATTCACTGTCACTCTCCTGTTGCACTTAACTATGCAACAATGTAATCTGAGAATAATCATTTTTATGAACGAGTAACTACACCTTTGTAACTACAATTTAATCTGAGAAGAATCAATTTTCTTTTTTTATTTATTTATCACTGAAACATATCAGCAATAGTGTTTCCTGAATCAGAAGAATCTCCATTCCCAAAATCCATTACCATCTTCAAATACTCCTCCATATCACAGTCTACTCCTCCTCCTCCTCCTCCTCCAAGCCATTGCTCTGCTTCAACATAATCCACTGCACTTGCACTTGCACTTGCATTCGTTCCTATATCTTCAGCTGGAACAGAGGAAGCAGTAGTAGTTGAAGTGTAATCCACAAACGGGAAGTTCAGCTTAGCCCGCGGCCCACGGAATCCAATAGCTGCTCGATCATAGGCTCTAGCCGCGTCCTCAGCTGTTTCAAAGGTGCCAAGCCACACACGTGTCGCTCTCTTGGGATCTCTGATCTCAGCTGCAAATTTCCCCCAAGGTCTCTGCCTCACTCCTCTGAATCCATTCTTCTTGTTCTTCCTCTTCCTTATCTTCCCTCCTTCCGCTTTCTTCCCCGTTGCTGCCGCCGCCGCCGAGCTCTCTCTCCCACTACTATTACTAGTAACCCCTTCTTCTTGTTTATTTTCAGTTCTCTGATTTGGCGCGAAAAAGTAGTTACAGCCTAAACAACCATCGATCCTGCACACTTGGCACGTGTCTGAATCAGACCGAGGCATTCCCGCGCTTATCACTGTGCTATTGCTAGAGAAGCCCTCATACGGCGTCGCTTCTTTTCCCCCTGAGAGAACGTGTTGCAAGGCGGAGACTATAACCGAGAGCTCTTGCTCCGGTGACAACTGCTCCTTCTGCTGTTGATACCTGTTCCGGGTCTGATCGGAAACTGGAGCTCCGACGAGTTCGGGTCTGTTGTTAGGATAATGCATTGTCGAGTGTCTGTGTAAGTGTTGAAGTACCTGGAGAGGATATGTTTTTGTTTTTCTGTTGTGTCTGAGGAAACTGAGAGTGGAAAGAAAGACTCTTATTTATACGGTTCCGTGTTTTCAAATGTTTCGTGGCTTGTTCAGCTGCCAACTGGCACGCTCTTCAGACACGGGGTCGTTTTAGTGATTTGTTTTCTTTTTTTTTTTGGAAACACGTGCCTTTCTTTTCTCAAATATTTTTGATATCCAGAAATCAGAATGTTATTTTATTTTAGTTTATTTTGGGTTTGGTTTTATATAGAGTATTGGATTATTATCAAACATATGTGACGCTTTTTAAGAAGTGAACTGCTTTTGTCTATTTGTTAATTAATTATTATCATGGCGTTATGTCCGTTTTCACACTGTCGACATTTAAATTCAAACATGTTTAATTGGATACAAGTATATTAGGTACGTAATTGATTGGCTGAGAATAACTCACGTGCAAATTTTTAACTTATTATTTTGCCTGCTATTCGGGAAATTATCTACATTTGTCTACACATTTATCCCTTGTAGGAATCAATTTGTCTTTCTAAATGACTAGATCCATCGTCTCAAAACTCAATAGCACAACCATCTATCTACCTTTTGTCTTTTAATACTTTGAGTTGTAGTACGTCGAATCAATCCAAGAACATTTTTCTTAAAAGGTTATGCCAATAGAGTTTCTTCAAAAAAAAAAGGTTATGCCAATAGACATGTGTAACATTACAATAACATTGTTGTCGACATGAACAATGGTAAGTTTGAGGCTCTTGAATAAATTAGAAAAAGGAAACCTGTTAACTTTAGTAACACACATAAAAACAGTGTAGTGAGCTTTTGAAATTCTTTCATATAAACTTTTGATGATTCAACGGCACAACTTTTGAATAATTATTTACCAATTTGCAGTATCAAACTTACAAAAAAAAAATCACTAACGGAAGTGAGATGAAAGCTAAATTATTACATTAAGGACATGAGTTCGTACTAATTATTTACTGGTTTGGAATAAAAATATCAAACTGAATATAGTATTGTAGTCATGTTTGATCCAAATATATTATATTGCCAATTCGAAAATGCAATTGGATTGTTGATATATCATAAGAGTCATCATCTAAGAACATGTTGAAAATTATATATTACAGGTAAGATGTAATCTAAAATTATACATAAAATAGATTCATCTATTTATCATCAATTGAATATGAGTTAAATATCTGTAAAATATAACATTGTGTCTTTTCTATATTTAGGCTTTACAACATCAACAAATTGAGCCGTTTTAAAGATTTACACACCCCCACCACTCTTTGGCATGTGCATTCATTGTCTTTCACTTCAAATCATTGTAGTACACTATTCCCGTTTTGATTTTCAATTAGTATAGTTGATTTATGGTACTCGTCAGCTATGTATATAAAATTTTAAGAATTTTATTAACATATAAATAAGAAAAAATCATATTGCACACAACTTTTTTTGAGAGTTTTAGGAAAGACCACACTGAAAACATTTTTTTTTGTCAGCCACACTGAAAACATTTATGTTTGTAGGTTTACTGTCCTAACTATAATAATTAATTAGCATTTTTTTTGCAAGAGAACATAGGATAATACAATTCATTAGTAATTTATTACATGTACACTAAATCAACCATTTAAAAGAATAAGGCTTTATGAAATTCAACTAGCATGGGACAAAATGACCTTTCTTAAGTTCTTTTGGGTTCTTAGAGAAAAAGATGAAAAGAAATGAAGGAGGGAAAATGAGCTAACTTCAATTACAAAAAAAAATGAGCTAACTTGTTAAAAGTTAGTGAATGAAAGCGAAGGTTTGACTGTTTCTGGGGTCAAATGTTTCAATGATTTGAAGTGTATATCATGATGCTGAGCTGGCATGTGGATTCAGTAAGCTCTTACGTCACTCTATCACAGTGCTGACCCACCACGTCTTCGCTTTCTAGACTCTCTTCACGCTGACCTTTGATTATTCTTCTATCGTTTTGGTATTTGACTTTGTCTCCCATAGCCAGTTATATACAAGTACAGCACACAATTGACTCTACTGAATAATTAATATCATAGAGGCAAAGAGTAGTTCTGTGTTTTTCCTTTGGTAGTTCTGTGTTTTATAAAGGAATATGAAAAAATATTACTGTCTACTAATATACCTTTAGTGCAAAACCTATATACAAATACCATCACGTAACTTTTGTTGATATACTAGTAGTTAGGCTTTGGTGTTTAGCGTTTTCTATAAACTTTAGCAGTTAATTTTAATTGTGCAAAGATTTTACTCTAGTACTTAACGTGCTGAAGGTTGATGAATCATTATTTACATTTGTAATGTATAAAACATTTTTGCAATGTATAAACATTTTTTTTGTTAATGTGTAAAACATTTATGCAAATATATAGAACATTTTTGAAATGTATAAGCTTTTTTGTTGTGTATAAAACATTTATGCAAATATATATAAAAGATTTTTGAAATGTATAAAACATTTTTGCAACATATAAAACAATTTTGCTAATTACGAGTTTGTGATAGACTTCGGACGGCAGCATACAAGTTAAGGTAAAAAAAAAACGAGAAGTAAACGCATTAGCTACCAAAGGCAGAGAGGCACGTTCTGCACGTGCAAAACGTATTATAACACGTTTTTCTCCGCTGACGAACGTTTCGTTATCTCGCCGCGTCATTACTTTTTCACTTTAGCTTCTCTTATTTTTGATCTCCTTCCACTAACCAGTTAGAATCTGTGGATTAGTAATTTAGTACTAAACATTCGTATTTAAATTGATAACGGTTGATCACCAACTCTTTATCCTTTTATTTGTTCCTAATGTTTTATTCTCATTGCCTACTACTTATAATTCATCAACTCTAATAATTATAAATAAATATTTCAGCAGCTTGAACCGTCCATTTCATATAAAAGAAGAAAAGAGACAGAAATGAATCTGATTTTTTTTCTTTTTACAACAAAAAGAAAACCACTTTTACAGTTTTACCAAAAAATCTGACAGAAATCTTTCCAAAAAAAAACATCATCAATTAAAGCTGAGAAACTGAAATATGTAAATCAAAAATAGGTAAAGGATTAGATCTTGCAGCTCAAGAAACATCATAAACTACAGGTATCTTGCAGTACAAAAAGTAGAAAATTTCACAGATGCTTCTCACACCTCTTAGACTATTTTACTAATTAGAAACAACATCCAATACGATGGAAAACATAGTCTACGAGTTCAAGTTTCATACGTTACTAGAAAATGAAAATATAAGAATATCTGCTACCACACTCAAACATTTAAGAACATAAAATTAAAAGAAACGCTCATGTAATCGACCTGCAAGTTCTCTCCACCTAGCACTCGCTCTTGTTTACAAATCCTTTTCCCGAATGATATGGATTATAACGGCGTAAACCACACCCTGTCTGCGCTTAAGTTCACACAATATGCCGTCTTCTTTCTTCAACTTGTTCCTCTTGCGTATGCGGTTCCATTTCTTGATACACACGCGATGATCCTTCCACTCTGTTGCCTTCGCTTGTAGCTTTCCGTCCTTGTGATGGTCAATGTAGTAAACCATTTTTTCGAACTTCAAGTTATAGTCTTTCACTAGTTGTGCATGAACCAACTGTAGTCACGAAGCACAAAACAAATACATCAAATTTAAGCAAATTTCAAGTTTTTAAATTGTCTTTATGTATCGCGGTTTCTTACCAGCTCATATGGCCTATTCCTCAGGCTTGTTTCAAAGAACACATTCTTTGGATCAACCAAATATTTCTCCGGGTCTTTGATCTTCTTGACCGTAACTGAAACATTTGTATGTATAAGCATCACGTGAACCAATAACCAAATACTAGAGTCAAGCTTAACTAAAGTTACCTCTCTCCCTCTTCTGTTTTGGCTTTGCCACAGAGTTGGAACTCTCATTAACTGCACACAAGTGATCAGAAGCTTCAGTATAATCACTGTCACTGTCTTCATTACAAGACTCCACAACTTTCCCTTTCTTCTTTCCTGGAAAAAAAAAAATCTCAACAAATCACATAAAACAATCAAAGTACTAATAAAAAGAGTTAAACAATGTGTTGAACCTTTGTTTCTTCTTCTCGGAATTGTTTTAGCCACAGTGAATTCAGAACAAGTGTCACTGTCTGTATGAACACTGTCTTCTTCATCTTCAGACTCATCCTCAACTTCTACCACTTGGGACTTCCCTGAAAAAAATCACAAGATGAGAAAACAGCTTGTGTACATGAAGCAATTACCACATGGGTTCCATGTGTTAAACCTGACCTTTGTTTTTGCTGATTGTATTGGCCATCGCAAATTCAGAACTAGTATCTGTGTCTTCGCTTCTTAGAGACACAACACTGTCTTCTCTGACATCCTCAACTTCAGTGACTGCTCTAATCTCCTTACATCCACCAAGGCCATAGATGCTGACCTCGAAAACGTTGTCTCCATTATACACAAAGGTCAGAAACTCTCCGTCGATAAGAGAATTGTCTGTGACAAATTTGTTCCATCCTTTTCCAAAATACACCTCATCTCTCTTCCTCTTCATCTCAACTTTCCAAACGCACCCACCATTTCCCTGGAGAATGGCTGTTTTGGGCAAAGTTCTTGGAAGTTCATCGTTGTAGGAAATGGGAATCAGCTGGTGAAGAAGACAAAATGTTTAGCAAAATTAAAAGAAAAAAACTATTAAACTTCAGGAGATAAACAAAGACACACATATGTAGACTTCCAAAACCTCTGTCTCTAACAGAGGCTATCCACAAACAGAAGGTTTGAAACCTTTTACCAGTGAGATAAAATCATATATATGGGCTCAGTAATACTAATAGCACAAGCTTCAAAAGTAAAACATCTTTTTAACTGTCTATGAACAGATGGTAACCAAGGAACAAATCTGAGTAAGACTATATCATATTCAAGCATCTCTACTCAAGTCCATGAATAAAATTGCTTCCTGTGTACTTTCCCCAAAAGTAAAAGTTATACAACTTTTATTACTCAAAAACAGAGGAAAACAAAGGGGGAGAAACGAAGAGAAACACAATAAGAAGATAAAAAGAAATAATGTGTAGACAGAAGCTTCAAAGGAAGATCAATATTCCAAAGCAGTTGCAGTCAAAGAAACCAAAACAATACTAAAGCTACGGAAGAGCATATTACTATGGAATCTGAGCTGACATGGGAAATGAAAACTTTAAAGAAACGAGGAAGAGTATCGTCAGTGGACATTGCCAGAGGATGCTGGAACTGTGTGAGAGAGAAGACAGAGAGAAATGAGAACAGAGAGAATAGAGAGAGTGACACCTAAACAATTTTCAAAAGAGATCCATAAGTCTTGATAAATTACGGTCAAAGCAAGTACTTGTGTGCATCTCTTTTCATCAGTTGAGTCAATAACGTGACAATCAAAATGTACTTCCATCTCTTTCCTCTTTCTTTTGCTTAACCAGAGATAAGTTAGTCTAGTTAGGGACTTACCTTAGTTGGTTTCGTTTTGTATTGCATTTATTGTGAAATATGCAGCTGAGTTTTGTGTTGCGTCTTGTCTTAGTTTGGTCAAAGAAATAAACTTTCCAAATCTGTTTTCGTTCGTATAGATTCAACCCAAGGTACACAACACACCATCCTACTTTTATTTCTTCTCTCTGTTTTTTTTTTTTCAATTTAAAATCAACTTTTTTTGCTTTTCTGTACTAGTAAGTACTTTTGGTGCAGCTGCATGCCTAAGATGTATGCAAGTGCTTGTTTAGTATATTTATAAATCGATTCTTTCCCATATATTTATGAACTATGTCAGAAGACTTACCATTTTAAGAATGTTTCAGCTTCTAATTATATAATTTATTGATTGATATATATTTCTTTTTTTTTTTGTAGTAACTGATGATGCGATTTAACATTTTCATCTTCTAATACTATATATTATGATCTTATCTCATAATTTGATCAGCAAGTTGGAGATATGATTGAATTTGAATGTATGTGTAAAGCCTTTCACATTTGTGTAATCACTTTATTTCTCCTCTCATACAAATCAAATCACATGTATGTTATGTTTCTTCTCCTACTCGTGAAGATTAACTATCGTACACACACACATACACATCATACAAACATATTACATACAAGAATTAAAAAAATATATCTGAAAAAATTTGGAAGAATCAAGAGGATAAGCTGGCCTCGAAGCTAGTAGTGGAGGTCTCTTGGAAAATGGATGCTTCTTCAACATGCCACTTGAGAATCTCTCTCGCATACCTCAGTGCATTGTCCACAGAATCACTCTCCAAGCTCACTTGAGAAACAAACAGCTTAGGCTTAAAGTTCCTTCTACGCATCGAAAGCGAGTCATACAATCTCTTGAACTGATACCCTATGTAGTGGAACGCACGCTGAGCCATAGGAGGGTTGTGTCTACTCGTCTGGTTCTGGCTGATCAATGGGTTGAAGTCCTCGAACCACTCGCATGTTCTTAGAGGAACCTCTTCGATCTTCTCTTCTAGGAGATCAAATTTGGTTAGAAGCAGGAGGAACCTTTTGTTAGCTAGGGATGGGTGAGTCACCATGCTCTCGAAGAGCTGCTTGTTTGCAATCATCTTGTTCACAAGAACACCGTCGACATCTTCTATGTACTCTCCATAATCTGTTAGTGAGACGCAGAATATCACCAAGTCAGCGTCTTCAAACATTTCTAGCCATTTCCAGTTTTCTCCAAGGCTTCTGTGATTTACCCGGATGAGTTGGTACCTAAAAGAGACAGATAGTGAGTAAGCCCAACGGTTTCTCATATAGTCAAAACTAGAGCTGAGATTCTGAACCGAACCGGACCAAAATTTTTGGTTATTTTGGGTAGGAGTTTGGTTCGATTCGGTAGGTCTTTTTTAAAAAGTTTGATTTTCGGTTCGGTTCGGCTCGGCAATCAGTTACTTTGATTTTCCTATAAAAAATATAACCAATCCATACCAAAAACCTAAACAGAACTAACCAAATTTCAAGCCGAACTAGCCGAAATAACCAAACAAACAGAATTTAACCAAGATTTTAACAAAATTAAACCACAATATAACCGAAATCAAAATCTTTGGTAGGACTTTCAAAAACTGAACTAACCAAATTCCACCGACTCTAACTTTATTTTGGGTTAGTTCGGTAAGATTCATGTTGAACTACCTGAAAACCAAACTAACAGAAAACCGAACTACTTGAACTACCCAAACCCCAAGGCCTAGTGGAAACTCAACACAAGGAAAAGGAATATAGAACTAACTTCATATTAGGATCGTGGCGATAATCATCCTCAAGAGAGCCTTCTTGAGTGGTTAATGGGAATGAGAAGTCCACACAAGAAAGTCCATCCATAGAAGAGAGTCCTTCCGCTTTCAATATGTCCATATCAGAAGGATCATATTCTGATCTCGAGATCTCAAGAATCTGAGCAGTAGAAACAGGTTAGTCCTCTAAACAAGTTTAGGTCACAGAACAAAGAAAGCATATGAAAAAAAAACAAAAACTCTTACTCGTCCAAGAAAATAAACAGCGTTTCTAGGAAGTGTATCTCGAAGTCTTTTGTAAGTAGCTTGAATGGCTGGTACTCTCCAGAGATCTGCAACGGTTTGAGCATTCTCTCGGCTTGATGCTGGAAAGATCTTCAGGTTTCCTTCTTCCTTTTCTTTGAGAAGCCAATCTGAAAAATGTTTAAGCCTCGGACTCATTGAGCTAACTGTTTTGGAACTGGTCTCACCTTCCGTATCATTAGCTTGGTTACTGTTCATCTCTTCTTCGTGTGCCTCAAGAACCGTTGCGAGATAAGCGTAGAGATTTGTTTGGATTATGAACTTGATTCTTTCACGCTCGTCTTTAGTGAATGGGACTTCATAGAGAGACCTTGCCTGAAACAACAAAAAGAAGTCAATTACCAGAATTCTCTACTAGATATGTGGTGTTAAAGATGAATAGCTCACTTGTTTGTAAATGGTGGTGGCGCCACATTTCTCGTTACCGATGAGAAGAAGCCTGTTAAGCATTTTCGGGTTATATATGGGTTCATCAGTTGGTTCTACTGCAGACGATGTTTGAGGAAATGGTAGAGACAACACAGCACAGGCAAGCCTAGCTCTTTTCTGTCAAATGAAGAAAGCAAAAAACTGAATGAATCATTTACAATCCATTAGACCCATATTTATATTATACGTTGTGAAGAAGTAAGGCCCTTGTGCTGGGGAAGTCATAGTGTCATACCTTATTCCAAATGTTCCCTATGACACGGTTCTGACCTTCTTCTTGGTAAGTTCCATCTGAATTGACCCAAAAATGAGGCTTTCCTTCACATTGCACCCCAACCATCTACAATCAAAGCAAAGAGGAGGGAGGATTCACTTTCACATGATGAAATTAGGAAGGAGAACCAATAACACTTAACTCTTTTTAAGGTACCTTGAGCATCATGAGCTCTGTCTTGGTTATTTCCCGGCTATTAATGAAAATCTCAGTGTCACCATTGCTTGCTTTCTCCATCATGGTACTACCTCCTATGTTCATGTTAGGACTTATAATCTGGCAAGGCTTCTCTCCTACCTGTAATAAAACACATAGAAAACCTCTGATTCAGCTGAGTATTCAATCAATATATAAACCATGAGGATGAATAAAGTTTTACCTTTCCCCAATAGCCAGCAAGCTTATCATACCAATAGTCTCCAGGTTTTAGCTTTTTAGGTGGATTCGGACACGTCTGCAACTTGTCAAGCTCTTCTTCGCTCAAAGGCCTTCCATTGACAGAGATAAGCCGTGCGTACAGCTGATTCGCCTTGCAGGTGACCTCGTCACGCATGACTCGCTGAAGCTCCGAATCAGTGAGAAGACGCTTCAGCATTCTCGAACACTTTCCAAGACTCTTTCTGTTGGACTCAGAGACTCTGTGACCGATGCAAGTGACACACTTTCTTCCTTCAGGCATCGCACCCATGGCTCTTCTCACACAGTTGGAACAGTACTTGGCGTCACAGACGATGCAGACTTCCTTCTCAGTAAACCTGTTCCCCGACAGGCAACGGTAACACGACCCCTTTTTACCTTTCCTCTCAGCTCTAGGTGTTGCAACCACACTCTCCTCATCAGAAACGTAAGAGCTTTCGTCACATTCACTACCTTGACTCGGTACAACGAATCTCACACGGTTTGCGTTTCCTCCATCCACCTCCACTTCACTGGAACAATCATCTAACGCATCCTCCTCTATTACTTCTCCAGATGATGATGATGGTGATAACGGTAAATCAACTGAACTTCTCGCTTCTTCTGCTACATCCAACGTCTCTGATGAAGATGAAGAGCCAGAAACCACATGATGGGGTCTCAAAACCACACTAGGACTAGCTTCAGAATCAACAACCAAACCGTTCTTCTTCTTTGTGGTGACCCTACTAGCACTAACGAGTGGTTGAACTACAGGGACGTAAGAGAGACTACTAGACAAGGAAGAAGAGGAAACGGGATGAGCCGTGGGAATCTCATCAACTTCGAGAGGGTTAGCTCGTGGGACATTAGCGATACAAGGGCCTGTATACTCGTCGGCGAATGAGATATCCGTCTGAAAACTATAACTAAACTCATCATCATCATCATCATGATTAGGGATTGGTAATGGTAAAGGTGAAAACTTGCTTAGAATAGTAGCCATCTTCTTACCAGATTTAGCACAAACACACTAAGCCCCCTAGTTTCCTACACTTTCCTAAACCGGAAACTATTAGATCACAGAGAGATTAAGGAGGTAAAAGACCCAAATCGCGTGACCCATCTCCAGAAAGATATCAAATTGATTACATAAAGCTTCTTTAGCTAAAGGAAAAGGACAAAGTTAGGTTTTTTATGCAAAGGGGACGAGATTTTCCGGGAAAGTGGCGACGGGAGAAAAGGAGTTGCAGAAAGGAACAAAAAGAAGGAAGACAAGATGGGTTGGATCGTTTTCTCTCTCTCTCTCTCTCACACTAGTAAAAGTCAAAAGATGGAGACTTTTCTTTTCTCTGTTATCGAAAGGAAAAAAAAAGGAAATTGAAAATGTTATTTTCCGGGAAAATTCTTGCCGTCAACGCGGGCTGGGGGAGTTGAAAACGATGCGTTGCGGAAGGGTCAAAGAGAGGGTAGTTTCGTAAAACCGTATTCATTTCTAACAACCATCATGTTCGAATAACCGGAATTACGCGGTTCTTAGGAAACCGGATCTTTTATAACTAACATATGAATGATTCGGCTGTGGAATTGTTTTCGGTTTAGTGATTGATTGATTGATTATGAAATTATTAGTCTCATAATAATTATGAATTATGTTTGTTTTCTAATAATTGATGTAGCTGATTTTTTTAACCATGATATAAACTTTATGTGATTAGTATTGTGTATTTATCAAATGATTATGTCCAAATGGTCATTGCAAATTCACTGATTAATAAGTTCCAACGACTTTCGGTGGATATAATTGTTGGACCAATTTCTTATAAGCCCAATAGACTGTGTAACAAATTGGAAGTGTGAAAAGAATTTTATAAGCCTAATGGGCTGGGTAAAATTTTTTTGATTAAAGTGAATAATTATGGAGATTATTGGGTTAATTTTGTAAGCCTAATGGGCTGAGCAAATTGATGTTTTGGGGTCATTTTACAAGCTTAATTGGCTGAGTAAATTGATTCATTTTTTGGTTTTGGACCTATGATGAAAAAGGCTTAAGTCTTAAGGGGAAACTTGGTAACCAAGTTACAAAACTTAGCAACCAAGCTAAGTCACCTTAGTGACTAAGTTAAGCCAACTTGATTTGCAAGTTTGGCTAACTTGGTTTGCAAGTTTGGCTAACTTGGTGACCAGGCCAAAACTTAGCTATAAATACCCATGATCATCTCCATAATCTCATATCTTATATTGATCTCTCTCACTTCACAGAACAATCTTCTCTCTCACTAGAAAAGAAGTTTTCTCTCACTAGAAAAATACTCTTTAGATTTTTCTTCTTTATAGTATAGAATAAGTAGAGTAGTATTCCGGGTGTTATCACGGTTTATTTACGGCGATTAAGGAAAGAGATCAAATCTCGACTCCGTGAATTCCTATTTCCTTAAGATTTTTAAATGTTTTTAATCTTTATATTATCGTTTTATTCGCTTTTAGTTTCGTAATTTTCAATCAGGATTTTTGCGGTATTACAATCTTAACTCAATAAATCCGCTTTTTGCTTATCGCTTGAATCAGATTGAATATTGCGAACAATATTTTTAAAACGATTTTAGAAAACGTTTTTAAATCAATCTGAAACGGTTCTAAGAACGCTCTTTAGCATTCTTTAGAACGTTTTGAAAAAAAAAAGACGAATCATATTTAGAAAATGATTTACGCGACATTCTTAGAAAGGCTCGCGATCTCATTTTTCTAAAAAAAAAAATAGCGTTTAAGAACGTCTTTAAGACGAGTTCTGGGAACGATTATTAAAAGTTTAATTGCTTATTGAATTGAGTTCTCAATACTTACTACGGTTTGCGTAATTTGAGAATAGATTCAATAGTGATTAATGATCTCACTAACGAGCTACAAATTTTAAGCTCTTAAGATAAGTCTTATAAAATATAGATTTATCTTATAAGATTGAGTTCATAGTATTTTTGAATAAATCTTAAAAGATTGAGTTCATTATACTTTTGAATAAATCTTAAAGGTTGGAGTTCATAATATTTTCGAATAAATTTTAAAGAATTGAATTCATAATATTTTTGGATAAATCATGTAAGACAAAGCGTCTTAGTACCTTCGGGTAAATATGAATTTAAAGATTGAGTCCAAATAATTCTATTATGGATAAATCAAAATATAAAGATTGTGTCCATAAGGATAAATCTATTATATAAAAATTGTGTTTAAATGACTATAAAATATTTATTTTTGAATAAATCTAAATCTATATTTAGATTGTATTTCAAATATTTTATTTTGAATAAATCTAAATCAAAAGATTAAAGATTGCGTTCAAATAATCATGAAATATTTTGTTATACAAATATGACCAGTGAGACGACAACCCTAATTGGGAATGGTCATCCATTTGGATTGTCTTCATGTGAAGATTTGTCTATGCCTAGTAAAACCACTATACAGTGAGTTGAATACTTCCATGAAACTTTGAGTTTCGACATGGAGAAATCAAGGCTAAGAACACAAGCTTAAAGAAGTTTGCAATGACAAACTATCTAATCAAAGAGTTGTGATTCTTCATGCATGAGATAAAGACTGCATGTATGACAATTTATTTGCATACTAGGTTTATAGTTAAACTGGAAAATTTCCATAAAAAACTATCTCTCATAAGCAAAGGCTAAGTTCCATATTATGACTTGATTGTCAGGCAAGACAAAAATATGCAAATCACAAAGTATATGTCATCACAATTGTGAACATAAAATGAAAGTGATTGAGCAAAAGAACAAGAAAAGCCTAAAGTTCATATTCAATTATACATTAGCTTTTATAAAGCAATGTGCTTAAAAGAACTTCAATGTATAGTTTCGAAAAGCTGACACACATCGCAGCAGGGCTGGCGAATGTTGTAGCAATATTGGTTTACGTAGAGACAATGTGAAATCTCAAACCAATTTGATAAAAACTAACACTTTAAGTGTAGTTTTGAGTCAATATTCCATAATGGAATAGAATGTGGCAACTTAAACGAGAATAAATGTTTTCTTAAGAGAATTAACATTATTACTCGTCTCCTTGTTCACTTGAATCCAAATGAAGTTGCGGAACAAAAGTTCTAAACTCTTAACGGATGATTGTAAGCATGCATGATCCTGAGTTATCTCAGGAAATGTGGGGGGGGAGCGTTGCTTACCACATTAAAACTTTGGCAAAAGGCCATGTTCTTTGAAAAGGTAATGTACATTGGTACAAATACCGAGAAGTGTGGGGGTGCTTAGCAAAAGTCAAAGTATTAACTCCTAAAAATGTGGAGGTGCTTAGCATATCTTTGAAATCTTCCAAACAGAATGACTTCGTAATTTTTTTTGGAAGATATTCCAATATGAGAGAAACCAGTCTCAGCTCTACGCTTACATTGCGATAGTCAATCGACTATAGCTTGGGCACTGGATAATCTCTATAATGGTGAGTCGCATCACATAAGACGACATAAAACCATTGTAAACTGTGATCTCAAAAAGTCAGATGACAACCTTATGGATGTTTACCAAAGGTTTAATATGAGATTAAGTTTTGAAATCATCGAAGGGAATGGGTTTATTGCCTATGATTAAAGGACGTTTGATGGAAACCCTACCAACATGACTGGAGATCCCAAGAAGTTGGTTCAAAGGGACAACTAAATCAAACAAAATCCATTAAAGCACTGAAACCTACTCATATCCCAAAATGATAACAGTGCTCCTGTAAATTTAAGGTTAAGCATTGGCTTTTAATGAGATAAGACCATGGCCTTCATATACATGTATATAAAGTATTACAGGGTATTTTATTGTGTATATGATAGGTGCACATGGCAATCACCTAATGAGTGTGAAATGGGGCCGTTTCTAGGAGAATGAAGTTTAGGCTATACTCTCCAAGTTCACTCATGACAAACCAGGCAAGTTCACGGCCAAAATGAACACAATAGAGAACTTAACTCTACGAGAAAACGCAGCTGTGTTATATCTGTTGACTCGGTTTACATAAACTTTCGGGCGGTTCAAGACATCATGTTCACCACCTGAAAAGTAAATCCGACAGAGATACTGACAATGAGTAGTTCAAAGCTGAAAAATGCTACTACATCACATACAGTTAGTTTTTCGTTTATACTCTCGAAAAGTCTGTCTGTCTAGTCTAGGTTAGGTCTAGTTGTAGAGTCTATCGAGTCTTCAAGTGATCAGAGTAAATTCTTTTCATGTGGGGGATTGTTGGACCAATTTCTTATAAGCCCAATAGACTGTGTAACAAATTGGAAGTGTGAAAAGAATTTTATAAGCCTAATGGGCTGGGTAAAATTTTTTGATTAAAGTGAATAATTATGGAGATTATTGGGTTAATTTTGTAAGCCTAATGGGCTGAGCAAATTGATGTTTTGGGGTCATTTTACAAGCTTAATTGGCTGAGTAAATTGATTCATTTTTTGGTTTTGGACCTATGATGAAAAAGGCTTAAGCCTTAAGGGGAAACTTGGTAACCAAGTTACAAAACTTAGCAACCAAGCTAAGTCACCTTAGTGACTAAGTTAAGCCAACTTGATTTGCAAGTTTGGCTAACTTGGTTTGCAAGTTTGGCTAACTTGGTGACCAGGCCAAAACTTAGCTATAAATACCCATGATCATCTCCATAATCTCATATCTTATATTGATCTCTCTCTCACTTCACACAGAACAATCATCTCTCACTAGAAAAAGAAGTTTTCTCTCACTAGAAAAAATACTCTTTAGATTTTTCTTCTTTATAGTAAGTGTCTCGAGAGTATAGCGTAGTAGTGAGTTCGTAGATTCCGTTTTGGGTGTTGCGAAACGGTCTCATCACGGTTGTATCCTGGGATTCAAAAATCGCATAAAAACCGTCACACATTACGGGCGATTTATTGAGTTAAGGAAAGAGATCAAATCTCGACTCCGTGAATTCGTCTATTTCCTTAAGATTTTTAAATGTTTTTAATCTTTATATTATCGTTTTATTCGCTTTTAGTTTCGTAATTTTCAATCAGGATTTTTGCGGTACTTCAATAATTTGGTGGTGATAGCTGATTACATGTTAATCTTAAAATATTTAGATTAATTAAGAAGATTTAGTGAGAAAAGAAAATAACATTTTAATGTTAACATGTCAGCGAGGCATAATCTTTAACAAGAACTCACTTTGCATGACGATCGAGAAGTCCATACCGCTAATGTCTGTAAAAACGGATTACAATTTCATTCCTGACAAAACAAGCCTTTTGGTTCAATTATCACGAGCACACATGCATATGCCTCAATGTCTGGAGCAAATGATGCCTTAAACTTAGTTTGCTTGGTAACATTTTATATCTGTTCTCTAAAAGCAAGCACAAAAAAAAAAAAGATTTTCTAATAGCCTCTTACAACATGTTTACGTTATATCTGGTTGCCAACACAAAAAGGCATATATAAGTATATAATAACTACTTCTCCAGAACTAATATTCTTCAATGAAATTTAGAAAGATAAACCCTAACGGAAAATAAAAATCACGTCTCGCCAAAATTCGAAAGTATAAAGTTGCAACCACGATATAAAACATAAGGACAACACACATGCATGTTCGATTCAGTCTTTTGTTATTTAAATTTTTGACGTGTTACAAATTTGTGGAAAAAATAATTATATAATTTCGTTTTTTGTAGCAAAGAAAAAGGAAGAAGTAAAACTCATTATTACGTGAAAACCATCAACCTGACTTTGACTCCCTCACCAGCTGACTTAGCACAAACCACCTCTTTGTTGACTAAGGTCATATGATACTGAAACACAATCCTTCAATGCTTTCCCTGTCGTGACTACGGTCATGTGACTGATCAACGATGATTGATGTAACACTTTCGTAAATAATCACACTATACTCCGATCAACTCCTTTATTTTTCCAAATAGCCTGAACTCCACGCGCCACTCCCTCCATGCGGAGACAAAGAACTCTTCCGCCCAGAAGATGCTGCTGGCTCGTCCACCTCTCTCCACGTCGCCATCCTATCCGACACACGCCAGACTTTCACCGACTTGTCCAAACTTCCACTATATATAATCCACTTCCTGTCTCCCTCAGTAACCGTAGATGCTTTTGCTCCTTCACGGTAAGCTTCCTCCTCCTCCACGGCTAGGCACTTAACCGGTCCCATGTGCCCCGTCAAAACAGACACACACTGATGAGATCCATCAGACGGGTCCCGCCTCCAGACACATATGTTCTTGTCGGCAGCACCACTCAATAACAAGTTCCCCGCTACAGCTAGACATAAAACTGCGGACTTGTGCCCTTTGAGTATACCACCGATGAATATAGTCTTCGAACGCTCCCAATAGTTCACCAACCCATCCGATGAACCGGAATATATCATCGAAGACTTTGGTTTCACGGCCAATGCTGTGACCGCGTTTTCTTGCTTAAGCAAAACTTGATCCAACTCATGCCTCGTTCTTTTGCCTTGCATCTCACGTCTCCACACCTTAACCGTACCATCCGCAGATCCCGTGAACACCAAGTCATCGAAACCAAACATCACCGAGTTTATCGCGTCATCGTGTGCTTGTATGGATTCCAAACATTTTGAGTCCGAGATTCTCCACACTTTGACCGTCCTATCCCAAGAACTGGAGTACAACAAACCGAGCTCCACGTCCATGCTAAGACTAGACACGGCGTCCTTATGCTTCGTTTTCTTGGAGTTTTTATTACGACGTGACTCCATGATATACTTAGGGTTCACGGTGGTCTTGACCATCGATTTAAACGTAGGCAACGTTCCAACCCGTTTGTGTTTACCCGGTTTTCTTTTAGAAACCTTCCAGATCCGTATCTTACCGTCTTGGTGGCCGGTAAAGACCCGGTCTCCACATAGCACAATAGCCTTAACGAGGCCACTACTCGATTTAAACCCGGCGTAGTCTTTCAAATTCTTCCATACCCTAACGTTCTTAGAGTCAGAGCCCGTGTAGAGAAGGTCACCAGATGCGGCTAACGAGTATATATGCCCTTCTTCACGTACGATAGAGCCAATGAGGCCATTGGTCTCGAGAACATTGTCTTCATTAAAATCTGCAGTCCATGGTGGCGACACACGGGCCCAAGGAGACATAACGCATGGAGAACCTTCTCCGCTGGTCGGACCGATGCTCATGGTCGAGGTTGAGACGCTGCTAAACCGGTGATGATGAGCCGAGTTGGTGTTAATAACCATGGGATCTTCGGGAGGGAATAGTCCGTCGTGGTCAGCTTTCAATAGATCATCATCAAATTTAGGCCTAGGTTTGCGACCAACATCGCCAAGATCGTGGCTATGGTGGTTAATGTTATATGGATCGGCTTGGACATCAACGACCATGGTACCACCCGTTTCGTTTCTCATCTCTTTCTTCAAATCTTTGTCACAAAAGTCGAATTAATGTTTGATTTAAAAAAACAAAGAAGGTAATAATGATAAAATCTCTTCCAACTTTTTTTTTGTTGGGAGTTTTTTTAGGGTTGTGGTTGCTATGAACAAGAAAGTTGAGGGATGATGTGTGTGTTCTGTTTGTAGATCTTGGTTGGCAAAGATGGAAAGAGATTTTGACCGGAAATTGAAGGGTCTAGAGCATCTTGAGGGATTTGTTTAAATCATCTTATTAACGCACACTTATATGCACAATCGAAATATCAAAGGACTGGTGATCATTATGTGATATGTGGCGGGGTGCTTCACACGTGGTTGTTACTAGAGGAAGCTTCTATGATATTTTTCGAAAAGTATATCAAAATACATGTACTATATAGTACATTGAATGATAACATTCTTTGTATAATGCGTTTGAGGTTGTAGATACATTGGAATATTAGGCACGCAAGCCTAAAGATTGTAGTTAGATCTCCTGATTCTCCTCCACAGCTCATTTCACATAGCTTTACTGCCTAAAAATATCTTTTGTTTTGTTAAAAGATAATTAAACGAATGTACCATATTGTCAAAGCATTTGTTGTCCTTGTCCCAGAAGGCCTCAACACTTGATACATCCATATAAAATATCAAATTATGATCAAAAGACTATTTATATCAAACTATTATAAACCACTTGATAATATTAGGCAAATGATTTTAGGCATGTTTCCACTACTTGTTAATTTAATTTTTTAAACTATTTATGCTTATCTCCATTGTAATAGCTTTTTTTACATAGCTTATCGCTCTTTTGTTCTTCCTAAACAAGTTTTTTTGTGGGTAGTAGTTTTCAAATTCAAAGTGTACTAGTATCATTATGCATCCATGATCCATCACTTAAATCTCATGGTGATCAAAACTTTGGTGAACCTGCTATTTCGAGTAGTAAAAAACAATTGTTCCCTCTTTTTTGTTTCTTATAAGTTCTTATCAAAGAATGGAAACTTGAATTCATATTAAACCTCTTTTAGTCCCATGATGGGACTCCCATCTAAATCCAAAAGTTGTATTACTTGAGCCACATTTCTGACTGATTATGTTGCTTCCAAAATTTGAATTGATGGGATGAAGGATCGTAGCTTAGATTTTATATGAACCAGTAAACGCTGATCTATTAAAATAACACGACTAATAAATAACTTTCTTGACTTCAAAGTTTACATCTCAAAGGCATGAAGAGCCATAACTAGAGTTGTATGAAAACTACAAAGTTAGAAAATAAATAGTCAGCTACTACTGAATCGTGAAGGAGATATATAGGCAAAACCTTTTCTCCTATGACATCATTTTGGACAAAGAAAAAGGATTTGAGTTGAGCTTCAGTTCAGTTCTGGTCCATGAAATCAGCTGGGAAGTTCAAGTCCAGTACAGTAACTTAATTTGCTGTTTATGAAATCTCCTTCTCTTCTGGGACGTTTCTGGTGAAGGAGAGCAAATGGTGTCTTCAGAGTTTGTTGATCCTGAAGCTCGCTCATGCCTCAATGTCTCTCCTGTACAAAGAATAGTATATCTCATTGGGATTTGATTTATTTGGTTCATAACTAGACATGTTATGATCATAGTTACTAGACACCACTTGACTATCTTGTTGTCTTCTGTGTATGACTCAAGAAGGAAGCGATCAAACTTCTCAGCTACGCTTTTACTGATAACATCTTCATCACAAATAGCATTGCATTTTGTTAGCCACGCATCTAATCCTTTTGCTCTGACCTTCACTAATCTGCGCCGATAAATGCTCCACCCAACCTAAAAACCAAGCAAGAAGTGCGTTAACCTCCCACACATCCATCATTGTATTAAATTTTCTCTCTGCATCAGGACAAAGCAGCAGCTCAACTAATTAGAGCTTCACATTGAATCCAAAAGAAAAAAACATCTATGCTCACTTATCTGTGCTGCCAGAAGCGATTCGTGTGTGATGACCTGCAAGAACGGTACTTGTAACAAAGGCGTCTTTGAATAAGACTGTTTCACTAAATAGAACCCTAGTTTCAAACAGAGAAAAACAGAGTAACGTCCCATGACATGTGCTTGTCTTGTTCACGATGTAAGATTAAGCTTTAAAGCCTCTATCTATTGATTTGTTTTTCCTGGTTTTACCATGACAAAACCTGGTTGACAATAGTGTGGTTGTTTCTCTTAAGACAGTTTGACAAGTTGTTGTTGTTGTTAAGAGTAGTGACGAAATTTTGTAACTAGCATACTAAGAAACAGACCTTATTTTGGTTAGTTATAGACTGGTCTAGGATATGGTGTAGTTCTCTGGTGAACTCAACAAACTAACTCTCCTTAAGGCCTTAGTTATCAGATTCCAAAACTCATGATCTAGTTAATATGTTTTGCTCACTCTGATATTATAAACGCCTACTAATATAGTCCAAACGTGAAAATACTTATATTTAATTGTTTTCAATCATCAAAGAATACAGAAAATGCAATAGTTGAGTTATTAAACATTGAGAATAAACTCAAGAAAGAATCTGTACTATTCTTTATAGAGAGTCTTCAAACTTTTTATTATTTGCAGCACTAAGCTGAAGAATAAGAACCGAGTTCCTTTTGTGTGTGTGTTTTCAGGTGCTGCTACTACCATGGTTGGGATGCTTAATGATCCTCTGCAATATCACAGTCCTTGCTCTCCTGATATCTCTGCTACACAAATCAGCTTGAACCCCCAACTCCTCCACACACTTCTTAAACACCTCCAGCTTCTTCTTAATCTCAGCAATTCCAATCTTGACCGCTTCATGCTCCACAGCGAACTCCGCACACTCCACCATCCCCCTGATCTCAATCTCCAACCGTTCTATCAGAACCCTGATGTTATCCAAGTCCTTAACCGCCACATACGTCCCTGCCTGCATCGAACTGATCACCTCTTTTTGTCCCTTGAGTGCGTTCTCATAGTTCTTCCACAGAGAATCAACCCATTTCCCCATTGATCCCAGCGGTATAGCTGTAGCTGCAGCAAGAGCCGCAGCCACGGGAGGAGCTGCCATGGCTGCAGCCACGACTGAGCAAATGAGTACAGTGGCGAATGTAGCCACGAAGATGATGCTGGAGAGTTTTCTCCATGTGTGAATGGACTTGAGCTTCTTGTCAAGCTTGTTCTTGTGATGCTGTAGCTTCTCAAGCATCAGCATCTGATGTTTGTAAACAGACTGGAACATCTTGAAGAAGTCTTCGTTGAAAGGTGACTCTGCCTCTTTGAAATTCTTCAGCTCTTCAAGTGTCTTTTCGTATCCATTCCCACCTGCTAACCAACCAAAAAATAAGTTATTACCACAACTAAAATCAAAGTCTCAAATGTGTGATGAGAAGACATTAAATAGATAATTTTAGAAACATACAAAAATAATTTTTTTAAATATTTTCCATGATTTTTGTTAGATAATAGTAGAAAATTGAAAAAAAAAATCAAAAATTGAATTTATAAATTATTATTGGTTTAAATTTATTGAAAACTGATAATTACAAAAAATGATACGTTTATAATAACTATGAGCAAAATGTTTTTTTTAAAAGAAAATATTCTAACAGAACGGGAGATAGTACTTTCGAATTTAAAGTTTTAAGTTTATTTTTATAAATCCACTAAAAAACCCAAAGAAAATGAATTAAAGTTTTGTTTAACGAACCTTCAACGATGCTCTCGTCTTCAAACTGCTGAAGAGCAACAAGAATCAAAAGCTGACTATCACGTGCCTTTCTCAAACCTTTCTCCAAAGCAGCACAGAAGTCAAGGGTCTTCAAGCTGTTCTCAAAGTAATCCTCAACGAGCTCAAACAGTTCTTGATTCTTCCATATATCTTTCTTACAATCCAATATCACTTTCACAACTTCTTGATTCATCTCAAGCAAACACTCGGTCACTTCTTTGAGGGAATCGAACGAGAGCGCTCGAAGCTCAACACCCGTAGCCAGCGTGCTTATCACGTGACTTGTCCGTGCCTGCATACACGTGTCGAAAGACTGTAGCTCCGTGTCTGCTTTACAAGCAGCCTCGTATGATCTCAGCTCCGTTGTGTAGTGCATGCTCGTCGTTGTGGTCTTAGACGATGTCTCATGTGACTTCTTGCTTGTTTGGTTTCCCATCTTTTTTTTCTCTTGGAACTCAAATAATTATCTGAAAATATGAATGGAGAAGTTCTTTAACATGGAAATGAACGTACAAAGATTGAAGAAACTGTAAACTGAAACAAAAGTTTAGGTTTTAAAGGGAGATTGAAAGAAGTTGTAAGAGAAAATGATTAGTGAGAAAGAGGATAGACTTGGTCGGGCTTATCAGGAGAGAACAACAACAAAGAAAAATTTCCGGGAAAAAGGGAGAAAATAATTAAGAAAGAAGAAAGAAGAAGCTTGAAGAGAGTAAGAATGAGAATCGTTAAAGGAAATGAAAAATAGCTTGCACGCATGATGATGATGAGAATTAGGGCATTGTATAATGCGAGAAGCAAACGTTTACTCTCTCTCTCTCTCTCTACTTAGCCGCCTTCTTGCCTACGCAATCATTCTTTTGCGTTTACATCATTACATGTTATGTAAATATCACGCTATTTCTATATACCACGTGTAAATCATGGTGTGTTACGCAATGGTTGACAAAAGGTTTCGTACTATTTTAGTTGTTCATGCTTTGGTCACAGACAGATATGTGATGCGTCATCAACTAATGATCTTGTTAGTTGTTAGTTTGTTACTAATATAATAATGCATATAGAGTTTAACTATAATTGTTCTTCTATGATGATTAAACTATATATGGCCCTACGCGAACTGTCATGTGCATTATTAAGCACGTACACGTTAAGTCTTGCATTTAATTTTGTGTTGACTTGATTTATTTGCTAGATGTAATCTACTGTAATAGATATTTTATTTCCATGCAGCCAGGGAATGTAGCCGCCACATATTTGTTTGTCACTTGCTAGGTATGTGGTACTAATAGATATGTTTCAAATCATAGTCCCTGCTTAAAGTAAGATGCATGTAATGGCTAATGGGTTGAGTATCAAAGATTAACCTAACCAAATCAAGTACACGAGAGATAAAAATACTGGTTTGAAGAAACTATCGGCAAATAACATTCTATGCTACTTTATTTGCATTCAAATGATTTTCCCCTTTTTTTTTGTTATGTTCTTTTTAGCAATATAGCAATTGATAAAATAACTGTACATGGTTAAAGGTAGCTGATATCGTTTCCGGAAGATTGAACAACAATCTTCAACTTTTTTGTTTTATTTTTTATTTTGGAAAAAAGTTTTCACTTTTCTACCAAAATATAAAAAACTATAAACTCAAATCTAGATTCATATCTTCTTAATTATAATGAAAACTACAAAAGCAATGCTGCCTGAGTGTTGTAAACTACAGCTGAAATATCCATTAACTAATTCTGTCAGATGATTTTGTAAAAATTTAAAAGCATTAAAACCTGTATGTTGTTGCTAAGTTTTCTAGTTAGAATAAGGACTAAAATATGGTAGAATGAAACATTAATCATCTATAACTTTTCTATAATCATAGATGATTATCTACAACTGAAAATAATGAAATAAACATGTCGCTCTAAGATTTTTTCATACTCTATCCGTTTATAGGCTTATAGCTCATTAATTTTAATTTTTCCATTAAACTTTTTCATCTTAACCAATTTAACTTCAGAAAGGACTGAATGACTATGTACTCCTACGGTGATTGGTAATCTTAGTTCAGTTGGTACTAATGATGAATTGATGATGTGATGATTGATAATTAACACATTAGCTAAGCATTATTACCTTGATTAATCAGCGGTGTTGCAGCAGAACCGAAACTTTGGAGCCTCTCTTTTTCTTATCTCTTTCCGCCCAAAGCGTCTTAAAAACAACAAATTTGTTTCCTCACCAGCTTCCCTTTTTATACTTGACGATACCAACTTGGTGAACAAGTCATCAGACAGCTATCTCTCTTGGACATTTTACCAAAATACCATTAACATTTTTATTTTACTTTTATAAAATGAGTTAATCTAGTAAACGTTCATTAACTTTGTTTGTCATTTTTGGCAGTAAAAGCATAAGCTAAGTTATACATTCTTAATTACTAAAGAAATGGAGATACTTTTTCTTTAAAAAATGTAATGTAAAGTTATACCATCTTATTAACTTAAGAAAAGATAAATTTTATTTATTACTTGTAAGTACCCTTCTACATTCTTTCAGAAACTAAAGGTACGTTTTCAAAATTCTCATGTCGGTGATACAAAAAAAAACAGTATTACGTCGAAGATAACATAATGGTAAATTGGTAATTAGTAATACCAGAAAATTCGGATGGTCTTGTTAGGAGAGGGAGAGAAGGAAAGGAAACCAAAAGAACACGCGTCAGATAACTGTTGGATTTTCACTGTAAAATAAAAAATATTTCGCGGGAAAAATCCACCGATACGCTACGTCACGTGCTTTTTAACGCGCTGCCTTGCTTCCACAAGTCACGTGGTTTTCTTTCTTTCTTTTTTTGGTTCTGTAAAAAAAAATTGTGTATTTTTTTTTGTTTTTTTTTTGAAATTTTTGTTCGGTAATTTTTTTCCTAGAGCAAATTGATTTTTTTTTTGATTCGTTATTTGTATTGGTTGATCATAACTTCAGATTGATTTAACGGTGTGTTGAGTGTTCTTATTTCTCCTTATGTAACCTTCGTATGATGTTCATTGATATATTGCTAACTTGTGTTTAGCTTTGATCTATTTTAATAATTACTGAAAGAGGGAATTATTGCTTGATATATTACAGAGTTGCGTTCCATGAAATTTTCTAATGGATGAATCCGTGTGAACTAAATCTACCACACAATCTTAATAATCAGAAATTTTCCATGATGTATATTTCTTTTTCTACCACTATACAGATTTTAATGGCAAAAAACATAAAGAATGACCCTGAAAAACAGGACTAGCATGGAGTTAGTTTCATAGATTTCAGTTGATATTAAATTAGATAAGTGTAATGAAAAGACAACACCGCACTATGGCCATTTTTTCTTGTGCGATATACACCTTTATTCATATTTATTCCCACTAGCACATAATTGTGCAAAATAAATTTGGAGTACAAAATAAAAACGGTGAGTAGAAAAGGGAAGAAAAGAAACCTACTCGTGTTTTGTTATGTACACAGAATCAAAATGAAAAACTATAGCGACAACAAAGCTGTACTAAAAACAAACCACCTTCATTCATCTTTGGTTTAATCAATCATGTATCCCAGTTTCTGGTTTAACATTCGCTGCGAGCTGAGCTTGCGCAAGAACTGCAACGCCTGAGCTGGCTCAGTGGTTTCCATGAATTGATATGGTCTGTTGACTCTAACACCTCTTTCATATATAAGTAAAAAACCAAATTGTTATGGAAGTGTTGCAGTTATAGCTGAAGGCATATATATACTTTAACTACAATTGGAGAGATACTTACAGCAAGTTCACCAAATCCTTGGTAAGCTGAATCAATTGGCACCGATCTCCATCCCTTGTACAATCCCTTTCTTGTTTTTTTTTTTCTGGTAAAAATGTTAGATCCCTTTCTTGTTGAGATGGCGAAGCAAGTCATTTGGATCCTTTAGTCTTGGTTAGCCACTTTAAGCTCCCCTATCTATCACAATTCTCCCCCTATCTGTCACAATTCGTCATGTATATAGTTTTGTTTAGATACCGAAGTTGGGAGATGGCAGCACAGGATTGTGAGCTGAGGTTGATTGAGAGGAGCGGTTGTTGGCGGGGAAGAGACGACGATTACAAGATTGGAGAGACGAAGCATTTTCTTTTCCTTGCGAAATGGTCTCTCACGTTTTTAGAATTAATACGAATATGTTGGATATGTCATACTTACTCCATGAACTTGTGTGGTTTGTAAGTTGTAAACTTTACGCTTTGTTAACAAAGACTAAACTTGAAAGACCATGCGTCGCATGTATTTTTATACGCAAGAAACAACCGCAACAGATTACACTTTCTAAAGAAACACACGAGAGAAACGATGTAAAGAAGAAACACAACTGACCGATTGCATAAAAGAGTTCTTCATGTTCTACTACAAAAAAAAAAAGCATATTTGTAACCGCAACGGGAAGCAAGGAGACACATAATCCAAAGGCTTAACTACTAACTTGGTTGAATAAAACTTCTTTAAACCCTAACATTTTGCTACTAATATGTAATCTGCCTTGATAGCTCACCAAAACATATGCAATGATTAACTCTTTTTGATCCAGCCAAATTGCATTTCATTTTATTCAGAGAAAGTGAGGGCCGATGAGCTTAGCAATCTCCAAGAACCCGACACGGTCTTTGCCATCAAATATCTTCTTCAGCTTCTCGTCACAGATTATAACCTTCTTGTTTTGTGGATCCTGTAAAGAATTACACTCATTTTAAGTCACACACACAAGTAGATAGAATATGAATTGACTTGTAAAAAATCAGTTCATCATGTTGAAAAGCTATCACTACTAAAAAACCCAAACAACGAACATGAGAAGAAAATAACATAAGCAAACTTTCTTAAGTTGAGCTAAAAGCAAAACGTGAAAAAAATCTACATTTGTTTCAACTAGACAGAACTCAAACTAGTCATTAGACAGGTCAAAGTAAGATCAAAACCAAACATGACAAACTAAGGAATCAAAAGGGATTTTATTAATCATACATATCTTAACCCCAAGAAACAATTGAAGTCACTAGTCTAAGTGTATCATCACAACATAGAGGATAACACAGAGCCTAGGCAACATAAGCTGCTAAAGGTTTCAACTTTGCAAAGCAACACCACCAAGAAAACCTCATCCAAATTCTTAAAAGCAGTCTCTTTTGAATCAATAATCAATTATTTGGGATTAGTCTACCAGAAAGGTAAAGCCTTTCATAGAGACAGAGTATTTACTTGAAGGTCGCGTTCCTTGATGTATTCCCAGATACGCTTGAGAGCCTGCGTGCGAGGTATCACCGACTCTCCCACGACGTCCTGCATCTCCGGGGTCACCGGACGAGGCTTCATGATGCCACGTGGCTCCCTCGTCTTGGTGGTCGACGCCGACGGATCGGAGGACGCCGCCGTCGCGGAGGTCACGGCTCGCACCATGCGCAGGTTAGCCGGACGAGAGGCGAGACGGAGAGACGGGGAACTCCGGAACGGCGCCGTGTCGACGCGGAGAAAGGTGGAGAAGGTACCAGAAGAGAGAGCCATTGTCGTCGTCTTTCGTCGTTGGGTGTTGTGTTGTGTTGTGTTGTTTTGTCTGTGTGGTGGTGGAGTTGGAAGACGAGAAGGTTTTGCTTTATCCCTTTGTGTTCTTTTTTTTTTATTTCTCGAGTTTCTATGTAAACCGTTTAGTCTAAACCGGGACCAATGTTGTCTGGTTTTGGTTTACTTCAATAGAATCTCTCTATAATTTTAGAGAATTTTATCCGTTTCGCAAAAAATATGAATTTGACACATTTCAAAATTAAAAATGTAAAATATGCTACTAATATATTATTATTTAATATATAATTAATTAAATTAAAATAATTAGAATACAAATTATTGATTATTCAAAAGAGAAAAAAATTTAATATTTAAATTTGCGTTGAAAACTTAAAATAATTTCACAAATATTAAAAAGAAAATAATACCCCTCCTTTCAAAATAATTGATGTTTTGGTTCAATGCACAAAACTTAAGACATACATTTTTATTTAAAAAGTATCATTAAAAATATAAACAAAAATTAATTCAACCAATCATAAAAAAAAAACTATGAAAACACCACTAAACACATAATTTTCAATAAAACTAAAATTAATATAAAAATACCAAAAATCATGTATTATGAAACATTAAAAACTCTTCAAAACATTATTTATTTCATTATTTATTTTGAAACAAAGGGAGTACTATGAAACAAGAATTAGAATATGACATTTCCTTCTTGATTCTGATTCTCTGTTGATCGTTTTTTATAAATGTATAAAAACAATTCAACTACAAGCATGTCTCTACAAAAATCATATACTTTCCGAGAAGAATTAACACAATAGTTAATTGTTTTTCTTTTTCCCTTTTAGCCTCCCAAGCTATTTGAGAGGTAACATCGAAGACCATAAGATTCTTTCTTCTATATGATATCTCTTGATGCTAGCAAATTCACCTGCAAAGTATTATTTTTTGCCATAAACTGTGTTATAATAATAGGTATACTTAAAAGATTTAGGAGCTTTAACAATAGCAGTGTTTACAATGTACCTTGACTATTTCAACCACTGAGGTAGATAGCGAGTACGCAGCCAAAACACTCATATTAAAATCCTGCAACAGATAAAACCATACGCAAGTTTTTCAAATGCCATAATACCTTATAAATGGAATAAATAAAGATTTCAAACTCTCACTCTGAAGGGATCACCGCGTAGAGACTGAACAATCATCTTGGAGAAATTCGAGCGGTTCCCCTGCAGGCCATCACATAGTAAGGTCACATGGAGAAATTCTTGATTTGTTTTCATGGGCAGATTCTGGAGAAGCAGCTTCTGACGGTGGCGAAAAGCTATGGAGGATAAGCTCGACGAGGAGATCGCGTCCCTGGAGAAGCCCGGCGAGGACGATCTGGAGGTGTTGAGGGAGAGAAACGGAAACGATGGATGAGTCATGGACACGGAGAGTACTCCGAGATCCCCTCAGAGAAAGAGACGTCAAGGCAAGCGAGCGCGTAGGTTGGGTTTATTACAGTTTGAGAACCAACTAAGAAGATGAAGTTGGTGTAACAAACTTTCTTATTTCTCTTAAATGAAACAGAGTACAATGCATGACTAATATAGTAGCTATCGGTTTACATAACAGCTGTACCGAATAACTAAACCATATTAAACCAAGAATACATTTTACTCTAATATGCCCCCTCAAGATGGCAAGTAGATAGACTTTAAAGCCATCTTGCACACCAATGAATAAAACTGAGGAGAGAATAGAGCTTTTGTGAAAATGTCAGCAAGTTGGTTTGTAGTGCGAACATGAAATAGCTTGATGAAGCCACGAACCACACGCTCTCGAACCTGATGACAGTCCAACTCTATATGTTTTGTTCTTTCGTGAAAAACGGGATTGGTAGCAATATGAATGGCTGCGGTGGAGTCACAGAAGAAAGCAACCGGACCCGTCTGCTCTGCCTGTAACTCAGCTAAGATGTTTCGAAGCCATATAACTTCTCGTGAACCAAATTCCATTGCACGGTATTCGGATTCTGCAGAAGAATGAGAAACCGTTTGCTGCTTCTTAGATTTCCAAGAGATTAAAGCATTGCCAAGGAACATGCAATATCCTGTAGTGGAACGTCGAGAATCAGGGCAAGAGGCCCAGTCTGCATCAGTAAATGCTTGAAGAATCAGAGTAGATTCAGCCGAGTAGAAAAGACCAAGTCCAATGCTCCCTTTTAAGTAACGAAGAACTCGCAATGCAGCCTGAAAATGAGATTTCTTTGGTGCAGAGGTGTATTGACAGAGCTTGTTCACAGCAAACGTAATGTCTGGCCGTGTTATAGTCAAGTACATCATGCGACCAACCAGTCTTCGATAAGCCGCGGGATCATCAAGAAGTGGTTCCACAGAATCAGTGCAAAGTTTTACATGAGGATCCATTGGAATCGGAGATGGTTTGCAAGCCATTAACCCGGAATCTTCTAAAAGACTCAACGTATACTTCCTTTGACAAACTGATATTCCCTTACTTGATCTAGCAATCTCAAGGCCGAGAAAATACTTCAAACTTCCAAGATCTCTGAGTTTAAAAGCATTGCTGAGATCAACCTTTAAGTGATCAACATCCTCATCATTGTTGCTCGCAATGATTATGTCATCTACATAAACCAGTACAGCAGTGTAGACTCCTTTGACATTACGAATGAACAAGGTGTGATCTGAGTTTGACTTCTTAAAGCCAAGCTGAAGAAGGGTGCCGCTGAACTTTAAAAACCACTGTCGTGATGCCTGCTTCAAACCATACAGAGATTTCTGTAATTTGCAGACAGCATTAGGAGGCAGTGTTTCTCCATTCTTTGGCGTATATCCAGGTGGAAGTGTCATATATATTTCCTCATGGAGATCTCCATTCAGAAACACATTGGAGATGTCTAGCTGAGTGAGACTCCATTTCTTTGCTGCAGAGACAGCAATCAACGTTTTAACGGTCGTCATTTTAGCTACAGGCGAGAAGGTATCAGCAAAATCTACACCCTCCTTTTGCGTGTAACCCTTAGCAACCAAACGCGCTTTGTACCTTTCAATGGTACCATCAGGATTGATCTTTATCTTGTAAACCCACTTACATCCAATAGCATGTTTTCCTGGTGGAAGAGAACAAATAGACCATGTATCAGTGCTCTCCAAAGCGATAAGCTCCTCATTCATGGCCTGTAACCATTCATCAAATCGTTTGGCCTGAGAAAAACTTGTCGGCTCTGGATAGTGTGCAACAGCACAGATATAAGCTTTATAATCGTCAGATAAACTCTCAAGAGACATGTAAGCAGAAAGCGGATAAGGAATCTCTGTATCACTTTCAGCTATATTGCAATAATAGTCCTTGAGATGAGCAGGTAACTTGGATATCCGTTTTGCCTCAGCTTTGGAAACAGAGGAAGAAGATTTCTGGCCAGTAGAGGAAGAGGATGTAGAGGGAATATCCAGAACATCAGAAGCAGAAGTCTCTATGTTATCCTTTGAGTTCAAGGAGAAAATATCTTCATAAGTCTCTGTTTTATCCTTTGTACAAGGAAAGATTTGCTCATGAAAAACCACATTCCTCGATATGTGAATGCTGTTGGACTCCAAATCAAGCAGTTTATACCCTTTAACGCCAGCAGGATATCCAAGAAAAACACAAGCCTTTGCACGAGGCTGAAACTTGTTTCTGTTCTTCGTAGATGTAGAACTGTACGCAAGACAGCCAAAAACCTTTAGACTGTTGTAGTCAACCGGTTTTGCAGTAAGAAGTTCATAAGGTGACTTGTTGTCAAGCAAAGGAGTAGGAAGACGATTGATAATGAACACCGCAGTGAGTACACAATCACCCCAAAACTCTATAGGAACTTGAGATTGAAACATAAGCGCACGAGCGACATTCAAGATGTGCTGGTGCTTTCTCTCCACAACTGAGTTCAGCTCAGGTGTCTCCGGGCAAGAGTGAAACGAAACAATACCCTTCTTCGTGAAGAGATCAGTGAACCTCAATTCTGGAGCATTATCTGACCGGACTGCCTTGATCACCACTTTATATTGTGTCTCAATCATTTGGATAAACGCAGGAAACACTGTCAACACTTCATCTTTCGTGCGCATGAGATATATCCAAGTAGCACGTGTGTGATCATCCACAATGGTCAGAAAATACTTGAACCCTTCAATAGTAGGAACAGAGTACGGCCCCCATGTGTCGATGTGAACAAGATCAAAGGCCTGATTACTCATATTATTCCTGGATTTGTAGGGAAGGCGTTTCTGTTTAGCGAGTGGGCAAATAGCACAATGAAAAGGTTCTTTATTCATTTGTTTTAAACCAAGTACATCTATGATAGAATCTGTTTTGGACATAGATGGGTGGCCTAAACGATTGTGCCATAAACCAATATCAACTACAACACTTGAGCAGGAAGCAAACTGTTGTTGTAGCGACGAAGAAACCTCCATATCCACTGTATCCAAGACGTAGAGATTGCATATCTGTTCACCCTTCCCAATCATCAACCCCTTGATAGGATCCTGTATCAGACAAATATCAGGATCAAAAACCACACGAAAACCCAAATCCCTTGTGAGCTGGCTTACGCTCATGAGATTGAGTCTAAAATCAGGAAGGTATAAGACATCTTTCAAGATCAATGAATCACTGAGACGAATACTTCCAATCCCTGCTATCTGAACACCAAGACCAGTCGGGAGAGTAACAGAAGGACTTATAGAATCAGTGAAGTCAAAGAAGAGATCTTTGTTGTGGACTACATGATGTGTAGCGCCACTGTCTATTATCCATGTTTTTGCATTCAAGGCATTACTCGTAGCTCGCAACATGCCAACAAAGCAAAGTGTAGAGGAAGAGAATGCCATACCAGGAAGTGCAGTAATGGTTCCCCCAGATGAAGATGCCATGTAGTTAACTTGCGCTGGTTGAGGTTTCAGCTGCGAGTTGAAATAAGCAATAACACCCTCAATCTGATCCTTTGTGAGATTATTCACAACATTACTGACAGATTCAACGAATTCCACTTGAGCAACAACCGGTTTTGTAGAACCATTTGGCTTAGCAGTGTGAGAATTCTTGTCTGCCTGTTGCTTACTCTTGTGTTTGAAGCCAGTCGGGTACCCATGAATCTTGTAACAAGTGTCCACAGTATGCCCATTATAGCCACAATGAGTACACACAATACGAGTCTGCTTTCCTGGAACAGAGATTTGAGTAGCATTAACAAGAGGTTGAGCAGGGGCTGTAAGTTGAAAAGCAGTAGCGTTCGTGAATGGAACGATGTTCCTCTGGTTAAAGTCTTGATCAAGAAGGTTATAAATCTCCGATAACTCTGGAATATGTTTCTTCATGATGATCTGGCTGCGGATCACGTTGTAAGACTCATTTAATCCAGCTAGAAACTTGATAACCTTAGCATGGTTCAACTTAGTCTCTGTAGCTTTACAGCAGTCACAGTGACGACATGTGGTAACGCAGTTAGATCCATCCAATTCATCCCATAGCGTCTTGAGATTTGTATAATATGTTGCTAAGTCCATCGATCCTTGTTGTAAAGCCCAAATCTGTTGTGACAACTGATAAGATCTTGGAAGATTGGTGATATGAAATCGAGTGAACAAATCATTCCAAATCTCAGCAGCATCATTGAATCGAAGGATACTTTTGTAGATCTGCTTAGACACAGTATTGAGGATCCAAGATTTGACCATAGAGTTACATCTCGACCAGATTCGAAAGTGTGGATGAGATTCACTAGGTCGTTCGATAGATCCATCAATAAACGCCAACTTATTCTTAGCATCTAAGGCGATCTTCATAGCTAAGTTCCAGTTCTCATAGTTCGTACCATCTAAAGATTCAGAGATGATAGAGAGACCTGGATTGTCACCGCTCGTAAGAAAGTACGGCGAGTGAATGCTATCGAGAGGAATTTCTGCAATCGGAGGAGTTTCGGTGGCGATCGGAGATACAGGGGACGTCGGAGCTGTATTTTCCGGAACTGAGCCTCTACGAGCTGACGACGTGACTCTGGCTACTCCGCGACGTGACGATCGTCGTGCGACCACCATTTTTGAAGATGTTCACGCGATTTGATTCGATTTCCGGCGGATTAACCAGAAAACGATCACGGAACGAGGAAGAAGATAGATCGAGAGAATCACCGATCAATCAAGGTCAATTTTAAAGGAGAAAAGAAACGGATCGCTTGAGGTTTTGAAGCCTCAAGGCTCTGATACCATATTACAGTTTGAGAACCAACGAAGAAGATGAAGTTGGTGTAACAAACTTTCTTATTTCTCTTAAATGAAACAGAGTACAATGCATGACTAATATAGTAGCTATCGGTTTACATAACAGCTGTACCGAATAACTAAACCATATTAAACCAAGAATACATTTTACTCTAATAGGGTTCAATGAGCTGGGAGGGAAAGATGATTTCAGCACAGAGGATCTTGAAGAGAGATTAGCTAGAGCTCAAGCTATCCATTACGATGGAGAATCATCTTCTCATAAACCGAAGTCTGCTACACATGCTAGGAGGAGTGTAAGGCAGAGTGCTCATTCAGATTCTGACTCTGAATAAATCTCAAAAAAGTTTTAAAAATGGTCAGCACTATCTTCAGCCTTGGTTTATTATTCTGTGTGTTTTTGCAACGCAAAAGAGGAAACGTGAAATGTAATTGAGCTGTATGGAACTAATTAAGTTGTCATGTGTATATTCAAAGCTGTTCATTAGTCTTTTTGATGATCTAATATAGATTTTAACCTTTAAACATTATTTATTTATTTTATTAAAACTTATGAAAATTTCCAAGTGCATGCTGATGATTCTAGTTATATTATTACCTATGTCTTATGATTCTAATTATATCACTATCATCTTTTTGACATAAAAAAATCACACCACTATCATCTATGTCTTATGATTTAACATAAAATAAATAAATTATATTTATATATATATTGAATTTTAAGAACTCTTAATGTAAAATTGTAGTATTTTGGAATTTCAGAATTTTGAGGATTATTTTAAAATAAAAATAAATAAACTCTGGTTTTGCCCTATCTGCATATTTGATATTTTTTAAAAAAAAACTTATTCATATAATACACGACGTATTTATACTTATTCGTTCACGAGAGGAAAAAGATCACGACATTAAAATGAGTAAACAAAAAACTCATAGAGTAGGACATACTCTTGAATCATATATCGATCTCAACTGGATATTTGTTCAGACAGTCTTCCCAAGGATTATTAGCAGAAGCCTTAACGTTACGAAGAGCCACCCAAACACAACTATTGCATTTAAACCCTGACCCCAACGCTATCTGCCAAGTCCTATCTCCTTTCTTCATCCTTCCTTTAGCTTCCGTGTAAGCCAACTCGTACCAAATAGAACTCGATGATGTATTACCAAACCTATGTAACGTCATTCTCGATGCTTCAACATGCAACGGAGAGAGATGAAGGTTCTTCTCAAGCTCATCTATAAGCGCTCTACCACCCGCATGGATACAGAAATGCTCGAAAGCTAGCTTGAAATCTGGTATGTAGTGCTTGATCTTGGGGTTGAAAAACTTCTTTCTAAGGAATGTTACAAAGAAGAGAAGCTTCTCGCTTATGGGAAGAACCAGTGGACCTAACGTAGCGATATTAATCTTTAGGGTTCTTGCAGCCACCATAGGTAGATCCTTTGACAAGGTGACTCCAACTACACCATCCTCATCTTCTTCTTGAGTCGCGCATCCGTAGGAACGGTCATCTGCCCCGGTATGGACTCTCACCGTGTGGACAAGCTTGTATTTGGCGCGTTTTCGGTCTTTAGAGATGTTAGAAAGCAAAACCGCAGCCCCACCTACCCGGAACAAACAGTTTGTAACCAACATTGATTTGTTGTTACCAACGTACAAGTTCTGAGTGATGTTCTCGGTGCTGACCACAAGAGCATAAGTGTTTCTATGAACTTGTAACAAACTCTTAGCGACATCTATGGCTATGACGCCAGCACTACATCCCATCCCACCAAGATTCAAGCTCTTTATGTTGTCTCTAAGTTTATACTTGTTCACTATGATAGTTGATAACGAAGGAGTTGGATTGAAAGTGCTAGAGTTCACCACCAAGATACCTATATCGCTCGGGCTAACTCCGGTGTTGCGGAAAAGATTATCGACTGCTCCTAATATAACTTCTTGAGTCTCTTTACGTGACCCGGCCATCGTTTGTTCTACCGGCAAGCAATGAAGACCTTCCGGTACGTAGGTCTCTTGGCCTAGACCGGAACGTTCTAGAATCTTGGTCACAAAGTCCATCAAGTAATCGTTCTCGTCTGACTTCCCCCATTTGCCTGATTCACGTACGACTCTTACGTGGCGCATGATCTTCTGGACGCTGGCTTTGAGATGAGACGGTGGGAGGTAGCAGCTGAAGTCAACGAGGTAAACGGGTTTGGATCGGTTCATAATGTAAAGCGTCCACCCGAGAATCAGAGAGATGGAGAATATGGTTAGGGATGTGAAGTTTTTCTGTAGGTAGAGGTAGTAAAGGATGTGGAGATCTTGAGTGGAAAGACGAGAAGCTTGCATGGCTATAGCAATCGATAATGAGAGGAAACACAGCTTCAAGCGATGGGTCATGAGGTAGTTGAAAACTATTTTTACGTTATTCAGTGGGGAATACATTTTAGTGATATCTTTCTCCTGTTTTGTCTTTAAACTCTTAGTGTGGTCTTTGTTCGTTCTGGCTCGTATTACATTTATAGAGGTTGATCGAGTATGATAGAGAGAGGGGGTAAGAAGAAGAGAGCTAGAGACAGACAGCGCTCATGCAATGAATGTAATAAATAAGCAAGCACGTGAAAGTTTTTACTCCGAATAGCGACATTTCCAAGTTTATTTTACGGTTCAAATGTAACTCGGATGTTTGTCAGGTTCAACTTTGCTTACTTTGGTAAGTATGCGTTATGTAGCTACTCTGTCTATTTTGGACTAGCGATTTATTAATAGGTGAATACATAATTTAGTTGCGTAATTCTTCAATGAATATTCGAATCACATGATGCTACAAAGTGAATATTACCTTTCTTCTTTTTTCTTTTTGATCGACTGGATATTAACTTTCATGTTTCACGAGGATAAGAAAAAAAAAGATGTACACTTTATCTTGAAGGTTGTAGGCCATATGCATTGTTGGGAATCATTTACGAGTCATTAAGTCTGTGTCAAAATATGGAATAAAATGAAAAACTCAAAATAACACATCAAAAAAAAAAAACTCAAAATATACTGACCCATTGTTATCTCATGTTAATAATGTACACGAACCGGCGATGCAGTCTCCTAGCTGGATAGCAACGTCTTAGTTAGGTCGAACCTCAGTCTAGTTAGGATTGTCGAGCCACATATATTAAAAAGAACAGATATGGATGGAGACACTACGCCGTTTGTCTTGTCAGTTCACCACTCAAAAATAAAAAATGATGAAACGTGTTCGATTGACAATAGAAATAGATGCATGCGCTAAGATGGTGTTGGCAAAACCCGATCCGGAAAACAGTAACATATCGATCATGGGGGTGTCAATATATATAATAGCATGATTATTGGGAAGTTCTCAAAATATTTAAATAATACTGTTTTTGAAATACAAATTTTCTTGAGTTTTATGCTTATGAAAATATAATAAATATTTAAAACTAAATTTATTTATTTTTATTACAGATTTGTAATAATTATCACCAATAATATTTAATTTATTCAAATATTTTTGATGTTTCTAGAAAATATAAAACTTATTAATATTAATCATTACATAATTATAACTATAGAAATTATATCTTTTGGAAACAGAAGAAATATATGTCTATAAAGTGTGAGAACATAAATTTAGAGATCTATCTTCATATACATCAACAATGATTAATCAATGTATATGCCATAAATTTTCATATCACATCATTCTTTTGATTGTTTACATATCCTGATTATGTCAAACTCTGGAGTGTATATCTAAAGAAAATTGCATGCACAAAAACCACAGCTTATGATGTAATTACATCTTCATTATTAATAACAATATTTTAAAAAAGAGTCTCTTATATTCTGTAGAATATATATTTTCTCAAATTAGGAAAATGAATTCTTACACAACACTCAGGTAGTAGATGCGAGTAAACAAACAACTACCTCTCTTTTGCCGCATGTCCGTAAAATAAGCATCTTCCTGCTTCAGAATTCAGAAAAAAACCTAAGACATTGTCAGGTAACAATTTTACCCTTTAATAGTTCTAATTTTTTACTCCTACATAGTGAAATCTCATTAACCTTAAAACAATGTATCAGTTTTATATGTTCATAAGTAGAGAAACAAAAGAATTCAAGCAAAGAGGTTTCTTCTAGGAATAGCAAAGAGTACACTAAATGCTATTTTGTCTATATATATTCTAATTGTGTTGAAAATATTAAATTGGATGGAATGGAGTAGATACTAGTCCACATATGGGCGCAAGGCACTAATTGTATTCAGATATTTGCACTCCCAATTTATGGTGCGCACAGATCTCAATGTTGAAAACATGGTTGGACATAACTATATTTACAATTTTCTCAGTTTCAAAAAGATATATGTTTTAGATTTTTCATACTTATTAAGAAAAACATAAAGTTTTAGTTATAAATGTATTGTTTTTCTTAATTAACTATTTCTCATAAATTTTAACTGATAAAATTTTAATAAATATAATTATATATTTGAAATGTAAAAAATGTATCTTTTTAAAACGGAATTTTTTTCTATAACATAGATCTTTTTGAAACGGAGTAATTGTTTCACCACTAAAGAAATTAAACTGTAGAATTTATGTTTGATAAAGACTTGGGAGTTGGGAGTGCGACTTATGAGGGTATCATTATTGTTTAGGAATCCACTGGAAATTTTTCTAAATAATAGTGATATGAATCTGTATTTTTTGAGACTCTTCCCTTTTCATGTCTACCCTGATTTTTATTATTTTTATTTTTAAATTACTGAAGTTGGTAAGAACTCTTCAATGCTGAGCCTGAGACAGAAGCATTTCAAGGTTAAAAGCCATTTGAGAATTATGGATGTTTGTGTATTCTAATCAGTTTTGTATCTATAAAAACTACTCCATATCTGGAGTTCCACCGAGTTTTCAATAACGTAACGATTGATAGAGTTAATGCACTCATTTCAGAATATCTGAAAATTCGATAGCTAATTGATGTTTGGACTAGACTTAATTAGAGCGTAGTTGGAAACATTCACTCGGATAGCTATTTTCTGTGCCACTCCTAAAATCAGTAGACATCTACATAGATACATCTTAATTATGTTAAAGTATTTAAATTTAGCTAACAATTTATCCCAATGTGATCTTTATTTTGTGGGTTACATAAGATGAAATTTCTTAGAATATATGTGGAAGAAGAAGAAGGTGGAACTGACATGACACATCACGGTGGGGTTGCATATGGGTCTCATGTAGAGGAATAGAGGATGCAGACAGGGACAATCCGTGAAACCAAGAAGGAGAAACTCAAACAAGGCCTTGAGTACGAATAGACAGACGTGCGTGTCTTAATCAAGTCAATAACATTTATTTTTCTCTTTTCGTATAAGGAGTTTTTTTGTGTGTTTTCTCCATTCTTTACTGGATACATTATTTTTTGTTAAAACTAAAAATAAATTGTATGTAGAAAAGGTCTCTGATCATCTGTTTACATTTATGTATTGCACAAACAATGGATAAGCTTTTGTTAACCATAGAAGTAAAACTTTCAGTTTTCTCAAATTTTACAAAATAAGATGTAGATTGGAGACAGGTAAATGACCTCACTACCAACCATTCGAAGAGTTGGACCTATTCCTATAAGAGCTGTAGACCCAATCACATGACTGACTTCTTTACCAACACTTTTGAATAATGATTCAAACTCCAACAGTTACATATAGCAAAATTACAATAAGAGTTTAAGGACTGACTTGAGAAAATTAGAGTATGACAGTTTTATCTATACTATGATGAAAATTTCATTTAAGTATTATTTGTTCAATTAATCCGCATTATTTATTACGACATTACTTTTACAAAAGATAAAAAATAATAATCCAAATTGTTGTGATTAAATAATACAAATCCCACCCCGATTATAGCATAGTATGAATCATCCTATAGCACTCCATATTTACTGCTTTCTTGCTAATAATTATTTATTTTGCGACTCTCAAGTATATTTAATAATGCAGGTTCAATTGTTGCCAACAACTTACTCTCTACGTCTTGTTATAAGTTTCAACCATGAAAACTACATTACCAAAATCCGTGGAAAGCTTCAGCTCACCTAGAAGATACAATTTGAAACAAAAAAATGCAAAAAAAGATCGAAACATTTTTTGAGCCATTGCTATTGTCTATATGATTGATGCTTCAGCTTCTCTAACCTCATTATCCGAATATCCGACTCTGTCTTTAGCTTTCTTGGCCTTTTAAAAATGCAAAAATATTAATTACCTAAAAGACCAAAACTAGATAACACAGCAGGTTTCTGATTACCTCTTTATCCCAGTTTGTAACTAATGTGATGGTGGAAAGAGACAGCACCTGAACAACTAAAGCCGTTACAATTCCCAGCCAAAGCCCCTAAAAATAAATGCACAAGTGATATTAATATATTATACTACTCTGCAGCTCTATTCTGATATCACTATTCTAACAAGTAGTGGATGTAGGTGAGCCAGGGAGGTGTGGCACTTGCCCCCATGAAACTTTTAAATTTCTTTATAATATATCCAAACTTTAATTATTTCTCCTACTAAAAATCACATTCTGATTTTATTTTTTTATATTTATGTGTGATTTGATTCCTACAAAATAGTTTTCTAGATCCTGTCACTAGGTGTAACATTAAGAATGTCTTGAGTTTTCTTGTTCAATCTTACCCGACCACCGAGATGTAAATGGAAACCTAGTAATAACCCCAAGGGAACTCCAACTAGATAATATGAGCCAAGATTCACACAAGCTCCAATCTTCTGCCATCCACACCCTCTAGCAACTCCTATAATCAAAAACATATACAGCCATGTTCGCTTTCAACATACAAATAGTTGTTACTCTCACAAACTGTTTCTTTTTTTTTAATTGATGTAAGAACCTGACAGAACGCATTGGAAGCCGTCTAGAAAGTTGCCTCCAGCGACAATTGGGATCATTGATGCTACATAACTGATGACTTTTGGATCACTGCTGAAAGCATATCCCAGTTTATAGCGTACACTTAACAAAATTGATCCCATCATAATACCCTCTATGATTACTATAGCTATAACAACACGTACAGCCAGCTTTGCCCCTTTAGGATTCCCTGCTCCTAACTCATTCGAGATCCTAGTGCTGTGACCGAGCAAAAACAGTGTTACCAAAAGTAATGAGTTTGTATGCTCATTTTCCTGGTTATTTATGTACTTACCTTGCAGTGCCACCAAGGCCAACCGGGATCATCCAGAGCGTTAATGAAGTATTAGGCTAGAAATTTTGTAGAAGTTAGTAGAAAAAAACTTTGTATCATGTAAATTAAGAGATATGAGGGAGAACTTGTTACTTTACATCATCACCCTAACGTGATATATATACAGCTCGATGGAGGAGATCTCGTATAACAACTTAGACCTTATCACAATCTTACGTGATCTCCGCTTTGTACTTATCTTTACAACATATATATTTCATATACAAGATTATGTTGGTTCTAGAACTATCTAGAACCTTAACACTCCCCCTCAAGTTGGAGAGTGCAAATTACACACTCCAAACTTGGACAATAAGTACCGAAATGCTGAACTCCCCAATGCCTTCGTCATGATGTCTGCTAGTTGTTCATTAGTCCTAACATGCACCGTCGAGATCAGCTTCGCCTTCACTGCATCTCTAACAGCATGGCAATCCGACTCTATGTGTTTTGTCCGCTCATGAAACACTGGATTTGCCGCAATATAAATGGCTGATTTGCTATCACAATATAACTCCATTGGCGCTTCATGCTTGACACCAAGATCGACTAGCAACCTCTTCAACCACTTTAACTCTTTTAAGGCGTCAGACATAGCTCTGTATTCCGCTTCTGCTGATGAGTGTGACACTGTATCTTGTTTCTTTGTTCTCCAAGCAACCGGCGAATTACCCAGCTGCACCATATACGCTGAAAGTGATCGTCTCGTACGAGGACACGAGTTCCAATCAGAGTCACAGTAAGCTCGTATCTGTAGATCACTATCTGCTCGCAACATAATCCCTTGACCTGCACTTCCCTTCAAGTACTTGAGTATCCTCATCGCTGCATCCCAATGTCCTTCTCTAGGCTCATGCATAACCTGAGACAGAACATGAACAGAGTAACACAAGTCTGGACGTGTTATAGTCAGATACACAAGCTTTCCGACCACCCTTCGAAAGCGAACTGGATCCACTAAGAGTGGACTACCATCCTTCAACAGCTTATGATTCACTTCCATAGGTGTCGCTACCGGTTTACTTCCAAGCATCCCCATCTCATTTACTATATCCAAAGCATACTTTCTTTGCGTAAGATACATTCCTTGAGGTCCTCTTGCTATCTCAATACCAAGAAAATACTTTGCTTTACCAAGATCCTTCATATGGAAGCAATCACTCAAGTATTTCTTAAATCTCGTCATCATCTCTATGTCATCACCAGCTAATATTAAGTCATCGACATATATTAAAACTCTCAAGCTCTTTTCTCCTTTGGTGTAGATAAACAAAGAGTAGTCCTCATAAGACTGAACAAACCCAAAACCTTCAAGAGCTTTAGTCAATTTCTCAAACCAGCACCTAGGTGCTTGCTTCAACCCATAGAGTGATTTCCGCAGCTTACATACCTTCTTTGGATCATCAGACTGGAATCCTGGTGGCAATCTCATGTAAACTTCTTCTTCCAATTCTCCATGGAGAAATGCATTATGCACGTCCATCTGATGCACCTCCCAATTCCTTGCCGCAGCAACCTCCAAGAGTGTTCTCACTGTGTCCATCTTAGCTACTGGTGCAAATGTCTCCTCATAATCTTCTCCTTCAGTTTGATGATTACCACAACACACCAGTCTGGCCTTGTATCTCTCAATGGTCCCGTCTGCATTATACTTGATGGTAAAGACCCACTTACTCCCAATCGCCTTCTTTCCTTCAGGCAAGTCAACAAGATCCCATGTTCTGCTTAACTCGAGTGCATCTACCTCCACTTTCACTGCCTTTCTCCATCTCCTATCTTTGAACGCTTCTTTATAGTTTCTTGGTATCAAACCTGCACTCACAGCAGCAAGAAACGCCTGGTGCTGATCTGAAAACTGTGAGTCGCTCATATAATCACCAATGGGATACATAGTCTTACCTGGACACGTAGAAGACGACTCTGTTTGTAGACCGGAGGTCGGGATAGTGTTATGTTTATCAGGTGCAATCTGTGCATTATACAAAACATAATCCTGGAACTTCACTGGTTGTGTTGTCTTTCGGTGACCTCTTCCCAATGATTCCTCTGTCTCAACTCGTTCTTGGACTGCTACAGGTACACTTTGCGTCGAGACTTGCTCCTGCACATCCCCAGGGATCTGATCCTCCGTTGGTACTACACTCCCCCTTTCTACAAGAATCTCTGGTTGGACAAACTCATCTTCACTCTCAGTTACCACCGGAATAACTATCGGTGATGCAGCTTCTATCTTTTCCGCATATGGATATGTCGTCTCGTCGAAAACAACGTCACGAGACACCAAGAATTTCTTCTCTTCAAGATCATACAATTTCCATCCCTTCTTACCAAATGGATATCCCACGAAAATACATCTCTTGCTTCGAACTCCAAACTTATCCTTGTCTCTTCGTGAATTGTGTGCAAAACACAAGCAGCCAAACGTCTTGATATCCTCATACGATGGTCTTTTCCCGTATAAACACTCATACGGTGTCTTTCCTTGCAGTATCTTCGTTGGAGTCCTGTTTATCAGATGTGCTGCAGCTAAAACACTCTCTCCCCAGAACTTCACAGGAAGATTAGCTTGGAACAGAAGCGATCGTGCAACATTTAAAATATGACGATGTTTTCTTTCTACTCTTCCATTTTGCTGTGGTGTGTATACACATGAAGTCTGATGCAATATCCCCTTCTCCGCAAAATAGCTTGATAAACTCGTAAATTCCATTCCATTATCACTCCTAACTGTTTTCACCATCTTTCCAAATTGTCGATTGATTAGTGAAATGAAGTTAGGCAACACCGTTTTTACTTCGCCTTTTTCCAGAAGCAAGTGTATCCACACTGCCCTAGAATAATCATCTACTATTGTGAGAAAATATACTGCACCACAAGATGAAGGCACACGGTAGGGACCCCAAAGATCAATGTGTATAAGATCAAATGAACCCAAACTTTTATTAGAACTTTCAGAAAAAACTTCTCTTGTTTGCTTAGATTGAAAACAAATATCACATCCACCAAACTTGTTGGCGACATCTTTAACACCAGAAATGAAAGGTAAATAACTCAAAACACCAAATGCAGGATGACCCAGCCGTCTATGCCACACAATCTGATCTTCGGAAGCCTTGACTCTGTGACCTCGAGCAACTGTTACATCCCGATAAACATAAACACCACCCTTGACTTCACCGGCTCCAATCAGAGTCCTCGTAAAACGGTCCTGTAAAACACAGAGAGTATCAGTAAACATCGCAAGACATCCAGTCTGTCGGAGCAACTTAGCAACCGATAAGAGAGTACAATTGAGGTTTGGGACATAAAGAACATTCAACAATGTTAACTTTGCCGACAGTTTAAGACTACCACTCTTTGTAGCCATAACATAACTACCATCAGCAAAGCTTACAGGACAAGGTATGATACTCTCAATACCAGTAAGTAATGTCCTGTCCCCTGTCATATGATGGGAGGCACCGGTATCAATTATTACTTCACCCGTTTGTACCGTACCGTTCAGCTTGTCGGGTATAGGAGCAGGCTTTTGTTGTTCCAGAAGTGCAGTCAAGGAAGCCCATTGCTCTGCGCTTATTTGAGGAATCCCCCCATTCTGATTACTTGCAGATGTAGCCGCAGAAGCCGTCGAGACTTGTGTTGTATTCGCCCTGGATGTTCCATTGGACCTACCTCCACGTCCTCTGCCTCTACCGCTTCTTCCACCTGCTTGATTCCGCTCAGTAAACCATTCAGGAAAACCTATCAGCTGCCAACACTCCTTCTTCTCGTGTCCTGGTCTTCCACAGTTGCTACAAACAACCGATCCTCGACGACCAATATTCGCAGAATCTTCACCTCCACGCTGCTCTCCTTTCGCAAGGAACCCAACTGGTGTTTCTTTAGGTTCAAGACGAGCTGCACCAATCCTCTTCTCTTCACGCACAACTCTCTGATACACCGAGCTGAGATCGGGTAAACTCTCCAACCCGATAAGATAAGTACAAACGTTTCCATACCTCGCCTCGTCCAAACCCATAAGAAACTGGTGCACCTTCTCCTCTTCATACTCCTTAGCGTATACATCAGACGCATCACATTTACACGACGGAAGTGGTTTACAGTTGAGTAACTCATCCCACTTATGTGACAACCTCCCGAAGTAGTCCATCACACTAGACCCATCTTGCTTGCACGAAGCCAGCTCTGCTTTGAGCTGATAAACACGTACTGCACTTCCTACAGAGAAACGCTTCTTCAACTCAGTCCACATCTTGAACGCATCGGGTGAGAAAGGAATCGTCGATCGTATAGCTGGAGAGATAGACGCTCGTATCCACCCTACAATCATCGAGTTTGCCGTTCTCCACATCTCTGCCTCAACAGGCTTGTCTTCCTCCGATGGCATCTTCAAACTACCATTGACAAAACAAACCTTCCGTTTTGCTCTGAGAGCATTCTCTAACTCCAACGCCCACTCGGCGTAATTATCTCCCGTCAAGACTACCGGAGATATCGTCGTACCCGGGTTGTCAGACGGAGCAAGATAGTACGGAGACATTTTTCCATCCGCTGCAACCCCCGATGACTTCACTATATCCCCACTCATGTTTTCACAATCTCTCGACTAAACACAGAAAAAACAGATGTTGTTTACCTTTGAAGGCTCTGATACCATGTAAATTAAGAGATATGAGGGAGAACTTGTTACTTTACATCATCACCCTAACGTGATATATATACAGCTCGATGGAGGAGATCTCGTATAACAACTTAGACCTTATCACAATCTTACGTGATCTCCGCTTTGTACTTATCTTTACAACATATATATTTCATATACAAGATTATGTTGGTTCTAGAACTATCTAGAACCTTAACATATCATAATTGGCCAAGATAGAATGTAACTAGTCTCACCAGATTGAAAGAGTTGAAGTTTCTAAAACCGGATTAGGAAGTAATCCTGACAAGAGAACCAGAAGCTCGAACGACCATAGCTCTAAGCTATATCCACCACATTCACACCACAGAGTCATGACACTATAAACAAGATATAACCAACATGGACTAAACAAATATCATGGGAGTAAGGACAATGTACCAGACCATAACCGCGGAAGGAAAACCAAGCTTCATAAAAGCAGGAATGTGGCTAAGAGCCTCTATGGAGAAACCGGTCCATGTTTGAGAGCAAGAACGTGAGAACTTAACATAACACCAGAGAAGAATGACGTTGAGCCAATAAGAAACAGAGATAGCAAGAGCAGCTCCCTTGTGTCCTAGACCAGACTTCAGCACCAAGACCCAACAGAGAAGCACGTGAAGACAAGTAGTGATTCCAGAGCATACAAATACAGGGAACACATTGTTCTGCGTTTGCAAGAACCTGTTTAGGCATTGAAGAAGCGCGTAGGCGAAGATGCTTGGGATCATGTATTGAGCGTATGAGCCTGCTAGCTTGGCGATGGATTTGTCTTGGTGGACGAAGACCAGGATGTTTTCAGTGTAAGACCAAACGATCGAGAGAGGGATAGAGAGTATGAGAAGAACAAACATTGCTCTCTGCATGTAGATGCCTAGCTTCCCATACATCTTTGCTCCGTATGATTGGCCACAAAGTGTTTCCAACGCACTCGCTGTGCCCATCTGTTGGAAAAAGAAATTGAATAAAAACACAGATCCATGGTGTAGAGATAGAGAGAGAGAAGAACCAGGAAAGTGAAGCCGGTGACCGAGGCAAAGGAGGTGGCTATGGAGGCAGCGGAGAGAGGAAGTGAGCCGAGATGGCCAACGAACATGACGGAGATGACTTGGAGAGAGTATTGGAGGATGCTGACGCCGATGAGTGGAGCAGAGAGCCAAAACTGCTTCTTCACCTCTTCTTTTACACTCTGCATGTCACTGTTGTCTCCGGTCACATGTTGAGCCGCCGGCGAAACTGTTGTAATCTCCTTGTCCACTTTTTCTTGCTCCATTTCTTTTGAACATTCCTTCAACAAACCAAATATCTTTTTTTTTTTAAATATATATATATATATATATATATATATATATATATATATATATATATATATATATATATCTCACCCTCGGTTTTAGGTTAATGTTTAAGTTTGTTTGTTATCACTTGATAATCAGTCGCTATTTATCACACTACGAATCAAATTTTTTAGCATTGACTAGATATTTTTTTAACAAAATTTCGTCATTTGTGACAACAAAAGGATATAATATGTTGCATGTCTTATCGATCGTCGTAATTGTTTGTAAACTAACGTTAACGACAACAAAACAAACAAGAGCACTCTTTTTTAAGTAGACATCAGTCACATCACCTTAGTTTATCATCTGAGTCAATCAATCGACACAAATTTGACAAACACTAATTGATTTGAGGTGGATAGATTGATTATAAGAGAAGGAGAGGAAAAATAAATAGAACTCTTACTGCATCCAGCAACGGTTCTTTTAGGCTTTCGGTACTTGTATTACATTGCCTTAAGAGTTCACTTGTCATATACGCTTCCACTGGAAAAACCCTTGTCTTGACCTGCAAGGTCCAAATTTCATCAGAGACGCGTTACTATTTTATAAGGGATCGTAACATATAATCTGCTACAAACTGAATTTTATTGGGTTGACTTCTTTATCACAATAAGTATAAGCAAAGTCAAGGGTATGACCCACCTGATCCATGGAAGATGTGGTTCAGGATGTCCAATTTCAATATCCTTCAGATTCAACAGATAAAGAACCAAAGAAAAGTTGAGAGAGATCAAATCAAATCAGAAGAAAGAAAGTACAGATCCGATTCACATGTAAAGAAAAATAGTCAAGAAATGTGTTGAGTAGGTCAGTCACATATAAAGAAAAACATTAAGTTGAAATATTTGAGTTCTGTAAGTCAAAACAAACAAAGGAACAACACTAACTAACCTGCTGCAACAAAAAGAAAGAAAACAGATAAAATTCAGACGAGAATGGTTCTATCGTCTTTCAATAATAAAAAGCGAAGGAAAGGGAAAAAAGAAAGAAAGTTTCTCCTCGTCTGTTTTCTCAGAGATTCTTAATAAAGCAAAATTAAAATGAGAAGCAGCTATCTACAATACGTAACAGTTTTGTTACATGAAGGAACCAATAATTAATTAAGGGCAGTGGAAGTAGTTGACCATTTAGTGAAGCAAGAGCGATCGGAGCAGAGCCGGTCTTGGGGCACAACCGACTACCGACTGAAACATTTACCTTGAATTCCTAAAAAGTATTGAATTAATTTATACGAACAGATATCTTTAAATTGTTTTATAATTTTTTTTTACTAAAACTCTTACTAAATTATTAAGACCCCTAAAATCTAAAACCGCCCCCGGATCGGAGAATCAAGCTCGTCAAGCAGAATTCCAGTTTTTACGTTCCTAGCTTGCCTTCCAAGCGAAGAGCTTTCGCCACATTACAATTAGTTGGACATAGACTGACTGATGTCAGAATGTTAAGTCATCATTCGGGAGAACAAGAGATGATCCCAAACTAGTAAGAGAGGCCCTCTTTTCGTGTCGGTTAAACCTGTAGTGGACCACTAGCTAGAGAACATGCCGGGAATATGGAAATATATGTAGCTAGTAGCTGCAGTTACATCTGCACTGAGGCGGATTAGCTCTCTATAAATCCAAGGGAGGAATTGATTACTTGTGATGCAAGAAAGCTTATTTCAGTTATTGCATTAAATGATTAATGTTGTTCTTTATATATGAGGACTGATGTCTTATCGTGCAGGAAACGGAACCACTGGCACATGGATGTTTCTTGTTTCAGAGTTCAAAGACATGACTATATCTTTTTTTTTTGCTAAAAAACATGACTATATCTTACGAATTCAAAATTTGTTTCGGATTGATCATAATCGGTAGGTATAATGAGCAGTCATAAAAAGGAAGAAAAATCGTAGGCAATGACGTAATATTTGTGCTGAAAATTCGTTTTAGGATATGTGGGGTTTTTTTTTTTGGTATACCTGCCATTTTTTTCTTTATTGGTGTGGCCAGTGGCCTCCACAAAATGTCAATCCTTTCCGAAATTGTGGTATTCAAGAACCTCTGATCGAAAAAGGATGATGAATAATGATTATGTCATATCCGATGAATTCTATGGTCCAAAACGGTTTATCAATTTTTAACTGTAATTGTTGACCTTAATATAAACATAATCTTTGTTGTGACCGTTTCCTATAAGCTTTTACATAAACATAATCATACTTTGTAGCTAAGAAAACAGTAATGTTTGTCGCCCTATTTATGATAAGCGATCGGTCATCTTAAAACAACTATAGATGATACAGTTGAAAAAAAAATATAGATGGTGTTTGGTTGATATTATATATGTTCTGAAAACATTTATAGTTGAACTGGGCCGTAAAAACTTAGAAATTTGCATGGGATTGAGAACTAAGACCATCTCCATTGGTACACTAAAAATCACTCTATATTTCACTCTAAAATAGAGTAACTCTATTTTAGAGTGAAATTATTCTATTTTAGAGTGAAATATAGATTGATTTTTTTTGTTTACGAGATGAAAAGTAAGAATTATTTACAATTGATCTGAGCCGTCGAAACTATAGTTGCATAAACAGAGGCGGCTACACGTGGCCGAGCAACACAAGGATTGGACCCCACTTTATTGGTTCACCAACCCCCGTGGACCCTATAGCTGACGAGTCCACATCAGAAAGGAGATTTTCTTCCTTTTAAAGCTGATAAATTTTTTTTTTTTATCATTGGTTTAAAAGTGATATTCATTCTTTCTTTCTTATTAAATTTTTATTTGAAAAATGCTTAGCATAAACTGAAAGATATTTTTTTTCTTTTTTTCTTTGACATCAAACTGAAAGATCAAATTAAGAACGTGGAACAAATTCATATATTTTTCACATAATCGTATTGTAAATTTATAAATGAGACCCGCATATATAAAATAATAAAAAGAAAGAAAATATTTTCTAGAATTTTACCAAAAAAAAAGATATTTTCTAGAAGTTACCTTATTTCAACGACCAGAGAATTAAAAGCTTTGACTAATTTTGTCAAATATACACAAATTCACACTAAATTACCCCCAATTGTACGCTATGCACAAGCACCAATTATTTTACCACACATACATACATACGCATGCTTTTTGGTTTCCAACTTTCTCTATAAATAATAATAGTACACACGCATTATCGGCAACAGGGTGCAAACAAAAGCAAGAAAGCATTACAAACAGAGAAAGAAATCAAAGAATGGGGAAAATGGAGGTAGAGCGGAAAACAACAGGCTGGGCTGCGAGAGACCCATCTGGTTTACTCTCTCCTTACACCTACACTCTAAGGTTCGTTTTCTCTTCTTTCGTCTATGGTATGAATCTTTATCTGTTTTTAATAATCATCATTTGGGTTTTGAATCTGATCGTCTGTGTTACAGAGAGACAGGACCAGAGGATGTGCACATAAGAATCATATGCTGTGGAATCTGCCACACCGATCTCCATCAAACCAAAAACGATCTCGGCATGTCAAACTACCCCATGGTTCCTGGGTAACTCTTCTTTCTTGATCTGCTTATAGCCAAGAAAGTCTAGAATGAATCTAAAAAACTGGGTTGATCATGTTCTTCAGGCACGAGGTTGTAGGGGAAGTGGTGGAGGTTGGATCAGATGTGAGCAAGTTCACCGCAGGTGATATAGTTGGAGTTGGTTGTCTCGTTGGATGTTGTGGAGGTTGTAGCCCCTGCGAGAGAGATCTGGAACAGTATTGTCCCAAGAAGATCTGGAGCTACAACGATGTCTACATCGATGGTCAACCTACACAAGGCGGTTTTGCTAGAGCCACCGTCGTTCACCAAAAGTAAACATTCTTTTCTTTTCTAACGTTATGACTTTCTATACTGAAGAAAGAACTAATGATCTTTATTTAATCATATGGTTTCATTGGATTTTAGGTAATTAATATTAGTTTTTTTTTAAATTAAAAATCATAATAGTTTGTGTTATTCGACTAGTTACAAGATGTTTAGCAGGAAAATCAGATGTTTTGCCCAAAAAACTATGTGGTAATCTTGGTCTTGTTCAACTAACGATCTTCGTATTGTTCAACTAATAAATTTTTAAATCATGCTCTGTTAAAAATACAAAGAGGAATGAAATCATTTGTTTACACTCTGTGATAATCTTGGTCTTCTTCAACTAACGATCTTGGTTTTGTTCAACTAATGAACATTAGGAAATGCTCTGTTAAAAATACAAAATTGGAATAAAATCAATATTAAATTATTATATAATCTAAATGCTATATGCGATATTTTATGAACTTGAATGATTTAAAATACTAATCGACCTTTCAAACAGGATCTTTAGGTTCTGAATTCTTGTGCTACAAGTTAGGGTATGTATTGCTAAAGGGTCAATTTGTGGTCAGGTTTGTGGTGAAGATTCCAGAAGGAATGGCGGTTGAGCAGGCGGCACCACTACTGTGCGCCGGTGTGACGGTGTACAGTCCACTGGCTCACTTCGGTCTGAAGCGACCAGGCCTAAGAGGAGGCATACTAGGGCTGGGTGGAGTTGGTCACATGGGTGTGATAATAGCCAAAGCAATGGGTCACCATGTGACTGTCATAAGCTCATCAAACAAGAAGAGAGAAGAGGCTTTGAAGGATCTTGGAGCCGATGAATACGTGATCGGATCCGACCAATCGAAGATGAACGAGTTGGCTGATTCAATGGATTACATAATCGACACGGTCCCTGTTCATCATGCACTTGAGCCTTACTTGTCTCTGCTTAGGCTTGATGGGAAACTCATACTCATGGGAGTCATAAGCAATCCATTACAGTTTCTCACTCCTCTGGTTATGCTTGGTGAGTCGATTATTTTTAAGAATTGAATAATATATAATAAACGGTTATAGAGGATTATCAATTTGGGTTGTGATGATGATTTTAATTAGGGAGGAAAGTGATAACGGGGAGCTTTATTGGGAGCATGAAGGAAACGGAGGAGATGCTTGAGTTCTGTAAGGAGAAGGGTTTGAGTTCGATCATCGAAGTTGTGAAGATGGATTATGTGAACACTGCGTTTGAGAGACTCGAGAAGAACGATGTGCGTTATAGGTTCGTGGTTGATGTCGAAGGAAGCAAACTTGAGGCTTGAGTTACTTGAAATAAAAACATCTTTTGTTCTTCTTTACAAACCCGATGATAACCTTTTATGTCTGTTTGTGAGCATAAAAATGATTTGTCGTTGCTTTTCATGTGAAAGCGTATACTTATTTGGATTTAAACATCTTTGTTTGAGCATTTTTAATCATATGATATTTCTATGATGGGTTAAGTTACTGGCCTTGAGCCCTTAGTTCGGGTTGGAACCGGGACTATAGGATAGAAATAATATTATTCGATCCAAAAGTGACTAAAAGCAAAAGCGAACTAAACATACGACTTAGACAAAAAAAATTGATGCCGTTGCTTATGCGGTGGTTGAGGAATATGAGGTGATTGTTTGTTGCTTGATTTACAATATGGACCTTTGGTGATGTCATGTTTATCAAAGTGAATGGTAGTTAGGTTAGTGGGGACTAATTTCAATAGCGTTGTTGAATTTCTGTGTATTACATAATACACACACACGAACGTTGCTGTTGATTGTAAATTTCAATACACATTCGGTGGTGCAGATGGGTCAATAATGCGTAGTTGGTAGATAAAGACACGCATCTCAGTGCTATGTGACAACTTTGGGACCAGACCAGCGAGCATGGCAAGAATATTTAGGTTCAAAGTTGGAGATAATTCAGCACACTTTTAGCATTTTTATATGATTCTTGTCTTCTTCCTCTTTTATATATTTTTACGACTAGTGGCTGGACGAATATCTTGATATTTCTAAATATTCAGATGCAAATTAGATATTTTAAAAGAACTACATACTAAATAAATTTACTCTCTACCAAAATTTGCAAAATGATTTTGATACGATATTCATTAGTAAGGTACTGACTGTATATAAAGTTGGAAATTTTTTCTCCAAATGTCACATTTTTTTATAAATGGCAAACTTATACAAGATTGACGCAAAATGTTAAAACTATCTACGACAAATAATGATTTGCCACCCATGTTTCTGATATATAACTCTAACTAAAAAGAAGAAAAACAACCGTAATTAATAGGATCTAAGTTGGTGGTTAACTACTTTTTAAGCTTTAGAACATTGATTAGAATTTTTTATCAAAAAAAATTGATTAGAATCACTATAGATAACATCTACGAGAAGGGGGCCAATATCCAACATGAAGGGTAAATTGGTGGATCAGTCCCAAAAAAGTATTATAAAAAATAGGTGAAATCAGTCTTTGAGAAATGGGCCCGAGGCGGAAATGGGCAACAGGCCTTTAACAATTTGTGCGTGACTGGTGAGTATTATATTAAAGAAAAGAGGAGGAGAACTGGCCCAAAACTAAAGACTTGTTACTCTACTTCACAGCCCTTTTAACAAATTAAATTTTCGATATTTAGATTTAGATTTAGATTTAAGATTTTAACCCTCGAACACTAGTCCTCTTATTTTATTCTTCTAACTTGGTCGTAGTATTAGATGAACGCAGAAAAGGTATATACTCTTTAAGATGCGTATGAGAGAGTCCGCTCCTTCCGTATTCTCTGTCTGAATTTGGGTGCTTTTCTTCTCTGTCGGGATTCTAGGTTTCAGAAATTTACATTATTTTGAAAAAAATAATTCCACTTTGGGTTTCACAAAATTATTGGTGGTTCTCTTTTTTATTTGTTCGTAGCGTATACATTTGATTGAAGTATTTTTATTTTCTTCTTAAATAAAACAAACAAGAAGTGTACTTTAATAATGCCGTACGATAAGACAGTATTTATAATGATTTGCCGACAAAAAAAATATATAGTGACTTTTTATGGTAATAAAAAAAGAAAGAAACAGGTCAAAAGAAGCCACTTAAGAGATGCCAAGTGTCAACACATAACAAGTGATCTATGTTTAAAATAGTAAGAAGCCTTTTGCCCTAAAATTCCCAAACTAACCATAAACAACATCTGTACTTTCCTTTTGTGGGCTCTTCTCCGCTCTCTGCTCTGTCTCTTTCTTTCTATTTCTAATTTCTAATTTCTAATTTCGATCACATTGATTTTCTTCTCGAGCAGATCTAGCGAGATCTGTTTTTCTCCAGTTAGATTCTTTGAAGAAGGTAATGTTTTAAAATTTTCGATTTTAAATTTATCTTAGCCTCGGTTTGAGCGGAGTTGACGATGTTTTTGTGTGAATGATGTGATGGATTTGATCAAAAAAAGGCGGTGAGAAATGGGAAGGGGAAAGATCGCGATTAAGAGGATCGATAACTCGACGAGTCGTCAGGTGACTTTCTCCAAGAGAAGGAACGGCTTGTTGAAGAAAGCCAAGGAGCTTGCGATTCTCTGCGATGCTGAGGTTGGTGTCATCATCTTCTCCAGCACCGGCAGGCTCTACGATTTCTCCAGCTCCAGGTTTCCCCCCTCTTCTCTCATTGGTTGACTTTTTTGATGGTATTGATTGCTCCATCGGGTTTTGTTGACCACAAACCAATCCTAAATCTCCAGTTTTTCAATTCGATTTTTTTTGTTGTTCTTGTTATCTAGAAATTCAATTCACTGAAGATTGACATAAACACCATCTTAGTCTTATGAAAAAAAATTGTACATCACTTGGTTGGTTGATTATCTAAATGAATGAGTTGAAAAGAAGAAAAAAAAACAAGGCCAAATACGGTTGTGTTTAAGAGTCATAGATTAATATGCGTTCTGTAACGGAATATGAGTTTTTTGATTTATGGGTTTTGTATATTATGTATGTTTCGATGCAGGACAGGACAAAATTAGAAAATGGGATAGGACTAGAATGATAGAGATTTGTGTGGAGTGTATAGATCATAAGGTGGACTTGAGTGTTTTCTCAAAACCATACTAAATTTAGTATAAACATGGAAAAAAGGGGCAGGAGAAACTCTAAATTCTTCTTTGGTTTGGTTTTGAGGTTTCTTAGAAAGAGTCGTCTCTCTTTTCACTGTTTACTTTTTTCTTTATTGGCAACTACTTGGTGGGTTTGATGTACCTAAAATGAGCTGCACTATCTAATGGTTAATATTTTAATACACTAGTGGGGGGGGAATCATTTTTGCTTTCGTGGTCATCCATAATCATCTTTTTACTATTTAATTTATCCAATTTGGAAAGAAACCATTCCATTTAAATGCCCAACTTGGTCATTGTATATTCTTTCTTTTTGGGAAAAGACATTACACGTATCAATCATCAAAATCCCTTCTGATTTTCTACTTTAGGAGGAATTCACTGAAGCAAAAAGAAAAGAAAAAACTATTGAGTAAAAACTAAAAAGGATTGTCAGAAATAAATGTAGATCCAGAAGAGTTGATGGTTCCATGAGATTAGATAGAAGAGGCAATGGTTCTAAAGGGTCCTACACATTTATGTCTCACTAATTCATACTTGCCAGCTGAAAACAATAACAACTGAATTCTGGTTTGGTGATTAGAGTTGGCCACTTGTACATAAGTTTTGTCTCTTCCTCTCATTATCTGCTTAAGCTTCATGCATCCTGTTATGTTTTCTGTGTGGCGAGTCTGTATTTTGGGTGCAGAGAATCATATTCCATGTAGGCAAAGTTGGCTTAGGCTAGCCTTATTTAAGTAAAAGTTCTGTCACTGAAGATATGTAAGGAGAAATATCGTAGTTGATGTTGCTTGGGTTACCTTACCTGCCAAACACACTCCTGCGGATATACAACCTAACCTTCTTTTTTTTTTTTGTCAGCATGAAGTCGGTAATAGAGAGATACAGAGATGCCAAATGTGACACCAATTCGGAAATGAACTCAGCTTCAGAAATCAAGGTATTCCTCTTTTGGTTCACTGTTTATTATCCCTCTCTATGGATTTCAACGAATAACTGACGGAGTCAATTTTTAAAATGAGTACGAATAGACCAAACAAGTAGCATAGTAAAACAAAGAGACAGTTACTTGGTTTAGCCTATTACAGCTTCGTTAGCATATTCCAACTTTTTGACTCCGCTCAAGCTGATCATGATCTCATATACACGTGTCATGGCACCTGACATAAAAAAATTTCTTTTTGTTTTTGTTTTTGTTTTTTTTTTCTGAACAGAAGATTACATACATTATGTTGCATTATCTTTTTCAAGAACCCATTCCAGACTTGATAACATGTTAATGCCTCAGAAAAACTATTTTCTCAGTTTACTTCACCTGAAAATAATTCTGTTATATTATAGTTTTGGCAAAATGAGGCTGCGATTCTTAAGCGACAGCTACATAACTTGCAAGAAAACCACCGGTATGTTTTTTGCATCCTCTTAGTTCGTCAAACACTCCATATTAACAACTATATGGAACCATGTAATAAAATGTCCAAGGCTCTAAGATTTGCGGAAAAGCAAAGCTATCTTAAAAAAGCATTTGCATTTTTTCAATAAGAATGTCGATATTAAAAAATAAAATGGCAAAACTGTTTTACCACCTCTTAAGGAATTTACCATGATGCTGGATATCTTCCCCAAAATCACCACTGTAAGATTGTTATCTCTACAACCTGGAGAATTGTCTCTAATGAATTAGGAAAGGTATATAGTTACTCTGGAAAAGTTTGCATACGCAAAAGTGATGAGGAAAGAGCTTGTGCTTGACAGGCAAATGATGGGGGAAGAGCTCTCTGGACTTAGTGTGGAAGATCTACAGAAACTGGAGAATCAGCTTGAGATGAGCCTTCGTGACGTACGAATGAAAAAGGTATTTGATGGTACGGCAAATAAGTCAGATTTTCATGAGTACTCTATATCTACTCTTTTCTTTTATTGACGTTTGTAGGAACAGCTGTTAATCGAAGAAATAAAAGAACTCAACCGTGAGGGGAATCTCGTGCACCAAGAGAATCTAGACCTCCATAAGAAAGTAAGCCTAATGCACCAACAGAACATGGAGTTACATAAGAAGGTATCTTTGAGTATGGGAGGCAGACTCATCTTTGTAAAAGCTACAACATGTTTTTTCTTCTAAATTGAGGACAATGTAATCTGGTCATTACTTGCAGGTTTCAGAGGTTGAGGGTGTGAAAAGCGCAAACAAAACTTCTCTTCTCACAAATGGTCTAGACATTGGAGGTAACTCGAGCGAACATGTCCATCTTCAGCTCAGCCAACCCCAGCAGCATGATGAAACACGTTCTAAAGCTATCCAACTAAGCTATTTTTCTTTCATTGCATGACATAATTCAGTTTGACCGTAACCTTGCCATTGAATAAGCAAAGCAAACACAAACATGATCAGAGATTGTAATATCACATCTCGATCAGAAACCAGCTTTGGATTTTTATTTTAGTTTCTCTGCAAAGAACATTGGTTTGGGGTTTTATGCATGTACTGTGATGGACCTGATGGTCGAAGAATGTAATGTTTTTCTTATCAGGTTCGGAGAAGCCTATCTATAATTAAGAGTATTTTTTAAAGATATTTCTTTTGCGTATAGATAGATAATCAATTTTCTATACAAAAATAAAATTAAAGTTGACATTGCTTTTAAGTAGTAACACGTTTTTCTTATCAGGTTCGGAGAAGCCTATCTATAATTAAGAGTATTTTTCCAAAGATATTTCTTTTGCGTATAAATAATCAATTTTCTATACAAAAATAAAATTAAAGTTGGCATTGCTTTTAAGTTTTAACACATGCAACATTATATAAAGCATGCGCGGCTGCATAGTATCAAGGGGTTTTGACAGGTCGACCTACCAAAAAATACAATGCATCTTAAAGCAGATGCAAACACACAGAGAACAAATATCTCACGTGCCATAAATTGAACGTACGTCACAGCCACCAGTATATCCTTCCAAATATTCTCCCTCCCCCCACCACGAGTAAGACATGATACTGCAGTAATACTTGACCACCAACTAAATATAGTTATTGTACAATGTAATATTAATCTTTTTTGAATTTTTATATACTCTCTGTACAACTCCAATTCAATTCATATTTGAAGTCTTCAACTACTTTTCAATTACTGGAATTGCAACTCTTCCTAGTGCATCTATGCATACCTCGTTTACTAGCGTAACCCTTTTCACTATTGTTAAGTTATAGTGTGTTTAGCATGTCACCACTCTCGTATATATTAGTCCAAAAAATTAGTCAAAAAACTCTAATATATAACATCGTTTTATAGGTATACCTAAATTCCTGCTCCAGCATCACTAAAATTATAAATAAAAATTATTTATATAAAAAGTAATTTGAGTTCATTTTTTTCAATTGAATAAGCTAAAATCATATGGAAGCTTATGATTTGGAGTCCTATGATTTGTGCGTTATATAGTTCACGTAATTAGTCGATTATCACATGATTCCTACAAGATTCTGATTATAGTTTCGGTTCGGTCCGAGAAAAAAGCTTTCCACTCAATCGCTGATAATATTCCGCGAAGGCGCGTGAGATTCCATCGCCTTTCTCCTCCAACAACAGCGATATCACATCATACCAAAACCCCTATAAAAGCTTCAACGTCGCCTCTTGTCTCTAACCCTTTACATCTCTCTCTCTCGTGCCACCACCTAACATTTTTTCACGTTAGCAATGTCAGCCGCCGCGCCCTCCGCGATCTCCGTCGCCACCAATCCCCTCAGGAGCCTCTCCCTCTCCTCCAGATCGCCTCTCCCCTCCGCCTCTTCCATCTCCTTCCCTCCTCCCCGCAACAACCGCCGACTCATCCTCGTCTCCTGCACCACCACCACCGGAGCCACCGACGGATCCAAACCCACGATCCTCGTCGCGGAGAAGCTCGGCGACGCCGGCGTGAAGCTCCTGGAGGATTTTGCGAACGTCGACTGCTCCTACAACATGACGCCCGAGGAGCTCAACACCAAGATCTCCCTCTGCGACGCGCTGATCGTTAGGAGCGGGACGAAGGTTGGCCGCGAGGTTTTCGAGTCGTCTCGTGGACGTCTCAAGGTTGTTGGACGCGCTGGTGTTGGTATCGACAACGTGGATCTGAGAGCGGCCACGGAGTTTGGTTGTCTTGTCGTTAACGCTCCCACGGCGAACACGATCGCTGCAGCTGAGCATGGGATCGCGCTTTTGGCCGCTATGGCTAGGAACGTTGCTCAAGCTGATGCGTCTGTTAAGGCTGGTAAGCTCCATTTACATGTGTTTGATGGTTCTTGTGGAGTGTACTGTAACTGACTCGTGAATAGTTTTATCTGAAAAATCTTGTTTTCGATGGTTCTTATGTGTGTGTGGTAATATTCAGTGTTATAGAAATAGGTCTAGACAGTAATCGGACATACACCAGAACATTTTTGTCTAGGCGTTCAAAAAAATCGGTCTGGTCACCTGTATAATCAATAGTGACATATAAAATGCATAATTGCTGCCTATCTGTTTTTGAACATTGGTAATATTACTGATTTATTGAGAGTTTTGTCTCTGGAAGATCTTGTTTGATGGTTCTACTTATGTGTGTGGAGTGACTGTAGTAATATTCAGTGTTCTAAAAATTGGTTTAGCCAGCAAATCAGACCTATTAAAAACGAGTTTTCTTGAAAGATTATAGAAGTAAGTAGGTCTAGGCGTTCAAAAAAGTCGTATAATTAATAATCCCCTCACATTACCGCCTACCGATTTCTTGAACATTGCTAATCTTACCGACTCCTCTAGAGTTTTGTCTGAAAGATCTTCTTTGATGTTCTTATGTATGGAGTGAGTGTAATATTAATGACTCAGTGAATAGTTTTATCTGAAAGTTTTTTTTTTTATAATCTCTCTGTAATGAATGAACAGGGGAGTGGAAGAGGAACAAGTATGTTGGTGTTTCACTCGTCGGCAAGACTCTTGCAGTGTTGGGATTCGGGAAAGTTGGGACTGAAGTCGCTCGTCGTGCAAAAGGTCTCGGGATGCGTGTCATCGCTCACGATCCCTACGCGCCAGCAGACCGTGCACACGCCATCGGTGTTGAGCTAGTTGGCTTCGGCGAAGCCCTCGCCACCGCGGATTTCATTTCTCTCCACATGCCTCTCACGCCGGCAACATCGAAGATACTCAACGACGAAACCTTTGCCAAGATGAAGAAAGGAGTTCGCATCGTGAACGTTGCTCGTGGAGGTGTGATAGATGAAGACGCGTTGGTGAGGGCCCTTGATGCTGGTATCGTTGCACAGGCTGCGCTTGATGTTTTCACTAAAGAGCCGCCGGCTAAAGACAGCCCTCTGGTGCAGCACGAGAGGGTCACTGTGACGCCTCATCTTGGTGCCAGTACGATGGAGGCTCAGGAAGGAGTTGCCATTGAGATTGCTGAAGCTGTTGTTGGAGCTTTGAACGGAGAGCTCGCTGCTACTGCGGTCAACGCACCTATGGTTTCTGCTGAGGTTCTGACGGAGCTGAAACCGTATGTGATGCTAGCTGAGAAGCTAGGGAGACTAGCGGTGCAGCTGGTGGCTGGAGGAAGCGGCGTGAAAAACGTGAAAGTCTCGTACACGTCATCGCGTGCCACTGACGATCTAGACACCAGACTTCTACGAGCCATGATCACTAAGGGAATCATCGAGCCAATCTCTGACGTATATGTGAACTTAGTCAACGCTGATTTCACAGCCAAGCAGAGAGGTCTGAGACTCTCGGAGGAACGTGTGGTCTTGGACGGGTCACCAGAGAACCCGTTGGAGACGATAACCGTGCAGCTAGGAAACGTGGAGTCGAAATTCGCGAGCTCGTTGTCTGAGTCAGGAGAGGTCAAAGTGGAAGGAAAGGTGAAAGATGGAGTCCCGCATTTGACAAAGGTTGGATCGTTTGAGGTGGATGTGACTCTTGAAGGTAGTATCATACTGTGCAGGCAGGTGGATCAACCGGGTATGATCGGTACGGTTGGGAGCATTCTTGGAGAGTCTAATGTTAATGTGAACTTCATGAGCGTTGGAAGAATCGCACCGAGGAAGCAAGCTATTATGGCGATTGGAGTAGATGATCAGCCGAGCAAGGAGACTCTCAAGAAGATCGGTGAAATCCCAGCGGTGGAGGAGTTTGTTTTCCTCAAGCTTTAGTCTGGTGTGTTGTTTTGATTATTGAATGTGAGGATTTTTATTTTTCTTTTGTTGGGTTTTTAGGCAATAAATGTTATCTTGGCTTTCTTGCAGTTCTGGTAATGTCTGAGACTTAGAGAGAGAGTAGTGGTCTCTTTGATATATTCAACTTCATGGTTCATTATTCGAATGCCTCTTTCTTCTTTGGGTTACCCGTTTTCCTGATTAATTTAGATACAAAATCAAAGACACCTGTGTGGAGCAAATTGCCTATTTGTTCGTTTTTCTTTCCCTCTCGTCTACAGGCCTTTGATAACCTTAGTCAGCAATTTCATCACAAACATTAAAATCATGATACTAAACTGTTCAATTTACTTTGAATAATTGTACATTTTATAACTGAAAAAAGACGTCGGTATCGAAAACTGTTATTTTACTTTTTGACGAGATTCGGTTGCATGCACAATTGTCGAAATTCTACAATCACACATATCTAAATACAGTGACTAGTTTGTTAATAGTGTATTACTTGAAGACTTGTGTTTCTCTTAAATATACTTTTGCTTTCGTTGTTTTTGTCTTTTTTTTTGTTTTCTTTTTGCTAAGAATGTAAATTTCACTAAGTGAACAATGGGCAGATTGGTACAAGTTATGAGCTTGGATCTCGGGCACTAAATATTAGGTCTAGCAAGTTCGATGAACTCAAAACTAGAGGGTGGTATTGGGTCAGGAAGTTTAGTGGAATTGAATATGACTGTAAGTAGGATTCTTAAAATGGATTTGATTGGATTCGTTAAAAGATGAGAAGGATTCTAATAGAATAGTTTGTAATACATTTTGATTTTTGTGAAGGGTTTAAATGGAGTTTGTTTCCAAATCAAAGCGAAGATAAGTAGGTCTCGTTATAAACAAAGGACAGAACCTCAAATAAGAACACAACAGAGAAGATGTATCAAGATCAGCCTCAAAATGACAACCAGCTGGTCTAACTCGCTTCTAAGCTAGCAGACGAGAGACCATGGACAGAGGTCGCTTCTAACCTAGTGAAACATTTGCTACAGATCCCTAAATTTTTTTTTTTTAAAATTATATAGATTTAAGTTCCCAAAAAATATTTTTTTGCCCCTAAACTTGTAAAAAAAAAAAATTACATAAAAATGATTTCAGACTCCCAAAATTTCAGGGCCGGCCCTGCTAGCAGCTCTCGGACAGTGAAACGCACGCACGAGTATCTCCGGTGAAGCAGGCGGTAGATGACAGGCTTAATCCGGCCACTCCACACCGGAAAGTAACTCAAAAAAATACCTTGAGCAATTGATTCAAGAGGCACGCACAAACTAACAAACAAACAAACAAGGATCTCCTTCTTCTGGTCTTTGAAGTGCAGGCAGATACAAAAGAATCCACGCAAACAAGCGAATCAAATTGCTTGAAGAGAGAGACAAAAGCACACCTGGAAATTCACCATGCTTTGCTGAGAGAGATACAAAAGAATCTACGAGGAGAGGTTCTACAATCCCAAAAGACAGTGTTAAGATTGATGTCTTTGGACACTTGGCGGACTATCGGGTGTTGGTATATGGGTACACGTGCCACGATACTCTCGATAATCTCCTTTGGAAGTGGTGGGTTCTCTGAAGTTTGGTTATCTCCCGAGTTGGAGAGAGGGAAAGTTGAATGAGAAGAATTAATGGGTCCGATTTGCTTAGGCAATCATTAAATTGCAGTTACAACATCGACGTCAGCAATTACTGTCATGCATGTAGTCACGTTACTTGTTAGGGTAAACCCTATAGAATTTCTCATTTTGCTACGCTTTAATTTCACCTCACCATCGTCTTCGTCATTTCTCTGACCAAAAATATATACAGTAGAACCTCTATTAATTAATACTCGATAAATTAATAATCTCTATAAATTGATAAATTTTTCTGGTCCCTAATTGGGCCGGTTCAAAATATGACACAAATCGATAAAATAATAAGATAATAATTTTTAGAAAATTCTATGTAAATATATATGGTCCCATTAAAATCATAAATTAATAATATATCTATATATACATTTCATATATGTACAAACTAAACATTATATTGTTATTTTATATTCACAATAAAAATACCTCTATTTTTTCTTAACATTTCAATATATTTTGAAAATATTTAGTAGAATTATATCGAAAACCACATATAAATTACATGAAACATAAAAATATAAACCAAGTAATATAATAAAACAATGTGAAATTCAAATTTCTAAAATTTTATAAATGTATATACGGTAAAATCAAATATATATTTATTTTATAAATAAAAATAGAAAAAATAAGAAAAATTAATAAAATTTTGTAAAAAAATAGGAAAATTTTGTAAAATAATATCTCTATAAATTAATAAAATTTCAAAATTCTAATATTATTAATTTATAGAAGTTTTACTGTAACTTGTTTATTAATTCTGATCATCAATTATTTTTCCCTATTTGTTTTTACGAGTAACACGTAACAGTTTTTTTTCAAAAAAACTTATTCCTTCTTCATTTCACCTTCCCAAACGGGACATCTTTTACAAATAGTAGCATGATACGCACACAGAAGAAAGGAAAAGATAAATTTACAATGATTATTATAGAATCGCACATGAAGCTGGAAACATCACCCTCGGAACTGAGAGAAAAAAAAAAAAAGCTCTAAGCTTTCATTGGTCCCCTTGGATCTTAATTATGGGTTTATCTCATTAAAAGTCATGTATTGGGCTGAACGAACTTGGGCCTAAAATTGTGAAACTTCATTCCAAATCGGATAATGAAAATGATTAGTCAGTTTATGACTTTATATATATAAATGTGTGAAGATGTTGTATTTAAGTCAGGAAAAATTTCATAAAAATACGCAAACTAAATTTCGTCAAAATTTTTAATATCTAATTTTTTCACTACCCAATTTAGTACTCCAACTAATTATTTTATTTATTTTAATACATAAACATTTAAATTTGTATCCATTTTAATACCTAATTTTTTTTATTTTAATTAAAAATACTACTAATTTTCAAACAAAATTTATTCTCCAAAATTACAAAAAAAAAATCTCAGGAATTATAATTTTTTTTTCTGTTTGAGAAATAAAAGTAACTAAATTGTGTATAATCTTAAAATTCGCAATAAAATTTATAAATATTGAATTTAGTTTTGTTGCTGAAACAGAAAACAAATTTCTTATTTCCTTCAGATTTACGGTTTTTGTTTATGGTCTAGGTTTTGGATTTAGGGTATGCAGTTTGGGCTTAGGGTTTAGGATTTGGATTTAGGGTATATGATCTGGATTTAGGATTTAGAGTCTACGGTTTAAAACTTAAGATTTAAGGTTTAGATAACAGCATTAACATCGTTAAAATTTGTGTTTTTTAAGCTATTTTTAATTTAATATAATATTTTTATTTAATTATTTTCGTGGTAATTTGATTGGTCCTAGAGAGTGTAGTAAATTTAAAGGTTCACATTAGGAGGTGAACCTAAATTTTGTTCGAATAGGATAATGATAATTATGATATTTTCCATATAAATCAATCTAAGAGTCTTAGAATATTTTTAAATAATCAAAAGTGTTAAAATGCAATATTAAAAAAATATTTTTTATTCATTAGTTGATCATAGTTTATAGTGTCGGTGGCTCAGGGCATACACAATGACAACCTCTAATACATATGAGTTTGCAAGGTTCCTCACAAGATCCAAACATTTGTGGGTTTACCGGCTTGGAAACTTGAAGATCCAATAACGGTAGAGACTTTTCTTCTTGTAAAATAGGTTTCGCCTCAACAATCTGAACTGTTATGGATATCACCACTACAACTATAAAGAAATAAAAATAAATAAATAAATATAAGTAACACAATCTAATTATTTATGATCATATATGTCGAGATTATTGAACTTACCAGTAAAAGCTAAAAAGACGACAAAAGCAAACTTGAATGAACACATCACTGCAGAAAATTGTGTTCGTTTCGACGACGGCAAGGTGAATATATATAATTATATATGTTCTCGACAATGTATAATGTTTTTATAGAACAGAAAATGTGATAAAATCAAACTTTTTATATAGGTAAGAAAAGAAAAATCTGAAAGACTAAAGATTAAATCTCTTAAAGTTTTATAGAACCGAAAAATGTGATAAGATCAAACTTTTTATATATGGTATAAGAAAAAAAATCTGAATGATTAAATCTCTTTACAAAAATGAATAGTTGACTATATTTAATAGCAGTATTATATATTACACAGTATTCTTAAAATGGTCTACGGAGAAGATTTGTATGGGAGAACTTCCAAATGTTGGCAACCAAGGTTTGTAAGTTATCCTCATTGGGATAAAAATTCAGTTGACCCCATTATATACCAATCTACCACTGTTAACAAAACCTCCCTTTTCTCTTCGGTTTCAACCATCCACTTGTTAATTGATGGGCCTAAGGCCCAAATACTATTTAGCTAGATCCATTAAAGTCACAATTAAGCTTACTAAGATCTGTATAGTACTATTATTATTATCAACTAGATGGGTTTCTATGTGAAAAATGATAATCTATTAAAATTATTTCATTTAAATATGTAAATTAATTTTTATTTTTATTAATTTTAGGTTCATTAGTTTTCTAAAAACTATAAAGTAATCATTTGTATTTTTCTATTTAGTTTAATTTTAAATTTGATTGTATCTAGATTAGCTAATTTTCAAATTTTGAAATGATAATTTTATATTATTATTATTTTTAAATAAATAAAATTTTAGTTAATAAATTTTAGTTTTGTTTTATTTTAAAACATTTATCTCATGAAATATTTTTACTAAACCTAATGAACCGAATGATAATCATCAAATGTCTGGTATAGACACCACTTCGCTAGAAGACCACTGAAAAACACACGGGAACCAGAGCATGTCGTGAAATAAGCACATTGGATGGGCGTGCTTTGGCCGTGTCTCTGGGGCAAAATCGAATGTGTATAATACCTTTTTTAGGATCTTAAACTAAGACCTTTTTTCTATGACTTCTCATTCTCAACGAAAATAAGAAGACCAAGAATGAAAATAAAAAAGTCTAGCCCATGCATCCATTTATAAATATATACTCTCCATCCCCTTAAGCTTTCTAAATTATTTTATTGTAACTTAGTTGTAAACAGTGTGGTATTTATAAACTTGACTAGTCTTATCCTTACATTGAGTAATATATTAAACAGTTTCAAATATTTAAATATCCACAAAAATATAAGTATTTATATAGTTTTTGATTTGATATAATGATATATAGAATGACATGGATGCTTACGTGGCGAAACGAAAAGATGCAACAAGGAGATCAAGAAGTATATGTTAACGTCGAAAGAGACAGACGTGTGTTTGGAGGGTTGTGTTTGGCGTGGTGATGATGTTCAAGAGATTAGTGCTTTGGTCAGAATGATGCAGTTAGTGTTATCTTTTGTTTCATGTTTCTCACGGTGTTGTCTTCGGCAAAAGGGTTACAAAGTACGAGTCATTATTATGAAGCTTGTGAAGAAATGAATAGATCATCACAATCATGAGAAGAGATCATGAGAAAATCTTTTCTTGTCTCGAGCTTGAAGCTATGGAAACTGAAATAGGGAAGCTCGTTGTGACGACGACAAGGGAACATCAAGAAGAGGAGAAAGAGATTAGGGAGAAAGTAAGTGAATGGATTCAATGTTCATTGGTTGGATCCAAAGAAGTAGAGGCAGTCATGGAAGAGGTTGAAGAGGGACCCGAAGGATTGTTCAAGGTGATGATACAAGCTAGAGTCTCTTTTCTGAACATCATATCCACTTAAATCAATATGGGAACACGATATGAGTATATATTGCTCTGAATCAAGATGAATCGTTTGGTTTTGAAGTCTTGATTTGGCTTTTTTTTTTCCTTTTGTTTGTTGATAGAGAAATTATACATGCATTCATGTATTAGAGGATGTGTGTTTGTTGTAAGTTTGAAACTGTCCAGGTTTAAACAACTCTTGTAAAGTTTTATGTACGCATAAACAGTAGTTTTAAATATTATATTTTCCATATAAATCAATTTAAGAATATTCTCAGAATATTTTTAAATAATCAAAAGTGTTAAAAAACAATGTTATAACAAATATTTTTATTCATTAGTTGATCATAGTTTATAGTGTTAGTGGCTCAGGGCATACACAATGACAACTGAATTCAAAAGCAATGACAACTCATGTCGACGCTCCTGGACACTTCATCGGTTCCGATTTCGATGCCGGCTTCGATGTTGATAACTTAGACTTAGATGTTTTTTTTTTGTAAACTGGCATAAAACTTAGATGTTCTCAACGGTAACTTCCCCTCTCTCTTTGTTATGATTTTTCATCTTCTCGTAATCTGTGGTTTCGAGTTTCACTTGGCACGTTTTTGAATAGGGCCTGGATTGTTAGTTGATGTTCCAAGAGATAAGAACAAGATCACAGGTCTTGTTGGCTTCCTCTGTTCTGTATCTTGTTTGGTGATGTGTGATTCGTAACGTGGGGAGTTTCTTACATACAGCTGAAGTTATGGAGTCTCTGAACATTCCCAAAGGAATAAAGCGTGTTCTGTTTAGAACTTCAAACATAGACAGCTTTAGTCTCTGTTTCCCTCTGACTAACTTCTTTTGAACTGTTGAGTTTGAGTCTTGTGTTTTTCTTTTTAAGAGGGCTCATGTACAAGAGAGAAGAGGACCTAAGCTTCGTGGGATTTTCAGCCGATGGTGCCAAATGGTTAGTCGAAAATACAGACATCAAGCTTGTGGGTACAGTTATTACCATTATATACTTGGTATCAGCTGAACCAACCAAATCAGATGTAAACCGGAATCACATAATGAACATGGCATTCAAATACAGGGGTTGATTATCTTTCGGTTGCTGCCTATGATGATCTGGATTCTGCGCATATTGAGCTTCTGAAAACAAGGGTACTTTTATATGTGCATATATCTATATATAGATATGTGTGTGTTTTATCAGTGAGAGTTGAGGTCTACATTTGATTGGTTTCTTTAGGAGATAATACCAGTGGAAGGTTTAAAGCTGGATGAAGTGGAAACAGGATTGTACTACATGAACTGTTTGCCAATGAGATTGGTTGGAGCTGAAGGAAGTCCAGTGAGATGTGTTTTGTTGTTTTAGAGAGAAACTCAACTCATCTCCGACGTCATATGATGAATATAATAAGCAAGAACACATGAGTTATGATCACTCTTGAAATCTGATGCCTACGTTTTGGTTTATATTGCTCTGAATCAAGATGTCTTTTTTTTTTTTCCTTTTGTTTGTTGATAGAGAATTTAAACATGCATCCATGTATTAGATGATGTGTGTTTGTTGTAAGTTTAAAACTCGTCCAGTTTTTAACAACTCTTGTAAAGTTTTATATGCTTATAAATATATATAATTTTGAAGCTTAGAAAGAGGGATGTAGAGAGAGAGAGAGAAAGAGACGAACGCATAAGCACAAGTTTTAAATGTTTTTCTTTTGACTAAAACTAGTTTTAAATGTTTAGAGTAGGACAATAACAATTAGTATATTTTTCCATATAAATCAATTTAAGACTATCTCCACTGTATTCCCTATTTTTTTATGTACAATAGAGGAACTCTATAATAGACATTAGTTTTTCTCCAATGTATTTTTCTATTTTTTCCTCTAAAAAGGAATAATCTTAGAAGATTCTTTTATTATTTTACAGTTAACACCTTATATCTGTAAATGTTGAAACAAATATTTTTAATTCATATTAGTTGATCATAGTTTATAGTTTTGGTGGCTCAGGGCATACACAATGACAACTGAATTGAAAACATAAGGGTTTGCAAGGTTCCTTACAAAATCCAACCATTTGTGGGTTAACCAGCTTGGAAACTTCAAGATCCAACAAGGGCAGAGACTTTTCCTCTTGTAACATACGTTTCGCCTCAACAATCTGAACTGTTACGGATATCACCACTGCAGCACAAGATGTAATAAAGATAAGTAACACAATATATTTTTTTACGATCATAAATAATATTAAAAGCTGTCTTTTTTCTCAAAAAACTGTCTTAAGGTTTAGAGGTGAAGCTTTTGAGTTTCACATATTATACAGAACTTTACCAGTAAGAACTAAAAGGACGATGAGAGCAGACTTGAATGAACCCATCGCTGAAGAACTGTGTGTGTTTTTCTTGGTCGACGACAAAGTGAATAGATATATGTTCTAGACATTAGACAATGTATATATACCGTTTTTATATAATAGAAAAATGTGATAAGATCAAATCTTTTATATATGGTAAGAAAAAAAATTCTGAAAGATCAAATCTCATTAAATGAATAGTTAACTATACCGAATAATAGAAAACTAAAAATGGTTCTGGGTTGTGACAAAAAAAAAAAGAAAAGAAATGGTTCTGGGCAGAAAAGGTTTTCTTAGGTTTGTAACCGTTTAAAAACAAAGCTATACTTATTATATATCCTATAAAATGTTTATAATAGCTTTGTAACGGTTAAGAAAGGAATAGATCTTCACAATCATGAGAAAGGCTTCTCATGTCTCAAGCTTGAAGCTATGGAAACTGAAATAGGGAAGCTTGTTGTGACGGCGACAAGGGAACATCAGCAAGAGGAGAAAGAGATTAGTGAGAAAGTAAGTGATTGGATTCAATGTTCATCGGTTAGATCCAAAGGAGTAGAGGCAGTCATGGAAGAGGTTGAAGAGGGACCCCAAGAATTGTTCAAGGTGATGATACAAGCTAGTCTCTCTTCTGAACATCATATCCACTTAAAATCAATATGGGAACAAGATACGAGTATATATTTCTCTGAATAAAGATGGATCGTTTGGTTTTGAAGTCTTGATTTGGCTTTGTTTTTTTTTCCCATTTGTTTGTTAATAGAGAGTTTAATTTCGTCCTGGTTTGAACAAACTCATCTTGTAAAGTTTTATGTAATATCTATAATTTTAACGCCTAGAAAGAGGGATGTAAAGAGAGAGACGAACTCAAAAGCACTAGTTTTAAATGTTTAGAGTAGGATAATACTAACTAGTATATTTCCATATAAATCAATTTAAGAGTCTCAGAATATTTTAAAATGATCAGGAGTGTTAAAAAGCGATGTTAAAACTTAAAACATATATTTTTTATTCATTAGTTGATCGATGTTTATAGTTTCGGACTTTTTGGTGGCTGAGGACAAAAACAATGACAAATGGCTAAAATACATATGGTTCTGCAAGGATTCTTACATCCAATCGTTTGTGGGTTAACCAGCTTGGAAATTTGAAGATCCAATAACGGCAGAGACTTTTCTTCTTGTAACATACGTTTCGCCTCAACAATCTGAACTGTTACGGATATCACCACTGCAACAATAAAGATAAGTAACACCATCTAATTATTTACGATCATAAATAATAAAAATTTGTATAAAGTTTAGAGGTGAAGCTTTAGAGTTCCCATATTATATAAAATTCTGAACTTACCAGTAAAAGCTAAAAGGACAACAAAAGCAAACTTGAATGAACCCATCACCGCAGAAAATTGTGTGTTTTCGACGACGGCAAGGTGAATATATTTATGTTCTGGACAATGTATAGCTTTTTAATAGAACAGAAAATATGATAAGATCAAACTTTTTATATATGGTAAGAAAAAAATTATGAAAGATTAAGATTAAATCTCTTTAAGTTTTATAGAACAGAAAAATGTGATAAGATCAAACTTTTTATATATGGTATAAGAAAAAAATCTGAAGGATTAAATCTCTTAAAAAAGAATAGTTGACTATATATAATAACAGTCTTATATATTACACAATATTCTTAAAATGGTCTACAGAGAAGATTTTTATGGAAGAACTTCCAAATGTTGGTAGCCAAGGTTTGTAAGTTTTACTCGTTGTGCATAAAAAATCTGTTGAGCCCATTTTTTTTTGTCAAACACATAATGTATTAACTTGAGTTAAGGTAATCGTGATACAAAGAATTTGATAACCAAGTATAGGAACATAAATTAAATAAAACTAGTGAAGAAAGGAATAGATCATCACAATCATGAGAAAGGCTTTTCTTGTCTCGAGCTTGAAGCTTGGAAACTGAAATAGGGAAGCTCGTTGTGACGACGACAAGGGAACATCAAGAAGAGGAGAAAGAGATCAGTGAGAAAGTAAGTGAATGGCTCAATCTTCATTGGTTAGATCCAAAGAAGTAGAGGCAGCCATCGAAGAGGTTGAAGAAGGACTTGGAGGATTTTTCAAGGTGATGATACAGGCTAGAGTCTCTCTTCTGAACATCATATCCACTAAATAAAATGGGACCAGAATACGAGTTTGTATTGCTCGGAATGAAGATGGATTATTTGATAAAGTCTTTATTTGTCTTTGTTTTTTTTCCCGTTTGTTTGTTGATAGTGAATTTATACATGCATCAATGTATCAGAGGAGGTGTGTTTGTTGTAACTTTGAAACTCGTCCTGGTTTGAAAAAACTCATCTTGTAAAGTTGTATGTAATATCTATAATTTTAATGCCTAGAAAGAGGGATGTAAAGAGAGAGACGAACTCAAAAGCACTAGTTTTAAATGTTTAGAGTAGGATAATACTAACTAGTATATTTCCATATAAATCAATTTAAGAGTCTCAGAATATTTTAAAATGATCAGAAGTGTTAAAAAGCAATGTTAAAACTTAAAACATATATTTTTTATTCATTAGTTGATCGATGTTTATAGTTTCGGACCTTTTGGTGGCTGAGGACAAACACAATGACAAATGGCTAAAATACATATGTATCTGCAAGGATCCTTACATCCAACCGTTTGTGGGTTAATCAGCTTGGAAAATTGAAGATCCAATAACGGCAGAGACTTTTCCTCTTTCGCCTCAACAATCTGAACTGTTACGGATATCACCACTGCGACAATAAAGATAAGTAACACCATCTAATTATTTACGATCATAAATAATAAAAATTTGTATAAAGTTTAGATGTGAAGCTTTAGAGTTCCCATATTATATAAAATTCTGAACTTACCAGTAAAAGCTAAAAGGACAACAAAAGCAAACTTGAGTGAACCCATCACTGCAGAAAATTGTATGTTTTCGACGACGGCAAGGTGAATATATTTATGTTCTGGACAATGTATAACTTTTTAATATAACAGAAATTGTGATAAGATCAAACTTTTTATATATGGTAAGAAAAAAAATTATGAAAGATTAAGATTAATTCTCTTTAAGTTTTATAGAACAGAAAAATGTGATAAGATCAAACTTTTTATATATGGTATAAGAAAAAAATCTGAAGGATTAAATCTCTTAAAAACAATAGTTGACTATATATAATAACAGTCTTATATATTACACAATATTCTTAAAATGGTCTACGGAGAAGATTTATATGGAAGAACTTCCAAATGTTGGCAGCCAAGGTTTTTAAGTTTTACTCATTGTGCATAAAAAATCTGTTGAGCCCATTTTTTTTTGTCAAACACATAATATATTAACTTGAGTTAAGGTAATCGTGATACAAAGAATTTGATAACCAAGTATAGGAACACAAATTAAATACAACTAGTGAAGAAAGGAATAGATCATCACAATCATGAGAAAGGCTTTTCTTGTCTCGAGCTTGAAGCTTGGAAACTGAAATAGGGAAGCTCGTTGTGACGACGACAAGGGAACATTAAGAAGAGGAGAAAGAGATCAGTGAGAAATAAGTGAATGGCTAAATGTTCATTGGTTAGATCCAAAGAAGTAGAGGCAGCCATCGAAGAGGTTGAAGAAGGACTTGGAGGATTTTTCAAGGTGATGATACAGGCTAGAGTCTCTCTTCTGAACATCATATCCACTAAATAAAAATGGGACCAGAATATGAGTTTATATTGCTCGGAATGAAGATGGATTATTTGATAAAGTCTTGATTTATCTTTGTTTTTTTTTCCGTTTGTTTGTTGATAGTGAATTTATACATGCATCCATGTATTAGAGGAGGTGTGTTTGTTGTAACTTTGAAACTCGTCCAGGTTTGAACAACTAAAGTATGTACTTATAAATTTCTATGAAATGAATGCCTAGAAAGACACTAGGTTTAAATGTTTAGAGCACTTGCACCCAGACCCTATAACGTGGCTTCGCCACTGGCAGGGGTGGTCCTGAGCACAACGAGATGAAACATTGGCTTCTCGCCCCCAATTTTTTTAAAAAAAACTACACTGAAAAAAGCCTCCAAATTTGTAAAAAAAAAAAATTAATAAAACCTTAATAAAATGTTTAGGACCTCCAATATCTCAGGGAAATCCCTGGCCACTGGTTTGGATGGTCAGAAGGAGATCTAAATGAGGTCTGATACAAAGCCATGTTCAAGGCTTTAGAGACAGATTGCTGATGTTTCACTGTTGGTGGAGCTCTTGGTCCTGTGTTCTATGGCAACGAGGATACAATATCATGGAGTTTGCGTTGGGTTGGGTGTGTACTGTGTAGCATTGTTTTGATTTGAGCTTCTTATTAAATAATGAATTGATGTTGGCTTGAATTTTCAAAAAGTTATTGATCAATCAAATATGTATAATGACATGAGACATCAATTAAACTACGAGATATTCGAATAGCTCAACCAAAAGAATGTCAAAATTAAATAAAATTTATGACCAAAAAAAATCTATTATATTGTAATTGAATCCATTAGAATGAAGTAAATTTTTGGCAAAAGAAAAATAAATCTCTAAATTTTAATTAAATCTTCTAACATGAAATAAATCTATGGTCAAAAGAAAAATAAATCTATCAATCTGAACTAAATCTGTCAAACTGAAGTAAATCTGTGACCAAAAAACAATCTATCAATGATATATAAATCTATCGAAATTTAATAAATTTGTGGTCAAATCATCATTAAATCTTTCAAATCATCATTAAATCTGTCGTAATGAAATAAGTTTGTGACAAAATAGACAAATTTGTCTACGTAAATCTCTGTCAAATTTAAGTAAATCTGTGACTAAAAATAAATAAATCTATCAAAAATAAGTTTGTGACTGCATAAATAGTTGAAAAAATAAGTTTGTATAATGGCAAAATCATAAATACTGTTTTTTGTAACAAAGAAAATAAGGGCAAGATAAGTATAAAAAAATTAGTTCCTAAATAAAATTAGAATTAATCTAATAATAAATTGATAAATAATAGTTAAACTAACTTTTTATTTTTCCCCTATGAATGAATTTATTAGTGTCATAATCTTTTGAAATAATCAAAATGTTAAAAGCAATGTTAAAACATAACTTTTTATTCATATTAAACATAATTTTTTATTCATATTAGTCGATCATAGTTTATGGTTTTGGTGGCCGAGGGCATACACAACCACAAGTGGTAGCAAAACATAAGCTCCAACAACCATCCTGACAGAATTTAACCACCAGCTTGGAATCTTGAAGATCCGATGCCGGCAGAGTCTTTTCTTCTGGTAACATACGTTTCGCCTCACCAATATAAACTATTGCGGATATCACCACTGCAGCACAAGATGTAATAAAGATAAGTACTAGAATCTAATTATTTACGTTCATAAATAATATAAAATCTGTCTAAAGTTTAGAAGTGAAGCTTTTGTTTTTGTTTTTTTTTTTTGGAAACACTAGAAGTGAAGCTTTTGAGTTTTCCATATTATACAGAAATTTGAAATTACCAGTAAGAACTAAAAGGACGATGAAAGCAGACTTGAATGAACCCATCACTGCAGAAAATTGTGTGTTTTTTAGACGACAACAAGGTGAATGGCTATATGTTCTGGACAATGTATAACGTTTTTATAGAATGGAAAAATGTGATAATATCAAATCTTTTATATATGGTAAGAAAATAAAAAATTTCTGAAAAATCAAATCTCAGTAAAAGAATAGTTGACTACATATAATAATAGAAAGCCAAGAAACGGTTCTGGGTACTTATTATAGTAGATTTTATAAAAACGTTTATAATAGCTTTGTAACGGTTAAAAACAAGGTATATTTATCATCTAATCAAATCTCATTAAAAGAATAGCTGACTTCGTACAATAATAGAAAACTAAGACACGGTTCTGGGTATTTATTATATATTCTATAAAACGTTTATAATAGCTTTGTAACGGTTAAAAACAAGCTACAGTGAAACTTCTATAAATTAATAATGTTGGGACTACACCAAAATTATATTTTTTTTTATTAATTTATAGAGATATTAATTTATCGAGATACCAATTGAACCAAAACTCAATTTGGAATTATAAAATTATATTAATTTATAGAGATTTTTAATGTATATTAATTTATCGAGTATTAATTTATAGAGGTTCTACTGTATATTTATTATCTAATCAAATCTTATTAAAAATAGTTTACTTCATATCTTTTATACAATAAAGCAGAAGTCAATTGATGATTTTAGGAGTGACACGTGTCTTTAGAATTTGTTTTAACAGTTTGTTTTCGAGAAAGTTATTTGTTGTCTAATTTTTTAATTCCATTACTAAAATTCTTTTAAGTTCTATTAGCTAAACTGTTTTTCAACTATCTTTACCCTCCCACTACCTCCACTTGTTTTGCATCTAAATAAACTGAAAACTCCACCTTTAAAAGATCAGAAAAATGTAAACTATTAGTTTCAAGTAAAACACAGAAAATTCCAAACACATGTATTCATTTAAGTGTGAAATATTTAAGCATGGAAGACGTAGAACAAGAAGACACCAACTCCTCGAGGTCTAACAAGTATGGTGATCAAATGCCTAACACTCCTATTATTTAAAGCTTCTTCAAATGTTTCGTTTCTCGAATGCGTTCAAGTTCGTCCCCTAAATAGCTGTCAACTGTTAAAGGTGTCTATTTCTGCATTCATTCAAATGGTCAAAAATGGTAACTAATGTAATGTTTTTCATCTTTAATTTTGACAATCATTATAATACTAGTCTTCTTTAATATATAAAGTAGACTTGTACAAGGTGCATGGTCCTCCATGTCATTTTCTAGAGCGGGGTAAATTGTGCCACCTGGAAGCCATAATTCTTCAACTCACGTTTTCTTAAAATATAAACTTTAGACCCACTAAAAATTCCCAAACAGATCCATCGAACCTCCAAATCCCTCACTTTTCATCTCCCCTTCCTCGCAAAAATTTCCGATTTCGTGGATTCATAATAGAACCATTACTAATTTGAAGCGTCGGTGACAAAGTTCATCTCATCTACAATCAATGTCTCATGTGTTATATATAGATCAATACTTTCCCCTCACTCCCCTTCGTTTTTTGGATTCACAGTTCAAGCCATGAATGAAGAAGATAAATCAGTCCTTGCAAAACAAGCGTTCTAATAGATAGTAACACCAATAACAGCTACGAAAGCCACCCACCAAAAGCCTCTTACCCCACAAACAGGTTTGCTTGCTTTCGTCCTATCTTACCATCTAGAAAACTGATCGGCATGACTTTTTATTTTAAGTTCTTCATGAAAAGGAAAATGGCTTTCCTTTCCTTTCATCCCGCTGGACAAAAGGTCTGTAGACACCCTTAATTCCGGTTTTCTTTTTAGACTGCATTAATCAAAAAAAGGGGAAACATATATATATCTATGTTAATCCGCTACTATTGTCACGTATTATGTTTATCTGAGAACTGCGTACTACCTCTGCTTTTCTTCTTATACAGGGACAGACAAGTGGATAGAAAGAACTTCCTAATTTTTATCTTGGGTTAGGTAAATAACATGTGGCGTTGTTTTCTCTAGCTAACATAAAAGTTAGACGTTATCTGATATTTTTTGCTTTGTAGAAGAAATGATTTTGAGCTACATTGCATATGCAATTGAAAGCGTGGCTAACATATCTTATTTGAAAGTGTGATGCATGAATTTGCATCATGCAGTCAGCTATTTTTGCTCATGCAGTGGTATGTGTTAGGACTGTCAACTGTTTCAACTATGAATCAAACTTAATGTTCTTCTCTTTTGTGCAGGTTGGATGTGAATATGACTGAGAGGAAAACAACCTCGAGATGAAGTATTTGGCTTTACAATTACTACAAATAGTTGTTGAATTACTTCTCATCTCAGTTAATTTCAGGGATTCACCAATGATCTAATCAGCGACAAGCCATTACTCTTGAAAAAATGATAGGTTTTGTGTAAATTCGTAGGTATAGGTGAAGACGATTCTTCTACGATGTCAAAATGCGTATGCTTTTTTATAAACGTGTAGCATCCACTTTTGCTCTTCCTCTAATATACAATATTAAATCAAAATTCTATTTTGTTCTACAAAAAAAGAACTGGAAGTAAGGGTGTCTACTAACCTTTTGTCCAGTGGGATGCAAGAAAAGTAAAGCCATTTTCATATTAAAAAAAAGCACTGTGAGAGCCTCATCTCTGCTTTTGTTTAATTTACTTTTCGTTGGTTTTAACAATCACCAATCACACGTTTCAAAAAACATTTAATAAACATAGATTATTATATCAATTTGAAATTTATGTAATGCTTGAAAAAACTGTCTGAACATTCTGAAGTTTGTGATCGAGTGTCCACTGGCTAGGTGGTAGTCACATTATACAGTGAAAAACACGATTTGCCAGATTCGTTTTTTAAAGAAAAAACTTTTACAGCCAGTCGATATATAACTTAACGAACTCCAGGATAATAGCATGCTTACTTCTTTTGGTTTGCAGGTATCGTTGGGAAATTTTTGATAGTAAAACTATTTTCAACAAAGAGAACCTAAGCATTCACCGCAATATGGCTACCATAAAATTATAAGGTGTATCTCAAATATCTTACTTTTTATGAACTTATCCAACTGTAATCTTCATGTTTAGACATGAATAATAGTGGAAGTCTTCGTAAGTCAGAGTATTAAGCGTTTTGAGTCAGTGTATTTGACGGGCTTGCAATACTCCTTGATGAAAAATATGGCTGCCATGGATGTAAGAAGATTTGGTGAAATTGTTCCACTGTGGTTAAAATAGAATTTGTCGATTAAATAGAGAAGTTTACTAACCATTTATTGTTTTGAGCTAAAAAGCATATTTAGATTCATTGGATATTTCCAAATAAGGGTGGACAAACAAAATTTTTGTTATGAAATGTGCAAAATCTTCCATTGTAACAAAATCAATATGGAAAACATCATACGAATTGTGTTTCTTATTTGAAAATACATCTTTCTGAGAGGCCTTCAAACTAAAGTAACACATACAGCTCTCACCTCTATATTTAAAAATTCAACATGGTGATCTGAAAAATCTATCTATATACTCATTAATTATTTTACCAAAAATTGACACTTCACCCTTATTTTTTATAAAATTTTATAAAATTTGAAACTTCTTCTATCTTTCTATTATATGAACTAAATGTATTAGTACAAGTTTAATTGTTCATAATTATTTTAATAATTAATAATATAAATATGTTCTCTTAATAAAACATCAATTTTACTTTATGTTTAAATTCTAACTAAATTAACTTTGTTATGGCTATCAGTTTTTTATTCTATTTTTATTAAATCAATTAATAATAACCACTTATCGTATTCTACTTTGAACTAAACAACTTCAAACAACATAATACACTAATGATCGCTAACTACTATCAAATGGATCAGAAAAAATATCATTTTCTTTCAATATATTTTCTTTTTCTTATTTTTGAACATATTTTTTTAGTAAGACCATAAAATGAATTGTAAATTCATGTAAGAATACAACATACGAACCCGGCGCTACTGAATACCACTAGTAATAATAGAAAACTAAGAAACGGTTCTGGGTACTTATTATATATTTTGTAAAAACGTTTATAAATAGCTTTGTAACGGTTAAAAACAAGCTATATTTATTATCTAATCAAATCTCATTAAAAGAATAGTTGACTTCATATAATAATAGAAAACTAAGAGCATCTTTATCCTAAAAACTCATTTGGGTTTCTTATTATTATTTTTTTTTGTTTTTTTTTGTCTGATTAAAAAAATTTAAAATGAACCAATCGTAAGTCGTCACGTGTCAGTGGAGCCCGCGAACAGTACAAGAAACGAAGAAAAAGGGTACCTTATTTTTCATACAGAAGGGACGGTGGTTTATGTTTTGGTAGGGTCCATGCACTACTTTTTGGGTAGAAATCCCTAGTACATACGGGGATAAAGATGTTATAAGAAACAAATTCTGGATACTTATTATATATTCTATAAAAACGTTTATAATAGCTTTGTAACGGTTAAAAACAAACTATATTTATTACAATGCTTTGTAATAGAATTTGGATCAATATTTGTCAATGTATGCAAAAATCTATTTTTATGAATTGATATATGCAAATCAAATAATTTTTGAGTTAACGTATGTTTTCTCATATATGATCAGTATATGTTTGGATCGGAATCACAAAGCAATATTTGATGTCGGGATTGGTCGTTTTCCCATCTCATATGTTACATAGTGTTTCTACAAAGAATTGTGTGGAAGAACTTCAAATGCTGACAGCCAATATTTATATGTTTACTCATCGTGCATAAAAGATCAGTTGAGCGCACTACATCGAAGCCCATTATTATATACCAATTTTTACCACAGTTAACAAAGTCTCCTTTCTTTTCTTCCGTTTCAATCATCATTTACACAATATTTTATCTATTGATGTAATGAGATATAGAATGACATGGATGCTAACATGGCCTCATGGAAAGATGCGGAGAAGAAGATCATGAAGAATCTGATAATTCAGTTCCAAAAAAAAAAGGAAGTATATGATAATTTCGAAAGAGACGCGTGTTTTGTGTTTGGCGCGGTGACGATGATCAAGAGATTAGTGATTTGAAACTGCTTGTTAGTTTTAAAATTTTTGACAAAATGTTTTAAATAAACATAAAATTTAAACTAAGTTTCTAAAGGTAGAAAATTAAAAATTTGTAGTAGTTTTATTAAAATGAAAATTAAGTGATCTCGTTTCAAAATTTATTAATAAAAAAAATCGAAATGATCTCAAAATCTCAAATACATAATTAAAAAAGTCAATATTGACGGTTTTATCAAAATTCAAAAGTCAATAGTCAAATATAGCCAATCGTCACACCGTCTTGCATTAATAAACAATCAGAGACTGATTGAATAGTTCGAGATACCATCAATAAACCCGTTGACCCGATCCGATGACCCGCTCCGTGAACTTCCCTCTCCTCGTCCTCGCCGCCGCACTCCTCCTCCTCTCATCTCTCCTCGTCGTTATCTCAGTTCAACTCCCCGACGATGTCAAGCCGAACCGCTTAGAGGTTTACGGCGGAGGAAAGATATTCGACATCAGCCACCGTTACACGCCGGAGATGCCGGCGTGGGAGTCTAAGGAGGGACTCTCGAATCACCTGAGACTGATCGCGAGCATGAAGAACGGATCGTTCGCTAACGTGTCGGAGATGAAACTGTCGGTTCACTCGGGAACGCACGTGGATGCTCCAGGACACTTCATCGACGAGTATTACGACGCTGGTTTCGATTGCGATTCGCTTGACCTCCAAACTCTAAACGGTGATTAGTCTTTGCCAGTCTTTTTCCAAATTAAAAAATGTTAAAAAAAAAAAAGTTAATTTGAGTTGTGTTATAGGTCCTGCTTTGTTGGTTGATGTTCCGAGAGACAAGAACATAACTGGTGAGTTGTTGTTGTCTGCTGTAGATAATTGCAAGTTGTGTTTTTTTGGTCAAAAATTAAGTTTTCTTTTTTGTTAAAAAATCTTGGTGTAATGTTTTGGGTTGAATTTAAATTAAAATTAAAATCTTTGGGTAATTGAATTATATTAGCTGAGGTGATGGAATCACTTCATATTCCAAGAGGAGTTCGTCGTGTGCTCTTCAGAACATCCAACACTGACAAGTAAATTCACGATACACAAATCTTACTGTCAAGATACCATAGCTTACTCTCTTCTCTCTTTTGAAGTTAATCTCATTCTTGTGGATTTGATCAGGCGGCTTATGTTTAAGAAAGAGTTTGATTCAAGCTTTTCTGGATTCATGACCGATGGGGCCAAGTGGTTGGTTGAGAACACAGACATCAAACTTGTTGGTAAGAGCTGTTTTTAAGGTTATCATACATGTCTCTGTTATTACATTTCCTGAAACGGGTTTGATTCTGCATTGTGGAATCCAGGGCTTGATTATCTTTCCTTTGCTGCTTTTGACGAGTCGCCTGCAACGCACAAGGTTATACTTAGACGAAGGGTGAGTATATCTTTCTCTATTAAAAAGTATCAAGTACCTATACATCGCTTCTGTTTCTTGGAAACCGCCATTGTATTAGGCTTCCCTGTGTTCTTTTTTGTTCTTGTGGGATATGATCAAACATCATTGACAAGAAAGTGAGAGAGATAGTTGGCTTAGGCTAACAAGTGAGAGTTTGCATGGTTACCAGGATATAATCCCTGTGGAAGCTCTGAAGCTGGATGGTGTGGAGGCAGGAATGTACTCGCTTCATTGCTTACCATTGAGATTGGTTGGAGCAGAAGGAGCACCAACGAGGTGCATTCTCATCAAGTGATTCACTTCATCGTTCTCTTTTATAAGTTGGTCAGCCAATACGAGGGAACTGATCATAAGATTCCACAATCATAAAACAGTTGTCATAGATGTGATTGATTCCAGTTGTAAAAGTAAACAATACCTTTATAAACTTATGTGTATGTTTTGTGTGTAATTCTGAAAGATATGATAATAAAGTTTAAGACTGAAACTATGTTGTAAGAATGCATGAATCATACTGACCGTGCAACCAAACTAAATCGAAGATGCGATGCAGCCATATTATCTCATCTGCATTACACTGAAATACTCACAACAGTCATACAACAAAACAGTCCCGAGATTGCTGTCTGTAACAATAGCATTCCTCGAGGTCTTTTTATTGAATAAATAAATACAAAAGGAAAAAACAATGCAGATATTTATTTAAGCGTATAATAGCACTCTCCTTAGGACAAAATAATAAAGAACCAGGCAGCGGTTTGGGGGCAGGTTTTAACAACAAATCCACAGGAAGAAAAAGGAAACACTGTGTCTGTGTTTTGGTTGTTTTCCGTTATATAGAAAGAAACACATCAAGCTTGCAAGAAGCTGGCGTACTTGGCACCAAGGAGAAGCCTCTGAATGCACAAGAGAGCGTTCTTGGTAACCTCAGCGTTCTCATGGTTCATCAGTTTCATCACTCTTTCTTTCGCCTTGAGATCTGTCACGATCACTCTCCCCGCTGGGTGGTACTGTATGAACTGCGAGAGATCAAAGCATGCCACCGCCAGTGATCTTGGATCACTTGACGTATCCAGGATTGTGAGGAGAACCCTGAGTATCTGCACCGAAAGGTTAAGATTTGTTGTGTTGTGATGGGATAAACAGAACTAGCCAGGTCTGATTTTTATGAGACGTGTTTAAAGAAGAGATACCTGGAAGTCATTCTCCTCAAAGCAAGTGACATTCTCACGCCAGAAATTGGCTTCTTTGTGCATTGGGTTCCAGTCAAGATGGCCAAGAAGAACCTCTTGCTTATATTTGTCAAAGGAACTCAACTTCTTGATCTTGTCTTTTAGCCCTTCTTCTAGTTGGTTCAGTGCATCCAGCAAGTCCTTCCAGAATTTAAGAGTTAAACAGGTTAACCATTGGCAATGCTTGCAACAAAGGCATATACTAATACACATCTGATTATGTAGAGTCACTAAAATAACCAGATACTCAGCTATGTATTTAACTTGTCTAACCTCGTCACTCCATGCTTGTGTTTTCAGACTGTGGATGATATGTGGGAGTCCAAGATCGACCATCTGGGCCCCAAATGTACCTTTCGGAAGCAAGTTCTTGAATGTCAATATGACCACCCTGACAACCTATAAAACAAAATACCGTTAGAGAAACATAACAATCGCATGGCACAAAAGTTATGTAAATTAATGAGCCAAAACATATATAAGAAATAGAAAAGATCCTGGTATTTGCAGACAGATAGTGAATGATCAACCGAAGCAGCATGGCAATGAACAAGTCACACAAGAGAGGATAGCTCACCTTTTCCTTAGTCGAGCTCTTAACGACTTCCGTGAGCCTTTGCATTGTCCTAGATGTTGCCAAGTACTCTATTGCGGGTTCATAGTAGGACAGAAGCCAGATGCAGAGACATGTTTCGTAGAGAAGCTGTTGGTCGAGAGCATACGAATCACAAGACTTAGTTACTGAGACATATTGAATGAGAAACTGAAACGGAACTATCCATGGTTACTAATTTCCACCACAGATTTTGCATGATATGGAAACTGCAACACTTTTCTATAGCTTAAACTACTTCCACCGAATATAAAGTTACCTGGATAGACTGCTGAGTGGATGCCGGTGAGATAAGAGGGACAAGTAACTTCACCCCATCTGCCTGAACAAACGATGATCTGACAACAGGTTCCTTAAGCAGTGTTGACAGGCAGCTGATAGCAATTGGAGCACCACGAGTAGGATGAGAAGGTTGCCTCAACTGCATTTCAAAAATTAAAAGGATTGTGGAAACTATGATGGACCTTAAACGCTTTTCAAGAATCACAACTCCTTAAAAAGCAATGTAACGCAAACATAAAGTAGAAAGAAAACAAAGAGGAAAATGAGAAAAAGAACCTGAGCACAAAGCCACTCCACCAACCCATTGAGAACATCATCAATTGTAGTAATTTGTTTTTTAGAGCCCGAAGCTTCTCCATTAGCAATAACACCAGCTTTTGGCCGAGCACTATGGTCAAGAGAAAGCAAGACCGCCACTTAAGTGTATGTTAGAGACATGTTTAATAAAGTATGATATGCAGTATTGAATTACAATACCTTATAATCCAGGCAAGGATCTTGCAGCTTTTTTCTTGAATGAACCAATTTCCCTTCGACAGCAACCTAAAGAGAGCATATTTTTAGCTTGCATACTTTTGAAGATAAACAGTAAACCAAGCAAAAAAAAATGTAACTAAAACAGTTTCCCTTGATGGAGTGTTACTATATTTCCACTTTGTTAGGACTTAGGAAGATTGTATTTGAAATAATAAGCTGACACATGACATGACTAAAATCAGGATCTCAGACAAAACGAGCAAGGACCAAGTGGTTAAACAGAGAACCACTACACCATAAGTGCAGGACTAAAAAATAAGGTCATTTGAAAGTGTCCCACTAGACATAATCACACAGACATATTAATCTTTTTGAGAAATAGCTGTTACATATAATTAGGTGAATTCGGATTCATTTGACACCATTATAAACATTAGAATACAAGAAAACTAGAAAGGAAACCTTAAATTAGGATGAGAAAAATGCAACAAGTCCTAGTCCTAGACCTTTCCAAAGCAGAGACAACAACATTTATGACTTGTCTAGACCAAATTACAATCATAAAAGTATTGCACATGGACTCACCTCAAGAAAGGCTCGTAAGTATCCTCATGTGCCAAAGATTCATCATGGAATAGCCGCGCTCGTGTTGGGTTTGCTGGCAAACAAGTTGATGCATTATCAATAGTTATCTAAAACGATGAAAAGGTGAATGCAAATATATTTCAAGCTATTTATATTTACTTACCAGAGAGCATCTCATAAATCAAAGCCAAAACATATTCCACTGTTTCCTCCTTGAATATATCGCGTAAGATGGTAACAAACAGATGAACATAAGCTGGACCATCCTGCAACAACAAAACAAGTGCAAAAGTTAAATGCTTGCAATAGTCATTATACAACTTCAACCACTAATAACACAGAGAAAGAAGTAGTAGTAGAAGATTTTACTTCATCGAGCAACTGTGCCCTAGCACTTTCAGGTTTTTTATCAAAGCGCCTCAAGAGCTGGAGACCTGTAGCTGAGATGAGCTTAGTTGTACTGTAAGTCTCCCATGGAATATCCCTTTTCAACACCTGCAAATGTAAAAAAAAAACAACAACAGAGATTAAAATGCTTGTCTAACATTTTAACAATTCAATCACAGAGACAAAGCATCTGATGAAAATCACCAACCTGCTCCATAGACAGCTCTGCCTGATCCATGGTGGATAGTTGAGAAACTTAACACCTCTTCAGATTGAAACTGATCCGAACCCCTACACAGAATGGCATACAATAATTAGGACAAAACAAAAAGATCTGTTACGAAAGTTTGTCAGCATCCTGTCATAATTGACCTTGTCTTTTTTTTTCCAATCAACGAGAATGATGCAATTAACAATAACGATCTACATGAAATGTCAAGACGAAGAAGAAGAACTGAAACAGATCAGGTAGCAAACGCAATTCCAATCTCTATTATTCAAAATCGATTGAATCAGATGATGATTGAAAAAAAAAGAGCCGATCACAGAGGAGCAACATTGACCTGAAGGCAGCAAGCGAGAACGGAGAAGAGACAGTGAATGAATGATCTCTTCTTCTGAAAAGATAAGGGACAGATAGAGAGAGCTAGAGAGAGCTGGGATCTGAGAGGAGATCAAAATAGTCAGACGCTGACAGTTTTTACTATCTTCTGTAAATTACAATATAGCCCCTACTCTTACCCACTTATTACGGTCCTTGAGATTGGGCTGTTTTTTTTTTAAGTATTGACATGACATGTATGTTGTTTTATTCTTGGGCTTGGGCCTGTTACGAAATGGGAACAATGTTCCTTTATAGAATTTTTTCTATAACAGTTATATGATGTCAATAAATCTTTTGTTTTGTATTACTTAAAATGGGATATTTGTTTTAGTAGATACTTAGATTTTTTACTTAATTTTTATTCATGTCCATACACTTGTCTAGATACAGTAACAAATAAACATTTTAAAATCATCTTTATTATTGATATCAAAATGTGTATATTACATAAACAGATTTTTTATTTAATGTGTGCATTAAAAACAAAACTTATTTAGTTTTAAATTAACATTTTGAAGTTTCTTACTAATAAAAGTTAATAATAATCATTTTCAGACCACTATTCTGAACCTATAAAAATATTTTTGTTCGAAACTCGAAGGTAACAGTTAATGAAAAAGGCAAACAAAGGTAAGCGTTGTTTCAAGAGTTAGTTAAAGGGCACTATCATCACAAAACCCAATATTTTATTGGAAAGCTTTCAAACGCATATAAATACATAACTCTCGAAACTGTTGGACTCATCGGTTTACTAAGAGACACCATCTTCTCTCTTGCATCCCCTCGTTTGTTTTCCTCTAATCATCGCATTTTCATTATGGTTTCAAGAAGAAAAACTGATCTACTTTCAAATTTACCTGATTGTCTTCTTGTTACAATCATATCTCTCTTGCCTTTCAAACAATCTGTTCAGACAAGTGTTCTTGCCAAACGTTGGAAGAATCTTTGTCTTGAAACAACAAACCTTGTATTCAAAGAATCTGAGTTTGTGAACCTATCTGCTGATGATACAAAAACCATAAAGTCTGAGAGAGCTTTGTTTGTCCGCACTATGTGTCAATGGATCTCTAGCTTTACGGGTCAAGTCATTGAGAGTTTAGAGTTTTATCTCTCTGGACCAGTGTCTTTCGAGAAAGAGATCATATCTCTAACCGAATTTGCAGCCTCAAAACAAATAAAAAATGTAGTTATTGATTTCTCAATCCCTGCCTCAAGAAAAATCGAAGTTGTAGAGCATTTGGTCACGTTGATGCATTATCAAAACACTGAATTCGATATCACTCGTATCTTTTTCAATCTGATACATGTTAGGAACCTGACGATCTGCTCTTTTCTTATTCAGGTAGATTGGTCTCCTTACCGTTGAACATTTGTGAATGTGCAACATTTGTTTGTTTTGTTACTTATCATTTGTTTTTTCTAAGTAGATGATCCAAGACTGTGAAGATCCTATGGAATTGCATGATGCGATGGAAGCACGACATTTGGTGATGAAGACTAATCTGCATGCAAATGAATTCATAGGAATTACAATATTTTTCAATAGCTGTCCAAAACTGGAATCTCTCACGTTCGATATGGATGCTACTGAACGTATCTTGGTAAGATTTTATTTTCATGTATACATATAGTTGTTGTTATTTGTTAAAAAAATGTTTGACGTTACAATTGGATTTTGCAGAGAGTTTCGTTGCCATTAGATCCGAAAACGTTTTGGCTCACCAATGGTACGTATGATTGTTTGGAAAGGACACTTAAGGTTGTCAAAGTAAAAAACTTTCGTGGCGGCTCCAACGAGTTACATGTGCTGAAGTACCTGATCCGAAGGGGACGCGTAATGGAACGACTTGATCTTTATGAGGCAAAGGGATTGAACGATGATCAAACGAGGTTGGTACTTACTGCAGCCGAGGAGGTTCAGAAGAATGTCGAGAGAGGTTCGAAGCATTTGAGAATTACTTTGCACAAGGCTTGATTGAAGCATTTATGAGATTTTCTAGTGAAAACTGGAAACTGATCTTTGCTAGTTATGCCTATAAGTTAATATTAAGGGTGGATATCTCAATGTTTTATTTGGATATGAAAATTTAGTTTGCTTGGTTCGAACATTTAATTGTGGTAGTTTTAGATTTCGTTTGTTTTAAATTTCAGAACGTTACCTTATTAATTATCTTTAATAATATAAATTTGAACTTTTATAGTAAAAGTAAATTGTACCACATTTTTAATTAAGCAAGTTATAGTAAAATATATGTACAAATTATACAACAAATTTTTTAATTCTTGAACTTTACCATAAATATATGCCTTAGTTGTAAATAAACGTGTTTAGATTGTTTTCTCTTGATATCAGGTCAATCCCTTTCCAAGATTATCAAATCACATGTCCATTATCATTTACATCTCAATATAGTTGTAAATATCTTTACACACTTCCTCGCTTGGTTTTCTCACTGTCATACAATACAAGTGAGCAATTGTAGGCTGATCCAGAAGCATGCACTTACGACTAAAAAGTGCTGAAGAAAGCAGAGTCCATGGGAGAAACGAGACTCTTAAAGAGATCCATCCAAAGGAGGATATTCACATACTCAGTTTAATCCGCAGGTGCAATCAAAGCCTCTCAACTGGTACTGAATGAAAACGCGTGGAGTATAATAATGTTATATGGTTATCTTTCTTGTCATCTCTTGCACTCAATAGCACGTAGAGAACTCTTCTTAGAACTTATTGTTCAAAGCATCTCTACCTATGCTTTCTCATATGTCCAGATGTACGTCTCCATTCTTTAAACCATGCATTTAGGATAGTAGTTCGGCTGTTGACTCACCTAGAGCCATTGCCTAAATGGGCTTTACTTCAAAGCCTGCAAAGTGAGAGGCTCAAGAAATGAGGGGCTTAACAAGAGATATGGTAGTGAATGCCCCTATTTCCCACACAATAACAACATTTATTTACTTCTTTTGATTAACTACTATGTGGAAAGAGGGTAAAGTGAATAGTAGAGAGGAGATAAGAGATGATAGGTCAATCTTAAAAGTGGAGCGGTACAGAGAAGATACCCCCAAAATCTTTGTCTGAGAACAAGACATCGTTTTGTATTAATTACTGATGAGACATCCAAACCCCACTTCATTGCTTAATTCAAAGAATTAAATACATTCAGATTACTATAGAGTAACAAATTCTAAAAACAGAATACTATTGAAAAGTTATTCCCTTGCTAGCTTACCTTTTATTTCTTGTTATATTGTTTTGTCAACTCTTTGAATTGATCTCGCCTCTTACCCACACCTTGCTAGAAACAAAAAAAAAAGAAAGTTTGATCCTAGTTGGACCAGGCGGATTGAATATAACCATCTAACATTTGACTGTATTTGAAATGATACCATTTAGCTGGAAGAATATGGTTCATACATGAAAGATTAATTTTATATGTCTAGTTAATCTTGATTGTATCAAAGAGTTATAAAGGTATATTTTTACAAAACTTTGAATATTATGCTTTACTTTTGGTTTATACAGAATAAAAATAAAAATGATTCAATAAATATTTCAAGGACAAGTGTAGTCATGTTAGGTAGAAAAGAGGTTGAAATCTTACAACTCATGAAGAAAAAAATGAAAGGAAGCTCTGACTTTATTGAATATGTTGGCATAGTTTTGATCGTTCGCTTCCTCTGTCAAAATCCCGACATTTACTTGTTCAAGTAATTCGTACGTATGATCCAACCGCCAATTCCATAAGATGCATTATACCTTCATCTCTGTCTTCTTTTTATTTATGAACCAAGAAAACAAACAAGATTCTGAGTCATAGCGAATCGTTTGTCCACGAATTTGGACAACATGAAATACATATCTCGTGAATTTCATATTTCTCTTCTAAAAACTTGTACCAGTATAATGATTACATTTACTCCAGTACGACAATATATATGAAGATCAAAATCCCAATAAAAGATAGATATCAAATATCAAAATCCAGTTGAGATACTAATTAATGATATAATAGTAAATGGAAAACAAATTGATAAATTAAGTAATATTCATATACGTACACTACATTGTATACATGGAAGTGAATGTGAAATATAATTTATAATAGTGAGTGACTACGAGAGTAGTAACATTCGAAATGTTCTATTTTCAAACAGAAAGTGTTCTGGAGATCCAATCGATAACAGCATGCCAGACAAATGAGAAAGTGCTGGGAGGGAAGTTTTGTATGTTTCTTAATGTTTCTTTGTGAAAACGTGAGACTAGATTTGGCTTCATATATGACATCGTGATCAAAATTAAATTATATGGATACACAAGTACCACATTGGATACCAGTTCCAACATTGTTTTAGGTATCTTTATATCATCAAAATTTTCATTGAACATTTACTCTTTTGATAAAAAAACTAAAATATACTCTCAATCTCCACTAAGATCTAATGTTTCAGCGATTGACTGTTTACTGTCAGTTGAATTGAAGACGTACAGAATCGTGTAGTGATACATTCATTAGTATATGGTAAATATATTGAAAATTGTGTTAAAAGCTCAAAGTAAACATACCGAAACGTTAGGCAACTTGTATATCGTGTCATAATGATAAGATAGACGTATGATTATGCATGTATATCACATGTATAAGAAAGCGTGGAGATAAAAGCATACAATAATGTGAATCACGAAATAGAACAAGGGTTTGGGACCTGCAGTCTGGTTTGTTTGAAGGAGACGGGCCATAGCGACAGGTTCTGCAATCGCAGCTCACACTACACCTCGTTTTCATTTTTTGTATTCATTTGGTCCTACTTCATTAATCAGTACCCTTGTACATATTTTACAATTTTCATTTTGCCATCAATATTGCTATAATTGCTCAATTAATTACTAATCATTAGATCATATATATATATATATATATGCATCCCAGTAATGTCTTGTGTTGCATGTTTAATTTGTGCTTATTCTAGGTTTTTATTTAATAACTGGCATTTAGTTTTATTATATCTTTCCATTTTTAATATAGACTTCGACTGCATGACCTAAGAACTTATAGCAGAACTTATCTAGTTTAGTTCGTGTATGCTTTGGAAGTTTAGTAAATTGTTATATATATTCACGTGTTTATACCTAGAAAACTGAAGTATTTGCATGGCTTATTTATCAGGTGATTAATACAGTGTTTTAGCATGTGTCATATAGTTGTTGTTCTTATAGAGGTAGGTACTGTTAACACATGGTCAATAATTTATCAACTACAGTTGAAGTATTAATCAATAACTAAAAGTCAAAAACACGAGAGTTATTTTCTAAAGTTGCAAAATAAAAGCAGCCTGATACTGACATATGATATCTATGGGTATAATAATTTAGTCTATATCCATTTTCCAGAAAAAAACTACTAAACCATTTTGAAGCATATGATATCAAAACCCCAATTCTAATCTCATAGCTGTGACTGTGAGACACTTCAAAAGTATATACGTATACGAGACAAAATATTTTATATGATTTTCTTAATCTAAAATGTTTTTTTTTCCTTCACGGCATTGTGTGAATGATTAGTTTTAACCTTCAATGACTTTGCATCTATGAGAATGCGCCCTCGTCCCTTTTTGTTTTTTGTTGTTTACTTCCTTCTCATCCCCCACTTCCTTGTTTTTCGAAGCTAATCATGTCCTAATTTTTCAGTGCATGTGATTTTTTTGCCAACAAACCTTGACTAGTAAAAACGTCTACGCACTTATAATATTATTGTAAAAGTCAAGTTACGTTAGTGTGTGATAGCCTATACTAACTTTAATTTAATTCAATCAAATCGTCAAAAAAGAGAATAATTCAAGTCATTCCTAATGACTTAAAGACTTCTTTTAACATATATCAAAACGATGGCTTACACTTTTATCAGTCGATGACTGCATTTGCATAATAAAAGTGCATGTATTCTATTTATATTGCTTCCAGTTTGAATATAACAAGGAAATTTAAGTTTGCATTTAGGAACTAATAGGATGAAGACAGGTGCCAAATACAATACATTCGTTTTGTCATTTAGTGATCTTTATTGCTTATTTACGTCATTAATAGATTAAAATAATTTTATTATAACAGGAAAACTCCTGCAAACATTCATAAATCATTTTTTGAGCAGCTCTCGGATTGGCCTGAAGAGAAAATCTCCATTCTCCAATATCTACTTGCCAAATGTAAGCCGAGCAGCAGCCTTTTACCATTAACCAAACTGTGCTCTTAAAGGTACGTGCAAAATCAAGATCGGTATGGAGAGAGAGAGGGTAAAATTCTGCGATATATAGTGCAGCATGGGATGTTAAAACTATGCGCTTAGTTTTTGTTTATGTGCATCGAACCTACGACCAGTGAATAAACTATTAGACTAAAAAGCCTTTCCGTAATTCAAATCCACTAATGATTTACCTAGATACTTAACTAATCCGAAAGTTTTATAACACAAAAACAGAAACAAAATCGTTAATCATATGCAGTTGTATAACAATCTTGTTATAAAGAGAACCATTCTTCTTTTTCCCTTCGAATTACAATAAAAGAACAAGAAGAATATGAAAGTCAAAAGAAGAAATATTTAAAATATAAAGGTCACAAACAAAGTTATAGAGAATGAAAATATTATTGTATCATTATTGTTGTGTAGGGACACATTGACCTCTTTGCCCTTTCTCCATGTTGGGTGCAAGCTGTTTTCCTTTCCCAACTTCTTTTACCAAGACAAATATATTTTGGTTTTTATTTTAGTAACTGAACCTTTTTTCTTCAATAAAACCATCGATTTAAACACTTGTTTTCAATAAAAGAATGAATTATTCACTGGAGAAGAATACTATTGAAGATAAAATCATAAAGAAGATAACAAATAATCTATCGTCTTCTCTTCTGTTCGTTTTATATTTGTTTCAGAAACAAAATAAATAAAGTCGAGTCATTTATCATTATATGGGTTCACGAGATGCGTATGGAACCATAATATTGACAACATACCTTGAGGACGAGAAGACCAATAGAAGAGACAAAAAAAGACAGAAAACACATTCTCCATAAAACATATAATTATCCCACAGATTTTTTTGGTCTCCCGTTTTGAAAACCTCCCGCGCTTCCCACATACATACACGATATACATCCTTTCTCACTGTTCATTCGTTCTGTAGCTACATGCACCTGCTCCACTTAATTCAAAATGTATATCTTAAACTTTTACTATTGTGGTTATGCATGCATGTGTTTTTGTCGACCATAAGTATGTATAGTTGAATATCAGGGACCGTATCTTTTGTTTCAAACAATGCTAATGCTAAACGTATACGTATTATAAGATTTTATAAACGAGAGGAGTTCACATGTTTTGGTGACGTGTGGCTGAGCGTTAAGAAACGACACACAACGCAATCCCCCGAAATAATGAAATGAATTGGAAAATCTAAAGAAAAAAAATCAAGAAAGAAAGAAATAAAGGAAAAGGAAAATTTGTGTCACACGTGAAAAAAGTAGAGATTTAACAATCTTATTTTGTTGGAAAAAGTTCAAAGATAAACAATATTGGAAAAAGAAAAGTGAAAAAGAAGTAGAGAAGATTCATTTCACCACCTAAAGCTCGACGACAGTTGAAACAAAATATAATTTGAGTAGCAACAACGTATTATCACATATAAGCTTGTTCGTGATACAAAAGGAAACTATGGTAGACGGTTATTTCATTTGTCATTAAAACTAAGTTGTATGACAATGTTGCTGGTGTAAAACTACAGTTTATTCAACTATTTTTTTATAACAAAAGTATTTCTACATAACAAAGCAAAAGTAGCTATATTTCATTTTGTCATATATTGTTTTCTACAAATAATTTTGCTTATCGACATTCTTGTATAGTTGTATGCGCAGAATAGTGAATGGTGAAAGCTTATCATCCCAGGTGCTCAGAGTGGAAGCAGGTTGCGTTGGTTCTTGTGTTATTGCTGCACCAGATTTTGTCGTCCGACACCACTCAACGATTTTAATAAGACTTGTTTGCTAATTTCTGAGTTACTGACCTTTAAATAAAAGAGACTTGTTTATGCGGGTTATTATTCACTTATTATTTTCTCTTTAGCTGATTTCCAAGGACTATCTTACACATCTGCTGATTTTTATCTCTTTTAAAGCATGAAATCCATTATATGTCAATTCTTTGTAAGACTATGTGAAGCTGATCATTAATTATTGTATAATCATGTTAATATATTTTGGAGTAGTTGATACGCGCCTAGCAGAAGTAGAGCAGGTTTCAAATTGAAAAGACCTCTCGAAAAATCTAAATCAACAATACTGTTGCATTTTCAATTTTTGTTTTTTCTTCTCATTTTCAAAAACAATTATATTTAAAGACTGGCCAAAGCCGACAAAAAAAAGACTGGCCAAAAAAGAATACTTGCCTCTTCTAAACAAGTCAAAGCCTAAAACGCTAAGTCCTTCATTTTAAATCATAAACGAAACAGTCTCATTCCATATTAAACATTTTGACATCTCATTTGTATAATTTGTATTATATACACCGTTCTGGACAAAGAAAACATTATCTCCTCTGAGTTTCACTTTGACACTTTTCTATAGATTAAGAAAATAATTAAAATGAATTTATATTTTTATTAATTATATCTATTTAATCAATAATATTTTAGATAATATAATTATCTATAAAATCAACATATTTTATAATTCATATAAAGTTTTAAATAGATATAAAATGTATTAGAACTCTAAAATGATACTTTTATGTAAAAATAATTAATATCAAAATGAAACTTTTATGAAACAGAGAGTATATATATATATATATATATATATATATATATATATATATATATCGTCTAACATCTCATTGTGTAAAACACACATTTATTTAGATACTTTGGTCGGTTAATTTCTTATATTAACACCATAAATTATCAGCTATTTCCATCTTAATAATACTACTTCATTTGTTGAAACTATCTTAATAATACTTAATTTGCTATATATATATATATAGTTTTCCTTGATCGAAGTGTATATATCTCCCTCAACCCTATGCAAAGCAAACTCCACCCTAATCGTATTTAGAATTTACAAGTGAATATAAAAAGTGTAGATTGTTAAACAAACATTAAATATAAAACACCGGAGATTAAGGCCCAACCAAAGATTGCAAAAGCCACACAGTTTACGCAAAGACTATTATTACTATTCTCTCCATCACACCCCATGCAGTCAAATGTCACGAATACCCTTCAGACACACGCCGTATCAAGCCATAGCAAGTAAGGGCATTCGAGACATTTAACGAGAAGCTTAATAATAACATGATCGTTCTCAAGTTCTTAAAAACGTACGTAAATTAACATGTTTATAGAAAGCGAGCTAAGGAGTGGCTACGATCGCCCATGGCAGATGCAAAATCGGTTTCTCCGTCTTCTTCTTCTTCACCGGAGGTTCTTGTTGCTGCGGCGGCGACGAACTCGCAGACCACGAATCATTTGAGCTTTCGTCGCTATTGAACGGGTTTAAATCAATCACACAGCTTGGGCTGCTGCTCAGCGACGACGATGATGATGAATCGCGATTCTTGCGTTTTCGGCAAGATTGGGTTTCGATCTGTAAACCCATGTGATCCAATGGTAATTGGAGGATGAGATCGTAGCAAGCTTCCACCTTTTCCTGTTAATGCACGACAACTGTTCGTGAAAATGCTAGAGTGAAACAGAGTCTTACTAACGGAGTGATTAGAAGCTAACCTTGGTTATGTTTAGCGAACCTATAAGATTGGTTTGGTGTGAGAGAGGGTCAAAGTGCTCGACTTGCTCTATAATACGCATCATGGTGGCTGCGGCAACAACTGATGGGAGGTAGCCGACAAATCTAGAATCTGACAAAACACACGAGGATGTAAGATTTTACTCAGATGTCAGTAGATGATAAACGAAATGGGGTTGCCTTTGTCGTTTACGAACCGGAGATTACAGAGAGGATGAGACGGTGACATCTGTTGAGGAAATCCCAGTGAGAGTTGTTTTTAAGACCTAATCTCCTGAGGATGTGGTCTAGAAACGAAAGTGGAGTAATGAGATGCATCTTCCATTGGAGAGTAGAGAGAATCAGCAACTCCATTCTCTGTATGGTTTTTGCTTCGAACACATACTTTGTCTCCTCCACCTACACACCCAAAAAAACAGAGAGATTGAGAACATGACGAAAAGGATAAACTTTTAAGGTAAATGATCTCAAGTGTGGTCATTTACTTGAAAGTCTAGAAGAAGAGGGACATGGGTTTCTTCGACTTTAGCAGCTAGAGAGAGGCAAGCAACAGAAACGAGCTGGAGCATCCACGGTTTGTCTCTCTGTAAGCTGTAGCTACAGATGAACTTGTCGAGGTACGTTATGGCTAAGACAGCAGCCAAAGTAGAGAATCCATAACGAGCGTTGACTCTCAGAATCCAACCCACGGCTTCTTGTCGATCCGTGGCGAGATACACATCATCGAGACAGCTGAGTCTTTGTTCCTCTTCTTTGGAGAAGAGAGTGACAAGATCTTCGTCTTCCCAGAACAAATCTTGCTGCAGAAGAACGAGTGGAGAAGTAGAAGAAGAAGAAGAAAAGGAAGAGTTTTCCTCAACTTCTTCATCTTCTTCATCTTCTTCGTCTTCCCATTTCTCTTCTTCGCAGTAGAGAGCATCAAGAAGAAACGAAGTGCTCTGTTCTTCTCTACTTTCATCCTCCTTCCGAATCGCCATTGTGGATAAGCTCAAGAATGAGTTCTATAATGTTGGAGTTTTTTCTCTTTGGTTATTAGGTAGGCTCAGAGCATTACCTAGAAGAAGATAAGATGAAAGAGAGATAATCTCTCGGAGAGAGACTCATCTTCCTCTCTATGGAAACGTGCAGAGATTAGCTGTAGCAGGGGAGCTACAAAAGAGAGTCTACAGAGAGAGAGATAGAGAGAGAGGAGAAAAGCTGGTAAGTGAGAAGGAGAGCGAGTTGGAGAAGATTGATTTATGAGAGGTTTTCACGTTTGTCTTTTACTCTCGCAATATACTCTTCTTTTTTTTTTTGCTTTCTTTTCTATTTTTCATTTTATTATGTGTAATTTCTTTTGCTGTTTCCCGCTTTACCTACTTTTACTTAGTGGAGTAGAGATCGAGAAACCAAAGTGCAGTAAACTCTGTCGGCTAATATACTAGATTCTACAACTTTTTTGCCGATTGTCAACAATGTTTTGTTAAAGACTTTAACACATCGGGATAAATAGACATTGACCACATAAATTATATACTAATCATTGAGCAGTTCGATGATTAGCTGCTGTGAACACGTATAGATCGAAATCTTAAGAGTCAAAGACAGAACATAAACCAGCTCTTAAGAAATTGTGACTAACGACATACATACACACCACAATATATGTCTTTTTAAGGTAATAATTTGATAATGATTCTGCAACATAATCTGCAAAGCTGGCTTAATATGAACATATCCAAACTTCCCAATGAGTCTCACTGACCATCGCATAAAACTAAACCATTAAGCTAATATTTCGCAAAAGCCAACAGAAGTACAGGGAAGATAAAAGAAAGAACAAAAAAATCGTCAGCAAATTCTAAGAAATAGCATCACTGGTATTAGACATTATCATTCATAACCATTTTCTGTCAATTCTAAACGCCGGAGCTTTAGTAAGGAGGGGGTGGGTACTGTCCTGGATATGGACCTGGAGAACAAGAAGAATACAATATCAACCACCAGTGAGTGTGGTTAGAAAATCTTTTATACAAATGATTAGAGGAAACACATCCAAAATCACATATATCAAGTGTTTCATTAAAAATTGGTTTTATGCAAACTGAAAACGCAAATGCATCACGGGAGTTTCTCAATTCCAAATGATAAAGGTTTGAATTTTACTTGAAAAATGATCATCCTATGATAGCATCTAGTCATAAATGCAAGAACAAACAATCAAAGCTTAGAACAGAAGGAAAAGAGCATTTTACGTACCTTGTGGGTTATATGGTGATGGTTGAGGAGGGTATGGGGGAGGAGGGTAAGTTGAGGATGGCGGAGGAGGAGGGTAGGCCGAAGGACCAGGAGGGTAAGCCGAAGGACCGGGAGGGTAAGCCGAAGGAGCGGGAGGGTAAGCAGTTGATGGAGGAGGAGGATACGCAGATGGCTGAGGAGGATAAGCTGAAGCTGGTGGGTATGCCGATTGCGGCTGGGAGTATTGTACTTGTGGGTACATAGATGGTCCAGCAGAGTATGGTGGTGATGAATATGGAGATGGAGCAGGCGGTGCTGAGTATTGAGGTACTTGAGGGGCATACGGTGGTGCTGATGGCGCAGACCCGTAATTTTGTTTCTGCATACAAGAAACAGATTGTATCTTATAACCCCTTTTTGTCAATAAATGAAACTGTAACTCAGTGTTGCTAATTAAGTCTTGGCTTTACCTTTGCGCCTGCATAATGCAGTATTAGTCTTACTTCTCCCGCAAATCTGCAAGACGGAGAGGTAATGCATTTTCAGAAGAATTTACAAACAAAATAAATAATTTTTTTTACAAGGAGACACTGAGAACAAGCTACCAAAATCTTTGCAGAATGTTGTAACTGACTATTAGGATATATAAGATAACAAAAGTTCCAAACAGTAAACACATAGCTGGCATGGTTGAAAAAAAAAGAGACTTTGATTCTAATTGACACTACAGCGTTTAAATGGGACCTCAATACTCATTTTTAGGCAACCTAACAATGTGATATATCTCAATAGGTGCTCACATCTCATGAGTGTTCCAATCAGTACACAAAAAAAGATATATCATCAGTTCCAGAGAAACCCAACTTGATGAATGCTAGAGTCTGCTAAGTGTAGAAACAGGAGTATTGAAAGATGCTCTCATCTCATAAGTGTTTATCACATTATAATAGGAAAGAAAAGAAGTGCAGTTTCGCAGAGATAAAACCATGCTTCCATGTCAAGAATATAAATAAATGGCAAGAACTAATAATTTCACTTAAGTAGAAAGCACAGGAAACAGCAACCAACTAGATAGCTACAAGCATGAGATACTCAAAGCAAAAGTCCCCAAAACTAGTGAAAACACCAAAGTAGTTACCTTCCAGTTTTGGTCTGAAGAGTCCAGGTACAGTCGTCGTATCCCTGAGAGAGAACCTTCTGCAACTGAATCCTAATCACAACAAACAAACAGACCAAAAAAAGGATTCAATACCTAGATCGAGTGTACTTGTGAACACACAAGAAAACTTAACATACGTAGCGTTGCCAATGAAGTCATCAGTTGAGAGAGTGTTGCTATTCCAGACAGCAACTTTAAGATCCCTAAGGCCTTCAAGCAGAGTGAACATAAACTTCTCTTGAAACACTGCGTTCTTCCCACCATCTGAAACCCCATTCAAACAAAATTGAGTAAGCTGAGTACTAAAATTGGTCCCTAGATCTGAAGAAAATCAAAAAAAAAAACCTGTGCAGGTTCGGGTACGGTGCTTAGTTCCGCTATACTCGACGACAACGTATGGATCTTGCCTTGAGAACCACTCCGTGTCTTTCAACTTCTGACACCCAACCACTGTAATTAAAAAAAAAACAAAATTAACCTTTTATGAGATTCGAATCAACGGAACATTCAAACGATTGGTAGAAAAAAAAAGAGGTACGAACCAGTGACTTCGAGAATCTGGCCTTGAATTCCAGCCATCGTCGACATGAATTGGATTGAAGCAAAACTCGATTGCTAGGGTATGAAGAGATCTAAAAAAAGTAATGAGCTACGGTCCGTGATTTAAAATACCTTTATATATATAAATTAAACAGAGACTTTCCAGTTTCGGAGAAGTTGCCTTACTGAGCAAACACGAGTATCATTATAGCGCTTACCATAAATGGAAGATTAACATTACGCGTTTTTTTTTTTTTATTGTATGTGACATTACGTTTTTATTAAGTGGAAAAACGAGTTATGGTGGAAAGTTTATAAATTAAACACTTTAATATTACTGAGGTTATATGCTAAAAGCCTAAAACCATTTATAGATTATAAATAAAATAACAATAGTTTTTTCATGATAAATAGTTATGCTGTAAATAAAATAAAATTATAATTTATTTTAAATTATTATAAGATGTCAATATATTATTAAAATTTCAATAAGCTAAATATTTATAATAAGAACTAAAGTAATTTTACAAGATTTAATTATTTTCATATTATGAAAATATTATGTAATAATTAGTTTAATTATTGATATTTGTTTTTTTTATTCAAAGTGAATAGCATATAAAATATTTTGATCAATTTAACATTTATTCTATCATTTCGCAAATTTTAAAATTTTCTGCTGTTTAATTAATTTTTTTCGCGGTTTAATTATTTTTTCTACGATTCCGCGATTAAGCGATGGTTAAACCTTCGACAACGTTAGGCGTTATAAAATATTATTTCAGTCTGTTATGGATGGATGCTTCCTGATTTGCAAACATGTCAACCCAGAGTGCTTCCTGGGATAGCCACAAGGCACAACAAGCGTATCAATGACCAAACTGTGCATCATCATCCATAAGACCTTGTACCAACTTGAATATTCAAATCTAAGCCGGCACTTGAGACAGAAGTGAACTCAGATGATGCAGCAGCTTTAACCACGCTGGACAAAGTGAAATCATTAGGACATGTCACCGTTCCTAAGCATCTGATCGAACAAAGAGTAACCAGAAATCAAGGTGGTACAAGTGACTTGGTCAAATTCTGTTTGGTCGTTGTAATTGGTGGTTGTGCGATTATTAGAGTAAACTTTGTGCTACACAAGAATCTAATAATATAATATGTTTTGAATCCTGAGTTTGGGAAAATTTTACTCCTAAAGAAAAAGAAAAACTGATTGTGAAGGTAGACGAATGAGAGGGAATGATTACATATTATATTTATATACTTTCATCAATGGAATAAATAGATTTGCTGTTAACTATATATGGGCAGGTTTAAGAGCTCTGCTCTATAACAGCTGCTGGCTAGGTTGAGCACTCGGTTTCCCGCTTGATCTGCAGTGCAGCCCTTACAACGTTCCCCCTTGTTAGGATCCCAATCTTTGTTCCCACCAAACAAAAACAAATACAAGAAGACCAAGCTCAGAACAGATGAATATCAAACTAAATTAAGAAAATTGTGAGTTTGAGATCTTCTCACCAGTTTTCCATCTGAATCCACGACTGGTAATCTTCTGAACTTTGTTTCCAAAAGCAACCTGGAGACAACAACAAATGGTTAGAAAAGAAAACAAACTGAGCTCATATTCTCGGAAGAGGAGGATGATACCTGGCTGCATCTTCTAAATTGGTGGAACCACGGACAACTAGAGGAGAAGCCGTCATCAAATCTCCAACCACTTTTCCATGTGTCTTGCTTATCAGCTTCTGGAGTTCGTTAAACGTCTGGTAACAAAAAAACACGTGTCAGTTTTCACATGACATGAAAACGGGGACAAACACTAGTCCTCAGATATAAATATATAGTAAACAACATGGATAAGTAGAAACGTACTTTCCAAGAACTGTCGACGTTAGGGAACATGTTTGTATCATTTTGGCTGCTGCGTCCTATAATACCAAAAAAAAGACGTGAGATCAAGTTTGCTTCACCAAACAAATCCGTAAACCAACCTAAACACAGAAAGAAAACTATGTGCCAACAATATACTAAGATCCACCTATAGTCCAAAACTGAGATCATACAAAAAACGAATGATGAGTCTTATCTTCTTACTAACTGACTAAAATATTCATTGTCTGATAAAATGATACCAAAACCATATACTTTGGTGATTCATCACACACAAAGACAAGAGAACGAACAGAAGATTCAAAAATTCTTGTATAGATTACCAGAAATGGAGTCGAGTGCAAGCAAGTCATAATCAGAAACAACGCCAACCTACATGCGAAAATTTGAGCAGAGGAGGAGTAAGCAAGATCTCAAACAGATAAAAGCATATTAAAATATGTAACATCACTACTTTGGCCAATCACGAGCTTCCTTCCAGATAAAGCATATTAAAGAGAAAAGCAATACCAGATTCCAGTCATCATCAATTACAGGCAAGCCCGTGACTTTCTTCTCAACCAGAAGTTCCAATGCTGTTACAGTTTCAAGAATGTAAAAAAAACAGATTATAGAGACTTGGGATTGTTTTCATCTTTAGCATAATAGCTTAGCTTACCATCATCAACTGATGTTGTGGGCTTAACAACATGAAGATGCTGTTTCCCTGTCATGAAATCGCCAACTGTGTAACCCCCGTTTTTACCCTGAAACCCCCCTCAAAACAAATCTCACATGATCAATCAACCAACCAAAGTTTCAATTTTTAAGGTCGAAAAGGGTAAATGAATAAGCACTCACCGGAACAGAGTTATTAACGCCGGAAGGAACAGCGAAGACTGCAGAGGCGGTGACTAACGGTGAAAAAGCGGAGCGACGACGAGGATTAGAGAGAGGAGGAAGCGATGAAGTGGGAAGAAGGCATGGATTGAGTGATGATGTATGTAACGGAAGTCGCGTTATGGGCAGAGAATTGGACAGAGAGATCGAACCCATGATAGCTTATCCTCTCTGTTTCTCACGGATCCCAACGAAACAAAAAAACAATTTTTTGTTGGTGAGAGAAACAAAGGGTGAAACTTGAGGAAAGGGGTGAAGATGAAGAGAGAGAGAAGAAAGAGAAGTGTTTTGATTGGGTGGTTAAAAAAAGTATACAAGTTGGTTGATTGGTGGGGACAAAAACCACATTATCATTGTTCTTATATGGTCCGGCTGGTCGGTGCTTTGGTTCTTCAATTTTGGGTGATTAGCCCAATTCTGAACTCTCTTTTGGCTTTAACTGTTGTTTGATATCTATGTCGTGATCGTTGAAATCACAAGTAATATCTAGAGGAACTTGTGAATAGTCCCGTCACACTTTTAATATAAGGTTCACAAGTTTTGACATTTTTTCTTCAAACCATGAATGTCATCTACTTGTCACATTCACACACCAAAATTTATTAGACTTTATATTGTAATGTGCTGGAAAACAGGAATCCTGATGTTGCACACCCCAAGCAATGACAAAGACGTGAACCAAACAAGAGATCCAATCATATTTCAACACAACCTCTGTAAGTAACTTGTCTACTAGAGCCAATCAATCAAGAAGCAATAAATCTGTGTTAACTAAGATCATTCATCCAATTTGATCCACTTTTCCCTGTACAATAAAAAGCTTCTAAATCGGTTTAAGAAAAAAAAAAAGACTAGAAGCAGCATTGACAGTCAAAAGGGCAGAGAGGGGTATAACCAGCATTGGCCTTATTGATACCAAGTTCATCTTCCATGAACACTAGTACAGGCACATTCATAGATTATATAACATATACCGATATAATAAGATTTGACTTGCTAAAAGCCTAAAACTATATTTAATTAGATATATACAATGGTGTTCACTGGAACTGCTAGGGACACTAACACATTTTTATATTGGCTTATCCTTCACATAATCTTCTTTCTAAGCTTCTTGTTAGATTGCACGTCTAAGTCTAAGTCCAGCATCTCGCTCTGCAACTTCACTCCTTTGGCTTTGCTTTATAGCCAACGCAGCTTCCTCCCCAGAGTTATGGAGTCTCTGACCAATGATATAACGATCATCACAGATCGAGTTGTGAAGGGTTCTGAACCAGACGTGGCATCTTTTTGCACAGAAGAACAAGAGGCTCGCCGAGAGACAACCTATCCAAGCGAATCTGTAGACCGCCGAGTTCACAACGAGCGGACATCCGAGCATTGGGAACACTCCTCTCGCTAGGACATAAGGCACGCATAATGCTGTTAGCAGTTTCATCATGACCGGGAGAACAATCTCTCTAAGTATCTCTAAGTATCCATAACCCCTGAAGCCGTGAGAAGCCATCTTCTTTTACTCTCTCAAATTTTGCACTCCAGCTATCATCCACTATCTGAAGCATTACATGTCCATTGTTGTTGTCTTTCAGTGACAAGATATATATATTTTTTATGCCGGGGAGAGGGAGCATACTTACCAGTCTAGTCCAGATCTTCGTAAAGATGAGGCCAAGAGCCCAGTCTTGATACAGGAGAAAGACAGGGCTTTCATCTTCTGGGACTCTTTTTGGGACAATCACCAAAAGGTCAAACAGAAGTCCGATAAGAACCTGTTCAGTAAGAATCAAAGAGTCAAATGAGTTTGGAGTGTCTCAAAAATCTGACCAAAAAAACAACAGTTTAAAAGCCACTTTACCCATATGCCTAAAAGCATCGAGCTCTTGATGACAATCCCACACCATTTCCACGTTTGGCTAAGCAAGAGTAAAGTCCTCTCTGACTTGACATGCTCGACAGCAAACTTGGCACTAGATATGGTAGTCCAAAAGACATACGTGCCAGTGAAGAAAGCATACAAATCTACAAAATTTTGGAGAAGAATCTGTTAAAATTCTGTATCTGTTTTGAAAGAATGAAGCAGACGTATATATATTTTACCATTGCACTTGATGCCATGCGGTATTGGGAGAACTGGGATGGCATTAAACAGAGCACGACCAAGAAAAACTGGTACGACTATCAATGTAGAATGGACCAGAAGAAGAGTAACATATGCAACAAGTAGAAGAAGGATTATCCGGAGCTGAAAGTTGTACCTGCTTAAAAAAATTCTATACACCAAACAAACACTTGTTCAAGCATGCACAAATTCAAAGCATAAAAAACAAGTTATAAGGTTATTTCTGAAGAACTTACTTTTGGAGGAGACTTCTGTTTGGGTCATCAGCGGCTGGAAGAGCACCCATGGCCATGTCAGGTCCATCGACATGCAATACTTGTGCTCTGTTCTGCCTTCCTGGTTCACCATTTCCGTGTTCAGGAGCAGCGTTTTCATCTGGTTTTGGCAAGAGGGAGTCTGTCAAACCAAGGGCCCAACCGACGCATGTGAACCAGTAGCGTAGAAGGGACACAACCGTGGTGTGGACTCAAAAATGCTCGATGATAAACGGTGTGCATATTGTAAGCAGGAGAATGCCGGCAGGAATCTCAGTGAAAGGGTCCGACACACTGTGTAGATGCACAAGTTAGGAAAGACATACTCAAACACAGAATCTCCAAAAAAAAGACAAAAACAAAATGTAAGACGATGTTTCTTACGAGATGTCGAGAGGGAAGACTGAAGGAGCCATCCATATCACAAGTTTAACTGGTAAAAACACCAACAAGACAATCCAACTCCCCTACCGTGCACCAAATAACAAAGCATCCCGAGCAAGCTTGTGTGCTGGATCATGAATAAATATCGGATTGACTCATCCTCATCATCTTCGGGACCATAAAGTAAACACAAAACTTCAGGGCGAAGAACCTGCAATTAGCAACAACAAAAGTGGAGAACAATGGTTGACAGTAGCAGAGGGAAAACACAGTTTCTAGAACAAAAATAATGAGCAGGGGGGAACACGGTACCTCTCGAAGAAGGTTCTCGAATATTAATAAATACTCGTCGTACATGGCACCAACGACCCAATGAACAAGTGAGCTTGCCAGTGGAGAAACTGATAAACACTGTAGCCTGTTAGACATTGTTTGACCAAACATCCGAACCGTGCAAACATCTAGCCACCACCCACTCGTCTGATCAGTCCCACCAGCACTCGACCTTGGACTGATCCAGTTCAGACTGCGGGACGGGATGTTACACAATCCTAAGTGCACGAACTTGATGCTCCCGCTGCAAGCGCACGGATACCGAAGCGGATTATCCGCATCATCATCCCCTGGGTTTCTGCAAATCCTGCAAACCTCCTCATCGTCTTCATCATCGTCAATGTGTATCGATCCTTTGGTTGTCGTGGCTGTTGCGTAATCCATGGTTGAGTAAAGCGGTTAAGGCCAGATTGAGAAAGGGGTTTATATTTATCCTCATCGTATTTTGTTTTGGTACAAACTTGTATTCTACGACCGTGATACGCAAGGGCAAATCTGTTTCTTATCAGCGTCTGAACTAAACCGGATTAGTAATCCGAAATTGACATTCCCGCTTGTTTATTTAGTAACGGTTTTTGTCGGTTAGGCGTCTTTAGCATTTGGGTGTGGGCCGAAAAGAAAACAAAAAGGCCCATATTGAAGCCCAGAACAGATCAGCGTGAGAGTATATGGAGGAGAGAAGAGATAGAGAGAGATAAGGAGGAGGAGGAGCCATGAGTTCGCTTTTCACTCCTTTCTCTGCTGCTCTCCCTTTGCGCCATACCAGACCTACTGTCTCCTGTTGCTCTTCTGGTAATCTCTCGTTTTACTCTATAATTTTCTTAATTTTGATGTGAGTGTGTAGAGAAATTGTCTATAGTTTGTGCTTGAGCTTGTCTCTTTGTCTTAAAATTAATATTGGTGGAGACAACAGTTAGAGAATTAATGTGTAATATATCTCCAAATGCCACATTTGGATGGACTTACTTGTAAGAGTTGTTGTTGGTATTGCAGGGCATGTATCATTTATCAAAGATGTAGCTGTCACTGAACCTCCAATGCATCTTCAACATTTACTCAAAGTTCTTCAAACAAGAGGTAATTTATAATGATACAACAGATATGCTAAGTTCTAGTTGCTGTTTCATTGTAATGGAAAAGGGAAACTTACATGTGTTAAAAAATTTCTGTTGCTTTCATATTTTCATGTGCAGGTGAAACCATCATATCTCCTGGAGCTAAGCAGGGACTCATCCCTCTTGCTATTCCACTTTCTAAGGACTCTTCAGGTAAAACAAATGCTACATTTAATCGATTCCATTAGCCTTTTTCTTGGAAGCTCTCTGTTTACCTTTGTATGTTTGGTTGGTTTATTGTCTAACTAGGCTCTGTTACTGCGCTTCTGAGATGGCCTACTGCTCCACCAGGGTATGACATTTTGTTCAGATCATTCTGGGTAACTCTTGACATGTTGTTTTGGTTTTCTCGAATTTAACTTTTTTTTGTTTTTTCAAGAACAGAATGGATATGCCTGTTGTTGAAGTTTGGAGGAGTGGTGTCCGGCTGATAGCTAGAAATGTAATGTCATCATCTCATTTTAGTTCTGTCTTTTTAAAGACAATCTATGACTTATTTATTATTTCCATGAGAAAGAGAAGTGAGTTACAGACTTACAGTGCCTGGCATCCAGGTAGATGAGTATATCCACCGGATTCTTGTTGAAGAAGATGCAAAAGAATTGTCAGAACTTTACATTGCTTCAGAAGAGGCAGGCGAGAAGCTTTACAAAAAGGGTGCATTTGCTGAATCTCAGATTGATAATCTCGATGTCTATGTCTTAAAAAAGGCAAGCCTTCAAAAGAAAAACCATCACAATGCTTTATATGAAAAGGACTTATAAACACCATTTGCTTTTGGTATTGTATAGGTTGGGCTGTTTCCAGATGTGTTGGAGCGAAAAGTATTACGGCATTTCGATGAAGGAGATCATGTAACAATCTTTTAAGCATATAATATCACATTATATGTCTCTGAGTCTCCCTTCTGTAACTTTTAAAAGACTTATTTTTCTTCTGGAAGGTTTCAGCTATGGTGACAGGAGAATTCTACACAAAGAAAGATCTGTTTCCAGGATTCGGACGGCCTTTTGTATATTATGCAAACATACTGCAGAAGTTTGTAACTCTTACATAATTATAGCATCTCTTTATTTCATTGTTTCGGAAAATGACATATAGACTTATGTAAGGCTTCTCATTTTGCAGGGTTGGACGCAATTCAGAAGCAAAAGAAGCAGCTAGAGTAGCACTGAAATCACCTTGGTGGACTTTAGGATGTCCTTATGAGGCATGCCACAGTTTATGATACATTTTAAGGGGTGAATGTGGCTGTGCTATATAATATTTTAACTATGTGAAAACATGCAGGAGGTTGCTAGTATTGCACAATGGGAAGATGAGCAAATCGAATTCATAAGAGAGAAAGTGAGTGATGAAGGTCGTTTTGAGGATTTGAAGAAAGGTAAAGACCCACTCCAAGTTGCTTTGGATGTTGCCGCTTTTCTCTTGGACTTGGCTTCTATTGAAGGAACATGGTCTGAATCTTTGCACCATATTGCTAAATGTTATGAAGAGGCTGGATTAAAGGAGATATCTAACTTCATTTTGTACACAGATGAGAAATAAAATAAAAAAGAACTTTATGTTGTATATGAGATAATATTCTTTCATGGTAAAAACACCAGAAGTTTTGGTTTCTTAAAGAAAATGTGTTTAATAGTTTTAAAACTAAATTTTCTTCTCTCTTTTGACAAAAGGTCTAAAGCAAAGTGTATAATACATTTTCTTTTTGTTTGAGTAATTGAGCTGAAACTACCTAACATGTGTTAGTATTTCTAATAAAATTTCAAAGACTGCTGACCTAACCTTCCTACTTTGGTTGTTTTCTTTCTCTCAATATATATAATATATAATTATTATTTGGATCTTGTTCTAGTTTGACAAATTCCAACAGCCACCTTTCAACAGATTAAAGTTTATGATGATTGGTTGATTCAATAACCATTATCTCTATTAGTATATGCATAAGTTCTTTAAAGTCTATTTATAAAACATAGTGACTGGTATCTTCTTTAAGATGTTTATCATATTTAAATGAAAAACAAATAAAACAAAAGGTAGGAATGTAGGATGCATCATTTCTTTGTTCACAAAGAAAATAAAAAACAATAGAGATATTACTTAAACAAAATACATAAACATGGTTGGTGAATGAAAGGTAAAGGGAAGAAAGTAATCAACCCACACTCAAAAAATCAATTGATCCGACGGCAGATAGTGATTCCATCACCAACAGGGAGCATGCATATCTCGATCCTAGGGTCAGCAGCAAGAGCCTTGTTAAGCTCAAGAACAAAGTCTCTGTAGTAACGAACGTACTTCCTCATTGGCGCATCAGGAGGAGCCACGACAGAGCCGTTCCACAGGGTGTTGTCGTAGCCGATCACTCCTCCAACTTTCACAAGATCGATCAAACGTTTATGGTAGTTGATATAGTTGTCTTTGTCAGCATCAACGAATATAAAATCATACGTTCCATGGTTCTTCTCCTGCACCCATCCACACACGATAAGTTAATAACATCACCAACCGTAGATTTTCTTCCTTATATGAAAATGGAAACAAATATGTTTATATAAAAAAAAATCCCATCCAAATATTAAAAAAATCAATTTAATATGGCCATAATGTGATTATTGTAATATTTTTTTTACGTTATAATATGCTTACGTCAGCAACGAGTTGATCAAGAACCGGAAGAGCAGGGCCTTCCCTGAAGTCGATCTTGTGAGCAACGCCAGCTTTCTCGATGATCGGTAAACCCAACTCGTAGTTCTCTCTGTTAACGTCCATAGCCAGAATCTGAAGACAAGATTAAATTATTAACTTCATTTTCAGATTATATTTTAAAGAAGAAAAAACAGAGGAAGAAAGATGTTTTACTTTGCCGTCTTCAGGGAGAGCAAGAGCGGTGGCGAGGAGAGAGTAGCCAGTGTAGACACCGATCTCCATAGTGTTCTTGGCGTTAACGAGCTTGATGAGCATGTTGAGAAACTGCCCTTCATCTGCTGATGTTGTCATTATGTTCCAAGGGTGTTTTGCTGTGACTTCCCTGAGTTCTTTCATTGATTCTGGTTCTCTTGGATACACACTCGTCTCCAGAATATACTGCATGTTGTTATTGGTAAGATTATGTTAGATTATTATTGGACTGGATCCGAAGCGGCAGCGTTTTGAAATGAAACAGACCTGGTAGAGATCGTCACTCTGTAAGAGACTTTTGTGACCAACTTCTTGGTGTCGGAGATTCTGAGATTGCTTGTCTTCTCCATTAGTAGGTGTCTTCGTTGCTTCTGTTGTTGTCGTCGCCATTTATCTCTCTGTGTTTTGTTTTCTTTTGCTGAGATTGATGATTATGTTTTTGGTGATTCACACAGATGGCACTAGAGATGTATATATAACAGAGAAAATGAAAACGATTCTACCGGATCAGTGAAATCTAGTATTGTGATTCCCGGTTTGGGGTTGGTGAAACTCTCCTAACATGCAATTGGTCAGTCGCTGTCTTAAATGGGTCCCATCCCTGTGGTGGGCTTCAGACACACTTGGGGTCATAAGTCATAACGCCTTAGTGTGGTGGCGTTATTGTGTGGCGTGGTTTGTGACACAAGTGAATATGTTTCTGAATATATGAGTCAGTTAAATGTTTGCTGCATAATAGTATTAAGTATATATTATGTCTGGATTTTCATTCTCCAATTAGATTATGACTATAAATAGATAATAATGTGTATCTTAAATTAATTTTAAATAATAAGGGTATTGTTTTCTGCATATAATTAATTTATAAAAAAGATAGACTTGGTGAGAAGAGAAGAAGACCAACCCGATGGGAACAAAAAAGTGGATCCAACAACTCTGCTTCTTCATCTGTGTGGTAGGTGAACGTATTCTTGGTGGTGGAGTTCCTTATAATCATCCTTCCGGTTATTCGTTAGAAATACTTTTTTTTTCAGCAATACAATTACCATGAATGATATGAGTAATACCACATTTGCTATTGCCACCATTTGTTTGCGTAATTTTTTTATAATTTTTAATTTACAATGGCATGGTCGAGATGCATGATAGAAACCGTGATATTCGGCTTGCCAAGCCCACTATATTGATTTTTTTCTGTGTTGATTTACAATGGTACGGTGGATCCAACAACTATATTGATTTTTCTGTTACCGTTTTATAAAATATATCAATTTTGCCAATAAGTTTTTTTTTTGGAAATATAAGAGCTAATAATTTTACGCATGACCGAACCTCGCCAAACCACTTAAACATTTATCTAAGACTCATATTTTTATAGGTCATATAGAAAGTCCAGATATTAATATATATATATATATATACTTTTTAATGAGTTAAATTTAATTAAATGGGCTAAATAAAAAACAATTTAGTGGTCTAATAAATTAAAAGAAAATAAATCTATAAGTTAAAATTCAATTAAGTGCATGCTGAACATGAAGCGCATGAAGCTGATGAGAGTGAGCACGAAGCATTGGAAGCTGGTCATAGATATCTTGTAATCCCTTATGTTCATCAATATTAAAATCATCATTTTTCATTATGTCTCTAAAATATCCTCTAAGGGATAGTATCAGTCTCAATTCTAGGTGTGCTTTCAAGTTGTGCCACTATTGTTCATTTATTTTCTTCAAAACTCTAAAAGATCTTGAAAATTTCACACCAATCAATAAGTTATGTACCCAAAATAGCTTATGCTCAAGAATTTTACCCAATTTATAAAACAATAGCTTTATTTACATGAAGCATAGATCCTCTATATTTTATCTTTTCCCTTACAACTCATTGTTATACATCCTAAATTGAAATGAAAATGAAAAAAATAAGATCATGAAGCTACTCATTTTGTCTTGTCCGCATTGACATCCTAAGATACTTGAACGATAAGTATAAGGAACGATCAATCATATGTGGAATCAACAGATAGATTGCGTACACATGAACTAAAAATAAGATAATAACAAAATAACAATAGTCTTTTTTATTCAATTTTTTGATTCACTGGATGATGATATAATCTTATGTTGACTGTGTAGCTCTATTGCAATCTTAACTACAATTAAAAGATTTTATGGATTGATTTGAATTCAATTGCTCTTGGATTTAGAAATAAATTAAGGGGGGTGTTAGTGGGATATGAATTTGTAGGGATTATTAAAATTCTCAAATTCTATTGTTATATATTGGTTGGTTGATTCTAAGAATCTTAATATAATCTAGTGTTATTGATTTGATGATTGTTTAATGATTTTCAAAATCTCTTGTTATTCAACAATTTTGGTTTTTAATGATTTTAAGTTTCCATCAAATCTAGTATTATTGGGAATTGAATTCTACATTATTTTACTTATAAAATAAAACTTCAAGAATCTTACATATTTCTGTTTGATATTTAAAATCCTTGAACTAGATTATTTTCGTAAAATTTAAAATTTGAAAAACTCTTTAGAAGTCTTTACAAATTTAATAAATCTTTTGACTTTTATAATCTACCACCTCTACAAAAATACTACTCCCGCTAATTCCCTAAAATTTTGGATACTTCCACATAATAGCTATGGTAATTGTATCTCTCATAAAAAATATTAAATTGAGAAAATGAGTTGCTATCACTTTTCTCTTGGAGAACAACTTTTAAAAAATTATTTCAAACATTTGTTGTTTTTTATTTACTATACTCGAATCTTTTTTTTTTACCGATCAAAATCAGCTTTGTTCTTTAGCTTGTAAGATGTTGATTGGGATCAAATTTTTAAGTTCATGTTTCTAATTTCAAAATCAGATCCGTGAAGCACTATTTCCTCTATCAAAGATATGATAATTTTGTCAAAAAAAGGAAAAAATAATTTTGTTAATACACACACCCGGTGGGGATCGAACCCACAATCGTCTGATTAGAAGTCAGACGCCTTATCCATTGGGCCACGGGTGCCTTTCTGGTAGTAACCAATATACAATTTATTTAGTTACATGTCAAGATTCGAATTCGAACCATAGTTGAACTTGTTTCTCCTCTGTCAGCTAGTTGCTGCAGCTAATATGAAATTGGGTTTTTCACACTTCTATGTAATCTTATTATTCGAAAATCTAAAAAATGTTTTCAAAGTTGTTTTACATTCTAAAGACACCAAAACGAGTATCTTCTAGAGGACGGTTTGAAGCAGCAGAGAGACAAAGTCCCAAAACCTTTCTTGTATCAGATGGATCAATCACTCCATCATCCCAAAGCCTCGCCGTTGAGAAGTAAGCATTTGCCTCTCTCTCATACGCATCCACCGTTTTCTTCTTGAACACCTCTTCCTCTTCCTCTGTCCACTGCATACCACACAAAGAAAGAAAAACATACTCATCTCTCATCAATGTTGAGAAGAAAACAGAGTTCAAGAACTCATATGTTTGAAGAGAATGTTTTATTCAGTACCTTCACTCCTTGTCTCTTCTTGGTAGCTCTTTCGATCTGACTTAAAACACCAGCCGCCTGCAAAGTTTCCCCCCTCGAGATGATTGGATTATAAATACACTTTTGACTCTTTAAGACATTCTGGTTAGGAATGGTTTTACCTGAGGGCCTCCCATGATGCCAATTCTAGCGTTTGGCCACATGAACATGAAGTCTGGACTGAACGCACGGCCACACATCGCATAGTTTCCAGCACCAAAGCTTGCACCCGTTATAATTGTTATCTTTGGAACCTAAACAAAGCATCAAGCTTACACTTCTGGCATATACCATTGTTCCCAATGATCCCTACTGTCTGACCATATATTCTAGCAAAACCTGTCACCAGCGTCTGGCAGATAAAAAGTTCTAGTGAGAACTGAGAAGACATAATGTTGGAGAAAGGGTCAAGTCTCAGAAGTTTTCTCACAGTGCCGTATTGTTTCTTGAACTCGTCAAACTCACTCCCATCAACAATCCGAGCAATGATAGACCTGACATCGAACTGCTGCTTGTGGTCTACCGGAGCAATGGACCTAAGCTCGGTTATGTCATAGAGCGGTTCTTTGTATTCAACGCTTTTGCTTCCTTCCTTCCCTTGTTTTGCAGCCATGTGCAGAATCTTGACAATGTTTCTTCCAATAGCGAGTCCATGCATCTCGTCTGCAAGATTAGTATCAACTTTTTTTAAGTTCTAAACTCTTAAGACATGATACAAACAGAAAGAGATTTACATACCTTGAGCAAAATAATCCGAGACGCCAGAGACATTACAGTGAACCGTGGCGCCTCCTAAATCCTCAGCTGAGACTACCTCTCCTGTGGCAGCCTGTTCATACACTTTTCCACTTTAGCTTATGAAACTAATTAAGACAAGGAAGAGAGAGATTAGTTTCAAACCTTGACAAGAGGAGGTCCTGCCAAAAATATGGTACCATTCCCTTTCACCATGACACTCTCATCAGCCATGGCAGGGATATAAGCACCACCGGCAGTGCACGAGCCCAACACGATGGCGATCTGTGGAATCCCTTGTGATGACATAACAGACTCGTTGTAGAAAACTCTACCGAAATTCTCCTTGTCAGGGAAAACCTCTGCCTGTCTCGGAAGGTAAGCGCCTCCGCTGTCAACGAGGTATAAGCAAGGGAGTCTGCACCGAGCAGCGATCTCCTGCGCCCTGAGATGTTTCTTGATGGTTATGGGATAGTAAGTCCCTCCTTTGACTGTGGGATCGTTTGCCATGAACATACAGAGATGGCCATGGATTGGTCCTATCCCTGTGATGATGCCACCTGATGGTAATGGCTCCTCGTATAGTTCATGTCCTGCAAGCTTCAAACATATTCAGAGTGTATAAACACACAGATGCTAAATCTGTTTCCAGTGAGAAGCAATCAAAAAAGCTCTGCAACTATACTCTAGGAGACAAAACATTCAACAATGGTATCCTCTTAGAGTCTTTCTCTCCTTCAAACATTAATCAGTAATCAACTTATGCAGCAGTAATGAGGTGAAGATTGCAAAAACCTGAGAGAGCTCCAAGAAGGAAGAACCAGGATCAAGAAGCTTATCGATCCTTTCTCTAGGCAAAAGCTTGTTTCTACTTTTGTTCCTCTTCTCTGCCTCCACTCCACCTCCAGCTAATACCTACACAACTCAACAAAGAAACACTTACACATATCATCATCACCATCTGCAGACAATAGATAAACTCATTGTTTACCTTTGTGATGTGGGAGCGAAGCTCTGATAAGATCCCTTCCATGGCGATAGAGTTGCTGGAAAAAGCCTCAGACTTTTTGTCAACACCGTCAGGGAGAACACCAACGCAGAAACCCTTTTGTAGTCCACGGAAAGCCCGGAAAGGACCGGGCTTTGAATCGGTTCTGGGTCGGATCCTACATTGATGGATACTAGTAAGCTCTGCAGAAGCTGAAACTGCCCTTCTCCCCAATAGCCTTAACATTTTCGTCTTCTCACTGTCTCTCAAAACCGATCTCACTTAAGACACACTGAAAGCTTACGACTTTATTGCACAAGTCACTTAAGACACACTGAGGTACGGAAGCAGTTGACTCGTCGTGTGTGACAGATTCACTTAGTGGAATAAAAGGAACAAATATTGAATCTTTATCCAATCAAACAAGCCAACATTACAACGAAACGACAGCATTTTGGTCTTGGCGTCTTCACTTTCTCTAGAAATGTAGAGTTTAGTGGATAAGTCACACAGATGTTCAAGACAATTGACACGTCCAGTAAAGCAACATCAAGATCCATTACATCAGGAAGATAATAAACCAAAAGATGCTACAAGAAAACAGAACAAAAGCGTTTTGTTCATCAATCTCTGTCACATAAGCCTGAGTTACATACAAAGCTAGCTTCTACTTTCTGTCTTGTTCTATAGCTTCTGCCTTTGTTAAGTTTCCTTGGGCGCCTTCATAAGCTCTCTCTACCAAGGACCTGTCGATGTCCTTCGCAGGCATTGCCTTTTGCATCCCCATGGCTGGTGCATTGGCTCCAGGAGCTGCAACAACAAATGAGCAAATCCGTGATTGTCTTGCGAAAGATATTGGCACTGAACTTAATGTTAAGACGTGATGTATTTCACTTCATTGCGTTGCTTAGAGTATTCGACTAAAAGCTTAAACTATTGTCTAGTTGCAATTCATTTTTTTTTGGGTTAAAAGCCTAGCCAACTCAAGAATACAAGAGACAGTACCTGCTTCTTCTGTTTTTCCATGATTTCAACCTGCATGAAACATTTGATCAATTGGTCAGAACCTCAAGAAAATATAAAAATACATCCCAATTGAAAAATCTCTCGAGCGAGAGAAAGAGGCAAGACACACTTGTTTTCTATGCAACTCTTCATTCAGCTCTTTTAATTGTGTAATTTCTGCCTCCAACTCCAGCGTATAAGCCTGTCACAGGCAGCGAAATGAAAAAAAGGAAGTAAATAACTATACCGACGGTTGTTTAAAGGTTTCTTCAAGATTTAAATGGACACTCACTTGCTTGCGAGCTCGGGATCTTGCAGCTGATTCCCTATTCTTAATCATCCTTTTTTGCCTCCTCTCAATCACTTTCTCCAGGACTGCGCCTGTTTTTCTTACTCGGCCAAACATGTAAGGAACAGGTGGCAAAGATGCATCCATGGTGCTCTTTGGAGTCAGATCAGGTGACACCTGGTTTCCAAGAGATTCTGCTTCAACCGTTGTAACCCCTGTTTTAAAATCAACAGCTTGGAGTAGATTGTTGTTCATTGGCCGAACTCCAAGAATCGAAGGCTTCACTTCCTGACACTACGAAAAAAGCAAAAGCAAACCATGGTCAAATAAACTAAAGCATAAGTGCAGATACAAAACCAGCTTAATCCTGAAAATTACATCTAATGATGTATCTTCAGGTTCTTAGTCACCTGTGTTAGAGGTTGAGAACGGTTGTCCAAACAACCAGTGGTCTGTTTGGGAAAAGGTCTCTCCTGCTTCTGTATCAGTTGTTGCGGCTGGTGCACCTTCTGTGGCTGAGTTTGAGTAGTCAGCAGATTGGGTCTCACGGTGGCTTCATAAGGTTGGTTAGGACCAAACCCATTAGGAGATGACCCGAGACCTGCATTACTGCCAAACCCATAAAACCCACCATTGAAGTTATCAAGCCTTTCCACCTGTTGTTGATGAGGTTCTTCCCTGACCACACCCGCCTTGAGCAAGAACTCCTCCAAAGTCATCTCTCCCAGCGTTTGTTGCCTCTGAGGAATCCCACTTGCTCCACCATCTCCAGTGTCATCGTCCTTCATCAGCTCCTTCCAGACATCATCAACCCTTTTCTGACTAATCGTGCGAGGCAAGGTAATTGACCCTTGTCTCTGCAGACCTCCACGGCTAAAAAATCCACCACCACAACCACCAGTTTCTCCTCCCACACCAACAGACAAACCTCCGTTGTTGTCACCGTTGTTGAAAGTGGTGGTGTTGCTCATCATTGAGTGGCTTTCCTCTGCCGTCCATATGTTCTTCAAGAGCTCGTCCATGTTCATGGACCCAAAATCCTTCCCAACCCCACCACCCCACGAGTTCTGAAACTCATCAAAAGTCAAGGAAAACACCGAGTTCTGTCTCGTCAATGGAAGACCAGTCCCAAAAGTTGGCTGCTTTGCGTTGATAACTTCATCTCTCACAACATCAACAAAGTTCATTCTAGACCCCATCTTTTACTTTCTTCTCAAATCAAGTTATGACCTTTCAAGTAAACAAACAAACAAACAAGCAGAGGTTATTGTTTAATCATACATCCATTACATACAAAAAAAAAATTGTTGATCTCATTCAAACAGTTAGAAACAGAGGAAGAAACTAAAATCACTGATAAAGTATCGAACTTTAAGAATACCAAGATTCAGATGAGAGTGTATCAGTGAAAAAGTATCAGACTTTATCAACTGGAAGCTAGATTACGTCTCTACTATATACATAAACCCTACAAAAGATTAAGAAGAAGCAGAGCAAACAGTGAAAACAGAGGAGGATCACGAACAGTGATCCAAAACACCCAATCATATGCTTTACGGCGGGAAAATTCATGATTCTAATCCAATCAATGAATATGAACAAGAAACCAATCAGTGATGAGGAGTACAAAATCGATACATCAAACCAAAAATGAATTAAAACCAACGAAGCAGTTCAGTCACACAAACGCTTTTATTTTGCTTACCTTCAAATTTTTTAATTTTTAACTTACTTTTTGGAACCTCACTATTTCCTTTTTGAGAAATGAAAAGACCTGAAAGTATCAAAGAGTGAGATGGTAGAGAGAGGAGAGGTCGACAAGTGTCCCAGGCTCGACACTGGTCGTTATATAAAAGGTGGTCTTGCTTGTTTGGATTCGTGGATTATTTTATTCTCACTAAGGGTTTAAATATCTAATGCCCTCTCTTTAACGTCAGATCGTGCGTGGGACAAATGTATTGGACAACGTGGTCCAATGAAAAACGCTGCTTTTCTCAAATCATTAGCGATTCCAACGAATGTTTATTCGCAAAGTGTAAGGATACTGGCCGTTAGATTTCCTGCACCTACAAAAGATGGACATATGCCACGTGGTGCACTCAACGCCCTCGTTAACAAATAAAATAAGCAACAAAAGTTATAATACTGATCTTCACATGTGGTGGGATCTTCTCTCTAATTCATTTTTCCTTTCATGTTTGGACTCTTATCTTTGATTTCTATTTTCAATCATATTTTAATAGTTTTCTGAAAGAATCTACTGGATTAGGAAAGTCTACTCTGCATAAACTTTTAATAAAATGGAACCGTGAGCTTATAGGATTCACATGGGACTCCACTCTAGTCTCTTGGAGACATGTGTTCTTTCCTGTATTAGATTTAATTTATTTTAAAAATCTATTTCATGACGCCTATATGTTTTCTTATTGTTTTATTTTGCGTCCAAAACTTAAAGTTGATAAGAGTAGTTGAACTCTTAGCTAGACGTCTATCCATTGGAGATCTCTTCACTAGAAAAATAAATGATTGTTGGGAGAAAGCTTTGAGGCGTATCAAGATATAAAAATAAATGATTACATATTCCTCAAAATAAAGTATATTTTCCTAAATGCATATGCATGTGAAGTGAATGGCTCGAATAATGTGAGCTCGAAGGTTTTGCACTCTTACACGCAACACAATCATGTGGACCAATTATCTTCCATTGTTTTCATGTGGGAGAGGATTGTACTCAGATTATATGCCCGATAAAAGATACTTTAGCTAAATCTGTGGGCCTTATATGGGCTCTAAATTTAGCTGTCTTATTCAGTAGGCTTGAACTTAAGAAGGGAGTTACACAATTCAGAAATTTAGTACAAGGAGTTGCGATTCATTTATATACGATTAGACATGGACTGAACTCTGAACTATTTGTTTCCAACAAATTGATTGGTATGTATGTTGAATCTGGTGACGTTAAGGGTCGCCAAAAGGTTTTACGTCATACTGCTAAACAAGTATGCCAGCCGTAAAACCGATGAGACAATATTCAATCAAACCGGAATTTTGAACGTCGAATTTGAACCGGTTTATCTGGTTTAGGGACATTGGGTGGGAAAAAGATTCCAAGTTTGCTTACGAAGTTTAAAGTCTCAACAAAGAAAGCTTCTTTAGTTCGGTCATGACACAGCCTGTCTTTGTCATGTGGACAGCTTAAGATTACTTTAGCAGAAAGTCGGTCGTAAAGGACAGGAGATGACACTGCAATATGTGTGAACAGTTTCAATCCTTTAATCCTAAATTTTGGTTATTGTATTGTTTTTCAACAGAAAAGAAGGCTTTTCCCCCTCTTTTGTTAGCAACTTTTGTTAAGATAATTTATTACTTTAATTTCATTTGTCCGAGGTAATTATTACCATTAACACACGTTACAGACCTCATAATTAAATGGTTTTATGCAAGTTCTAATCGAATTTCTTCTTTAAAATAAAACAACTTATTTAGAGTACAAAATGAATATGACAACAGCAAATCCCATAACCATATTATTCTGTTTGTCAGAATTAAAATTTACCAGCTGTGGACCGGATCCAGTTGACCCAACTGGCTACCTTTTGAGTCATTCCTACTCCTGCAATCGTCAACGATTCTCATTCTATTATTGGAATATACTATGACTGAAGTTACCGATTTTGTCCTTGACAATTTCATTTCCATGCAATACTTCTAATGACAAGGTGACTTATTAAAAGTAAGATTACAAATGAATAAACACTATACTTTGAGAAATATATTTATAAATCTTCGGTGGTTGGCCAAAACAATAATGTTTCTACCTCATATTTTCTTGGTTGATATCCATAGTATATAATTATTTTTAACACATACTACTTAATGATACCAATTGGAGTTTAAGAAAGAAAAAGTTGTTAGAGACATTTGGAAGTATAGTATAAAGTTAGGGGGTAGATTTAAGCCTTTTTTCAAAAAAAAAAAGTTAGGGGGTAGATTTATTATTTTGATGGTAAAGTAACTTTCCATTTATACACAATTACACATAGTTAAATATGGAAGTATACTAAAAGTTAGTATATATAGAAAGAAGTGCTCCGCACGCGGTTTTGCGTATGCAATAAAAACACAGAGAGGAGGAGGGAAGAGCGTCCCCAAAAGAAACAAAAAAAGACCTAGCCGCTTCAAAAAATGTCGAAACGCAACGCATCGCTATCGCAACCGCCGCCTAGACCGCTGATAAAGCAGCACTCGTGGTCGCCGGACGCCGATCGGGAAGAGGCATGGCTCAGGAAGAAAGGCAGACGACCGTCGGGTCGACTCGGTCGGAGCAAGAGCGTGACGGACGAAGATCTGGAAGAGCTCAAGGGATGCATCGAGCTCGGGTTCGGATTCGAGCCTGATTCGCCGGAGCTGGATCCGAGGCTGTCCGAGACTCTACCGGCTCTGGGGCTGTACTGCGCGGTTAATAGACAGTATAGGAGTGGATTGTCGAGGACTTCGTCTCTCTCGTCGGTTGCGTCAGAAGGTGAAGTGAGCAATTCGAGCACGACGATTGTCGATCAAGGTATGTCTGAAACTGAAACTGAAACTCCTTTTTGTTTTTTGTAAATTTATGTGTGTGTTTTTGATCTGACGGTGGGGGGAATTGGGGGAGAAGGTGATGATCCGGAGACGATGAAACTGAGGTTGAAGCAATGGGCTCAGGTAGTTGCTTGTTCGGTGCGACAATTCTCTGGCGAACCTAATTCGATGTTGAATAATAATAATAATAATGATTAGTGATTAATATTTTTGAGGAATATTATTGTTTGTTTGTTCTGATGTGATTTGTACAAAAGGAATGACAGTTTTGATAAAATAGCTGTGACTTTTCTTTTTAGAAATTCGATTTTAGACTCTAATAGTATCGTTTAACCAAAACTATTATTTCAAATGTTTTCAGTTCTATCTTTTTTAATTTTCAGGAAATTGTTGTTTGGTTTCTTTTTATTTGGGAAATTAATTGGTTGAAAGAAGTTGTTTTGCATCTTCTTCTTTTTGCCTCTCTCGAACTCTCAAAGTGAAGTTGGCTTAACCATCACAATTTTATTTTGGGTAATGATTAGATTTTGATGTCACTGATATCTTTACCGTGAAATATGGCCGTGTATTAACAAATTCAGGCGTTATAGGTCCACATTTTATTATGGTCTGTGATACAATGTAGATTTGACGAAAATTTTGAAATGTTCTCAAGAGATTTATACATAGTTAGTCTTGATAAGAAAATCCCCCAATAATCACAAAGAAAAGATGTTAGAAACAGATTGATCCGGCCCGTTAATAAGTAAACCGCTTAAGCTCAAGTATATTCATGAGCAGATTTAGATATTTAGTCATAACAATGTTGTACTTGTACAACAACCGTTGTAACATGTAATAGAAAGTGGTGACCCTGCATTAGTACTCCACTATTCTTATTCCTTAAACAAAAGGACGGAGACATATCATTCTTACCGGATAATTTGGTTGACTCGCGAGATATTTGTTTTGGTTTGTCAAACTAAAGAGCAGATATTTTTTCTTGGTAATGAGCAGATATTTTTTGGACGCAGCTACTACACACGTCAGCGAGGATCTCATATTACGGAAAAATATCCATTCGACAAACAACTGGCTAATTTTAAATTAGTTTATTTCTCCGGATTTATCTCATTATCCAAAATTCAAATTATATTTTAATGATTAGTTGTTACTAATAAACTAACCGTCTTTAGAAGAAATCATTATAGATATGAGAAATTAACAAAATATCAAAAAAACAGAGACAACCTCCTGGCATTGAGCTCCAAAAAAAAATATCCAACTGATATTTGTCCGAGATATTTATCGTCGGTATGACGTGGCGATACTCAGACACGTGTAAAAGCGCGCCATTGTGGACCTTTATTCTTATAATCTCTCTTTACAAACACATTTTTTCTTCTTTAAGAAGAGACGTAGATATTTTTGGGGTGGTTATTGTTGGAGAGGAGAACAACGATGGAGAAAGGTTCAGAGGTTAATACTGTTTATCTCGAGATGGATCGCGATGCGGAGGCGTCGGCTGAATCTCATAGCGAGTCGACTCTATCGAACTCGCTCGAGTCCGTTCTCACGGTCGAGAGCTCGCGTGGCGATGCGGATTCCAAACCGGTAAAAACCAAATCTTCCGCTTGTTTATTCTCCCTCTCGATTTTTTGTTTGTTTGTTTCATTTGAGTGAGTTTCCTTGATTGATTTGTATGTTGTTTCCTTCCCTTCGTTTGATGATTTTGTTCATATCTTGCTCCACAAGCATTCTTATCGATTTGGAAACTCAATTCATTTTTAGCCTTTGTTTATAAACATGGGACTAGGAATCTTCAAATCTGATGCTAACTAACATTATTATCAGATGATGTAATGAGATGCTGATTTTGTGATCTATATAACTAATCCTTGATAAGCTTTTTAAGTTCATCATCAATCAAACCCCCAATTCCAGTTGCCAAATCAGAAATATCTTTTTTTCTTTTTTAAAAAAAACTAATCTGCATGTTCTTCTGAGTAATTAGAGTTTTTTTTTGTTTTAGTGGTTGTAATGGCTTAATTTTCTTAACAAGTTTTCATCTTATGATTCTCATCAAATATCGTTTCTTGTGAAACCATTTCAGCAGGATGAATGTGGTGGTGGTATCTGGACGAATGAGAAACACAACTCGTACCTCGATTCTTTGGAGAACTCATTTGTTAGGCAGTTGTATTCCTTGCTAGGAAGAGAGGAGACTCGGAGGATGTCTAGGACCCGTCATGTGCAGTCTAACTCTCACAGATCAACAGATCAGGTTCGGTTTCTTGCTGTTTCTTATCTGACATCATTTGTTTTTGTAATCATCTGGTGAAATTTCCTGACATTCTGTTTTTGTAGTTTACATTACTACAAAATGGTTGCCGGCAGAAGGTTGACGTTGGAAAGAAACGAGCTTATTTAACAACGTCATCTGAGTATACCATTGGGACTGAACAAGGAAACGTATTGTGCAAGGAAGAAAAGGCTTTTACTAGAACATCTACGAGAAACTCTGTGGGGCATGAGTATCCAGCTCGATGCAACGCAGGTAACATTTAGTTTTATCCTTATTCAAAAATTGAACTCTTGGTGGAAGTTATATGTTTGGCATCTTCTTCCCATTTTTTGTCTGGTTTTCTTTGGTATCCAGCTAGACTATGTTCACATTCTGAATTAGATCAATATTTTAATTAACTATGCATTGGCTTTTAGAAGGCTTTGCTGCAGAAACATTGAGTTGATATGACTTGGGAGAATCAAAGAAATTGATTGTTGCTGCAGAGGACATGTATGAGATCTGGTCTGATATCTTATTCACCCACTAACCCTCACACATGAATGTGTTCTGTTAATAACTTGTGTGCTCATCTACCTGACAATAACACTAATTTCAGTCTAAAGTCTTAAACTCTGACTCTATCATTCTTTTTCTTGCAACTGCAGAGGCATCAGGGCAGAATTTCAGTGAAGAAGTAGGAGAGAAGGGATGCAACTCTAGGAAACGCAGAAGAGAAGCTAACTACGATGAGAGTTCATTGAATGATCAGGTAACTAATATAAAAAAAAGGAACACATTCCAAACAACAACTTCACTTGTGTTATGCTAAAGAAGCAACTGCATATTCTCAGGTAGTGCCGTAAAGATGGTGAAGCCCCAGAATCAGAAACGATTTGAAGCAATAGGAAGTGAAGTTTGGATCAATTACACAACTATGAATAGAGAAAAACAGGAAGTGTGTGAGGAGACTGAACGAAGAGGGTTTTGTTTGTTGTATTCAATGAGGCCAAAGAGAGAGCCTTACAAAGGCATCGAATGGGATAAGATTAGGACTGATTTTTGTTTTATTTAATTTTGTCTATGTTAACTAGGGAACTATTTGATATATTATTAGCATGATCGTCATTTCTTTCATAGCTTTTCAATATTTTATTCTTGTAATTCATTTTCTGGAACACTATTTTTTGTGAATTTTATAATTACTTAAAGTCATCGTTTTCTTTGTTCTACCGGTTAATAAAAATTTACTTAAGAAACATGTATACATCTAATGGCTTAAAAACTAAAGATTTTCTACGGTAAAATATCCGTACACTAGTAAATTAATGCGATTTTTAATCGGTGAACTTGTGAGTGAAGGAAAGACAAATATGATACATTCTTCCACATTCACCTTACAAATGATCTTTGAATGAGAAAAATATATTGTTTTAGGGATATGAAGTTTTTGAGGATCTTGAGAAACAATGGAGTCATCATTGTTGGTTTCCTGATTCCTAAATCTGCAGAGTTTTCACAGCGTTATAGCATATAGCAGTTGTGATCCCTTTGGGGTCGTATCTTGTGTCACACGTAAAGTAGTGAGAGACAACAAAAATGATTTGCGTTGTTGCGCAATGTTCGCTAAAGAGTCAGCCACCATTCGTTTTCAAGGCTGTCTCCTATAACAGTGACGGGTTTTGGATACAAAGGCATTTTAGATATTCTCTTAACTTTTTTTAACAACAAAATTCTGCTTAGGTCTTATTTGTTTTTCCTTTAACCACAATTTCTATTATTGATATCCTCCGGATATGAAGCAAAATCCTCAAATACAAAAGACTGTCTCCTAAATATAGACAAAGAATGTTAAGAAAAACCGTTGGTGCTTACAACGTTGGATTATTAATAACACACATCTCTATCCTCCTTTAACCCTCTCATGCTCTTCTATAAACAGCCTTGGGTCTTTTCCAAGGTTTCTGTTTTAGCCATGGCTAAACCTCCTTCCTTTGTGTGTTGCATCTTCCTCTTATTCTTCTTCTTTTTGTCCTCCTCCTTTGTCGCATTTGCCCTCACCGATACAGAAGCCGCCTTCATCGTGCAGCGACAGCTCTTGACATTACCAGCAGACGGTGAACTTCCTGATGATATTGAATACGAGGTTGATCTCAAGGCTACGTTTGCAAACACAAGGCTTAAAAGAGCTTACATAGCTCTTCAAGCTTGGAAAAAGGCATTCTTTTCGGACCCGTTTAACACCACAGGAAACTGGCATGGACCTCACGTGTGTGGCTACAACGGTGTGGTCTGTGCACCGGCTCTTGATGATCCTGATGTCACGGTAGTAGCTGGTGTTGACCTTAACGGTGCGGATATCGCAGGGCATTTGCCTGCTGAGCTTGGTTTGATGACAGATGTTGCTCTGTTCCATTTGAATTCTAACCGGTTTTGTGGTATCATTCCTAAGAGTTTTGAGAAGTTGAAGCTGATGCATGAATTCGATGTCAGTAATAACCGTTTTGTTGGACCTTTCCCTGACGTCGTCCTGGCATGGCCTGATGTTAAATTCATTGACCTTAGGTTCAATGATTTTGAAGGTCAAGTCCCTTCTGAGCTATTCAAGAAAGAGCTAGACGCTATCTTCTTGAACAACAATAGATTCACCTCGACGATTCCTGAATCTTTAGGAGAATCTCCGGCCACGGTTGTGAGTTTCGCTAACAATAAATTTACCGGATGTATTCCTAAAAGTATTGGAAACATGAAGAATCTCAACGAGGTTGTCTTTATGGACAACAAGTTGGGTGGTTGTTTCCCGTCTGAAATAGGAAAACTGTCAAATGTGACGCTTTTTGATGCGAGCAAGAACACGTTCATTGGTCGTCTTCCGACAAGTTTTGTTGGGTTAACGGGTGTGGAGGAATTCGATATCTCCGAGAATAAGCTGACCGGATTAGTAGCGGATAACATTTGCAAGTTGCCAAATTTGGTGAACTTCACTTACTCCTACAATTATTTCAATGGGCAAGGTGGTTCGTGTGTTCCAGGTGGTGGTCGGAAGGAGATTGAATTGGACGACACACGGAATTGCTTACCTCATCGACCTGACCAACGGTCCACCCAGGAATGTGCGGTGGTGATCAACCGTCCGGTTGACTGTAACAAGGACAAATGCGCTGGTGGTGGCTCTTCTACTCCGTCGAAAACATCACCGGTTCACAAGCCCTCGCCGGTTCCAACTACGCCTGCTCACAAACCATCGCCAGTTCACAAACCATCGCCAGTTCCAACTACCCCTGTTCACAAACCATCGCCGGTTCACAAACCATCGCCGGTTCACAAACCATCGCCAGTTCCAACGACCCCTGTTCAAAAACCATCTCCAGCTCCAACTCAACCGGTTCATAAACCACAACCACCTAAAGAGTCACCCCAACCGGATGATTCTTATGATCAATCTCCAGTGAGTAACCGACGCAGTCCTCCTCCACCACATCAATCCCAACCTCCGGTGGTTTTCTCTCCTCCACCAACTCCGGTAAGATCTCCACCACCACCAGTCCACTCGCCACCACCACCAGTTCACTCTCCGCCACCACCAGTTCACTCTCCGCCACCACCGGTTCACTCACCACCACCGCCGGTTCATTCTCCACCACCACCAGTCCACTCTCCACCACCACCTGTTCACTCTCCTCCACCGCCAGTCCACTCTCCTCCACCGCCCGTCCACTCTCCACCACCACCAGTTCACTCTCCTCCACCGCCGGTCCACTCTCCACCACCGCCGGTTCACTCTCCTCCACCGCCTGTCCATTCTCCACCACCACCGGTTCACTCTCCTCCACCGCCTGTCCACTCTCCACCACCTCCGGTTCACTCTCCTCCACCACCAGTCCACTCCCCACCACCACCGGTCCACTCCCCACCACCACCGGTTCACTCCCCGCCACCACCGGTTCACTCTCCGCCACCACCTCCTCCACCAGTTCACTCTCCACCACCACCGGTTCACTCTCCACCACCACCTCCACCACCAGTTCACTCTCCACCACCACCTCCTCCACCAGTCCACTCTCCACCACCACCAGTTCACTCTCCGCCACCTCCTGTCCACTCTCCTCCACCGCCAGTCCACTCCCCACCACCTCCGCCTGTCTACTCTCCTCCACCACCTGTCTTTTCACCACCACCACCACCGGTACATTCCCCACCGCCACCAGTCCATTCGCCACCTCCACCAGTCCATTCGCCACCACCTCCTCCGGTTAACTCGCCACCGCCACCGGTGGAAAAAGAAGAGGCGCCGCTGGCACAAGCACCAGCTCCAAGTGATGCGTTCATCCTACCACCCTTTGTCGGCCACCAATACGCATCGCCACCACCTCCAATGTTCCCTGGCTACTAATATCCATCAATGAGAGAAAAATCGATTATATATAAAAAGCAATTGTATCTTCTTGAACTAAAATTGTAAAACAAAAGAAAGAAGAAGACAATTAATGTGTGATAAGCGAAACCAACTTGTTACCAGATGTCAGATTAATTTGTACAATGACAATTTCTGATGGTAGATAAAGATTTTAAACTTCTAAGCAAAAATAAATGTTTTCACTCTCTTCTTTCAACTAATTAATGTTTTCTATATATGATTGGTAAATTTATCATCTAAGATTTGCTACAAAGCAATAAGCGTAATCCTACACTTGTGAATAAGAGTACTCATCGTCTATGTGAGCTTAATCCAATTTGTGGTACTTAGAATTAAAAACCTCAACACATTGGTTTTGTTTTTTTCTTTTGCCTCAAAATGGTTTTACCTAGACGGAATGTATCCACGTTAACCTTGAATACGCATGTCTACATTGCATGTACATTGGGTGTGTCTGAAACATATGTAGCTTCAAGGAAGTTTCTGTGAGTTCCGACGATAATTATATTCTGAAAACCTCGACCATCCAAGAGACAGCAAGCTCGTTATATTCTTCGCTCTGACCATACCATAGCCATCTCAAATTAGTAAGATACATGAAGGACTTCGATAACTATCACATAAGTAATATCTACATCAGTACCTTGTGCATGAAGTCATATTGTTTCTGTTTTTTTCACTTTTCACTTTTCTGTTGACAATATCGTGTGTACCTTCTCCTGGATAAGTTCTAGCTCGGTTTCTCTTTTTTTGGACCTTCTTCAAATATTAGATCAGATCTACTCTGAAGTAGGGAAAGTAAATAGTTTTTTTTTGCTTAAATGGGAAAGTAAATAGTTAGGGAGGGATCTTATACTATATGTTATTACTTTGTTTTTTTTTTGCGTTTGCTGGAACTTTTTCAACGTGATCCATATTTGTCATTTATACTTGAACTGTAAATTATCAATGTATTCTGTAAATCAATCCTTAAAGTTTATATCATTAATGGGAACTGAGAAGCCATTTCTTTCCACAGTTAATCATATCATCAGAAATAACCTTCGGACGAAGAAAAAAGCTTGTAATAATTGGCTTTGCTAAAAAAATGTGACAATTTAAAAGACCACCATGGATAATAGCGTTTCTTGTCTTTATCAAAGCCGTATCTACCCTATGTCGCGTCCATGTGCAGTACCCTTCTTCATGTGGAACTGCAGATATTGATGGCTTCGGGTCCACATCACTATTTATTTATCTACATTATTATGTTAATCAGTTATCCCTAATTACATTATAAGAATAACATAATACAATATATTTATACATTATAAGATAAGAACATCCTCAATGTAAGCATCTAATATAAATATCTCAACTTACAAAAAAAAAACTATTGCTAAACTGATTTAGTTTCTCAAATAATGCAGAAAATTCATTCAAAAGTATTTGAAATGATCTCCACAGTTCGAATGAGATAATTTCACTGTATTTTTCTGTTATCTGAGAAATCCAATCATTTAGATATTTTTTTTTGCAAATTAAGAAACACTCATGAAATATTTACATTAAAAGTATTCAAATTTATTTATAATATGATCTTCACAAAAACCTCTTAATAATATTACACATATTTCATTAGTGGATTTTTAAAAAACTTGAGGAAGCCATGCTAAAACTTATTATTTGAATTTTTTGTGTGAATTTACCGATTGTTTTAAGTTCACTAATAAAATATTAGTATAATTTTATATCTGAAATAAAATTAATATAATATTTCATTAAGAATTTTTTTGGTGAAAAACTCCCTTGAAAATGCTTTAGAACTAACCACTCTGTGTAGAAATAGGTTAAGACTTTAGAATACTCAATCTAACATTTACATTCTGACCTAGTTAACCCAGGAATTTACTCGCAACACTTTATCCTTTAATTGTACACTTAATGTGGCTTCCCGTCTTAATTTCAACAATTATTCTCAGGAAATATGAAAAAGAAAATTTTATTGATTACGACAGGTAGCTTGTTTAATTGTCAGCCAGCTAATTTAATGTGAGATGGATGACAAAAAAAAAATTAATGTGAGATGTTTGTGTTGCGTGACTTGTAACTGCATGGGTCTTAATATATCATACTAGTATATGTTTACTATCAATATTATATACTATACATTATAAATATTGTCACGGTGACTGAGTGTATGTCAAGTTTATAAAACTTTTATGTTATCTTATGAGCTTTGTAGGATTATTAACTTTGCGATTGGTAATTAATAACGAGCAAATCACACGGTGTGTCTCTCAAGATCCATATATAAAGTGTCTGATACAATGGCACATCTACAAATAACGAGGGAATGTCCAAAATAACTATATAGTTCGATCTGATCCGTTAGTAAATCGTTCAAGCGTGGTCAACTCTTAACCAAATATTTCATTTTATAAATTGTTGTATCAGCTAAAAAATGTGCGCGACACGAGAATAAGATAAGACAGACAATTGCATTACGTACGTTGCATCTCTTCTCCCAAACTCTAAATAATTGAGTCTTGTTCCCATCAGACCCTTCGCTTTCAAGGAGTTATGAAATTTCACATCCTTACCTTTTCGTATCTAATGTAAAAGATAAATCTGTTCACTCTAAATCTAATCGAACTAAAAACAATACAAATACCAAAATTTAATAGCTAATACTTTTTTTTGTAACACTAATAGCTAATACTTTTTTTACGGAAATTAATGGTAGCTACACTTTTATATATTAGTTGGAGGATTGCTTCTTTTTTAGCTGGAGGATTGTTTCAAATACAGTTCAACATTATATTTGATTTGGATATCAAATTTGATACGGATAACTATGATGTTTTTAGAGTACATGTATACATCTAATGATGTAAAAGTTTTTTTATAGAAACTTTTTTTTTCTTAAAGAAACTTTACTTTAAAGATCACGAGACACAACCGCCATCATTCGTGACAATCTTTGACCTCATACCACACATGAAGGATGGTTTTCTTTTCTTGGTGATAGGGCCTCATGGTTTATCTCAATCTTTTAACCTTAAACACATTTGTATATGTATGTGTACCTCTAAAGCTCTTTTAGAAACCACATAAGTGGTTTAGTGGTTTCCACTAGAGAAGAAGTTGTCTTGTTAGTCAATGCCAGGATCGAATCCCTTCTATTGCAAGATTATTAGCTTCACATGTGGTTACGCGGATATGAATCCATGCTTATAGTCCATTTGAATATCCGGAAACGGGTCTATTCGTAGGTTGCACCTTCCATCCGGAGATTAGGTTTGTATTTTTAATAGATCCGGATTTAACTTTTATTTTTACAAAAAATAAAGAAATTCTTTTAGAAGTTCTTGTTCTTGTAACCCATACAGTAAAAAGGTAATTAAAAATACTCCGGTATTAACTTTTTGGGTAAGATTATTGATCAATACCAAATATAAATGTATTTCATATCAAAATTTTTTAACACTATTCTACGAGTTCTGAATAGTATATCTTAATTGCCTAAAATAATGTGTACTTATATGCAATACAAACATTCATATTTTCGGTGGAATGATATAATTTATGATAGTGGAAGGTCTGCAATTCTTTTTCTAATGATAATTAATGGAAGATGTAAAAGTGAAAATATACAAAATATTTCTAATAAAGATTATTGAGCTTCGAATGAGATATTTTGTGTGAAATAACTATAAGAAATACTACCCTCTTTTTTTTTTTTTTTTTTTAAAAGAATTTTGTTTTTCTCAATTATATGAAAAAGTCCAAGTGCAAACCCAGAAACCCAAGGCATGTCCAAGGATATTTGAAGATTGATATAGTAATTAATTGAATAACTTGCCGTGGAGTACTTAAGCACGTTTTGAAGAAACATGTAATATTTAGAGCAACTACAATGGTTAGAACCCATTAAAGGTTCTAATGATTATTTTAATAGTTAATTTTATAGTTTATGAAGTTTAGAACCTTTGTTGATATAATTAAAATTTTTATGGTCCAATGGGAGAACCTCTCTGAGGTTCTTAAAATTTTTTTTTTTTAGAAGTTTAATGATTGGAACAAAATAAACTAACTACCGTCAAACCAATAACCAAAATTGCTGATCAGTTCAGAGTCCATAACCAAACATGAATTGAAAACCAAAAATGAGGTTTGGTTCAAATGAGGATACAATCACAAGAAATCAAATACAAATAACGTATAAGACAAACTAACCACAGAAGGCAGTGTCCCCATCTTCAAGTGACCAATCCAGTGTTGGACGCACGTCTTTACGCAAAGCTGAATATATTTCTCCTTCACCGAGTGGTGGTGGAAACAACTCAATCTGCAAAAGCAGATAATTGACAGTTGCACTCAGAAAACAAAGAAAGAATTGTTGAAATCATTAATCAGATTTAATTCAAGTGGCCAAAGGACAAGAAGAACATGTCAATGTGGACTGGATAACAAACAACTTCACATATACCTGTAATGGTTCTTTTATTTTCGCTGCCAAAACCGTTGCACATCAGAAACAGTCATCTTTCCACCAATCAACCAAGTCTCCTACTTTTGTTCTTACGGAGTAGAGCTGCCACTAGAGTTCCTAGTTCAAGGTATACAAACTTCAGAGCAACCTGTGTGTAGTTTTGTACTAAAGATCAATCATTGTTGATGGGTCTAAAAAACAGAGGTTAAAAGAGTAGAGAGAGACTGTTTGTTATTATTCTTTACCTTGGCGATCTTGTGAAACGCCGTCTTGGTCTTCTCGTCTTCATCTTCTTCTTTCTTCTTCTTCTTCTCTTCTTTCAGAATAGACTCTGTCTTAACTTCTTTTTCTTCTTCATGGGGTTTTGAGTTTGAGGTTTCTTCGCTATGTTAGGTGAATCCGCCTTCAGGCCTTCCTCTGATTCTATTACACTATCCATTGTCTTATGATCCTGTGTGAAAGATAGAAAAGGCCTATTAAGAAAACCAAAGCTAAGGATTTCAAGATTAGTGTTCACCAAGACACCAACCAACGAGAAATTGTGCTAAAGATCGAAATACAAGATCTATATGAATAAAAGTAAGTAAAGTTGGACTGATAAAAGACCACAGACATCAATAAACTTCATTCCAGAAACAAGTTCAAGAACTTACAAAACAGAGAAATTCAAGAACCAGTTCAAAAACCCAGAAACCAGTTCAAGAACTTAGAAAGAAAACAGAGGCATGTACCTTATAAACAGAGACTTTGTTTGTTTGAAAAAAACAGTGGAATATAGTTTGTGGAGGATTAAATATACACGCTTGTTCGTTACTTGAAGAAGAAGCAGTGATGAATATTAAAAATTTCAAGCACTCGTTAATTCATGGTCTATTTGAATTGATTCAAGAAGAGCAAAAGAAGACGAACCCATGATCGATGAAGCGGATGATGTTGGGGTGATTGATCTTCCTCGAGATTAAAATCCCCGACATCGCGATCTCCATAGTGATCTCCTTGATAGCAACCACATTCCATCTACACCACCGAAAACGATCCCCACCCGATTTGTTGTCCATCGATTTCTCAGACCAAAAAGAAAAATAAAGAACAAAGGCGAAGAGACGACGAAGAGGAAGAGAGAGAAGGCAAAAAAAAAGTCAATAATAAAGTGACACGTATGGGGTTTTTATCAATTCTACTTCCTCTCATTTAGGCAGCGGTTCTCTCTAATTTTAGCATTTTTGATTTATTTTTTTTGCTTTTTCACTTTAGAACCTGTCTTTAGAACCATCGATGGACGTGGTCTTAACAATTTGGTTGAACATGAAAATTGTTTCCGCTGCACGTCTTGTTAACCATTTTGAGCATTTGACTATTATATTATTCTGGAAATTATTTGCTAGAGATAATCAAAAGAAATGGAGATCAGGAAGAGACAAACTCGACAGAAAACTACAAACCTTATTGAAAAAAAGTAAAGTAATTTACAGAGTTACAAGAATCAACAGAACCTACATCTAAAAGTCTACCCAAATTAAATAAAAAAAGAGAGTAAAAGAAAGAAGCAGAACGGTTTCATAAAAAGAAAAAATTATTCAAGGGAGAAATCCAAAGAGAAATGGAGAATGGTAAGAAGTGGAAATGCCATGGGGAAGGAGAGACGGAGGAGGCATAGGAGTACGGTGGTTGAGGTGTTGCCGCCAGGCAATCTGGACGGCTTCCGCCACCGCTACGACGAACTCTATTCCTATCTTCAGAAGCTCTATACAAATCTCTATCCTTTTTATCATCATGATTCTCTCTCTTTGTTTTAATTTTTTTTTTGAACTCTATCACTTCATCTTCTTTGTATTTATACCAAGAATCCAAAAGCGTTTATAATGAATCGTTTCTTATGATAGTGACATAAAAACCAGGAAATGAAATAAAACACTTTTACCGTGAAAAGAAAGAAAAAAGAACCGAACAGAAAACATTATTCTTGTTTCTTTTAATCCTTTACTTTAAAGTTGTCTTGACTCTTGATAACCATCCGCTGATTGCTGCCCAAGATGAACAAGATGGATAGTAGATTGTTCTTTTTCTATTAATGATTTCAAATTTCGTAGAACAAAATAGTTTTTTTTCTGTAATGGAATTATTTTACCCACTAATAGTTTTTTTCTGTATTGGATTTTGGTACTTGACAAATACGTCTCTGACTCTGAGTATGAAATTTAGTCGGATGGTGTGGCTTTTGGACGCTCCCAAACGACAAACCTTTTTTTTACCGACGAGGCACGAGATCTTTTAACGACCGACGGTACAAAGTGATCATCTGGATAATCACACACCCTAATTATTTTAGTTATATGTTTACTATATCGTATGTTTTAAATCTTTGTTTATTTTGGGGTCGTTAAGAATGTCTTGACTTAAAGGTTTTTAAATACTGACTTTTAATCCGTTAAGAATATATGACATATCTATCATATAAATCCAATTATCTATCGTTGAGTTGGCTAATGGTTAAGCTTCTAGATTACCAAAAATACATTTTTGAAATCACATGTTTAATTCACGTTAAGAATAATCACACTCCAACAAGAATTATATTAAATTATTTGGATTTTGTACTAGTTAATTGTATGGACTTATGAATCCAGAACTTCTTAATCATCGAAAAATCCAATTATATGATTGTGTCTCATTCTATATTCAAGCGCCTTGGAAAAAAAAACATCTAGCTAAGTGGTTTCGATTTTTCAAAACAATCATCTACATATGACACAAATCTTATCGATGTTGGTATCAAATATCAATGATAAATCTGACTGACCTCCAAAAAATTCAGTACACCTGACTTGAGTGAAATATACTTCTCCGACAAGTTAATTAAAAGTTAAAAGCGAAACTCAACTAATTTGAATAGATATATGTTAGTTTCAACTCCAATTTAACTTACCAAAAAAAGGAAGAATCTAACATGAACGGGATTACGTCTCCATTAGCTTGTCCTTAATCGTTGTAGTTTGTACACACTCAGCAGCGAGAAAAGAGAGGCCCCCTCCTCCCACACATCACATCTTCATCCTCATAATAGAGGCCCCTCCTCCCACACTATTGTCTAATAAGCCAAGGCCACACTCGCACAATAAATTAGTCCTTTTCTAACAAGACTTATTAAACTAGGATCCAAATCGATAAACATTAGTAAATAGTGATTAGTTTGTCTTCACCCTATATATTGCCTATATACACAGTATATATGTCAAATAAATAGTAGACTAATTTGAAAGTAAGACAAAAAAAAGATAAGAAGATAATAATGACACAATCGCCAAGGCAGGCATATCTCATCTACAGCTCGAACTATCCAGTTCATGTTGCTATAACAAGAGGCAGTGAGACACTGTTTCACATATACAGGTCCATACATGCTTCAATCATTTAAATGAAGATAACATAATAGCTTTTTCCTTACTTTATATTTGTTTAAATATATATATATATATTGTTTATCAAATATTTCCTTATATATATATATATTTCAACACAATATGCTTAAGTGTATATTTAATTTTAAAGTACGATTAAAATTGAATTAGTATGATTATGGTAAAAGAAGAATGAAAATTCGTTTGTAATGAACAATCCAATTGGTATTAGCTTTTTTTTGTGCAACTCCAATTGGCATTAGCTCATTATGTAATTAACAGGGCATATTTTCTCGTATATTAAAAAGTTACCACATGAACATTATTTTGATTGAGTTTTTGGTTCAAATGTCGGAATCAATAAAAACTAGCTAGAGACATGGACCACCTTACCAGTCAGCTGAGCTAATAGAAAAAGGACAAACATACAATAAAGAGTAACAGTTACTAGTGCCCTGGTGTTCCGAGAAGAAATACTAGTGTTCCCTTATCCTTTTGCATGTCAGCTACGGTTTCAAACTGTGCCCATTAACAAAGTTGGGGCAGTTTCAATAGCAAACAACACACCTTATTCTTCTTCATTATTTGTATGAGAAACCACTGAGATATCACATCACATTGCGTACACAATCTCTCCGCTACTATCGATGTCGAGATCATCCAAGTCACTATCTAGATCTTCATCCATATCATCTTCCAAATCCAAGCTTCCTATATTGTCAAATTGTTGAGAACTTGAAGAGACAAGAAACTGAACAATGTTTTTGTTTTGTTATGTTTAGTGTCTGTTTCACCTGTGAGATAATGGTTAAGACTCTGAGTGCCTGCAGGTGGAACAGTCGCTTCTGCAACAATCTGCATGATCTCTTCAATGCTTTGACCCGGTTGGTCCGATTCATCAAACTGGCTATTCATCACGTTATCGTTCATGATATCTGCTGGTAGATTCTTGAGAAACCATTCATGGTTCCTTATTTCAGGGATTGATATCCTCTGCATGAAACCAACCAATAGATAGCCAATTCAGCTAACAGAACACAATATAAAGATACAAAATGTAATCCAGACACTATCAACAAATGTAGCTTTCAAGGTCTATAGACTTTGAAGTAGACTAGTTGTACCTTTGCAGAATCAGCAACGAATATTCTGGAGATCAGATGTTGACATTCAGGAGATATGTGAACATAATCTGGAATAGCGTACTGAACATTCAATATTCTCTGGGAAAGACATTTTCAGAACAGAGCAGGAATTTTAGCTATATATATAAAAGAGAACACATTCTTAAGCTAGACCATGAAGGAAGAAAAGCTCACATGTATTGTTTTCTTGAAATTTTTAGGCTCATCTGGATCTTCAAAAGGGTATGCACCAACAAGCATCACATACAGAGTTACCCCACAAGACCAAACATCTGCAAGCTGATGAATTATGATGCATTTGACCAATTGTAAACCAACATTTCAAGAATTGTCAAAATTAACAATTTAGATATTTCTTTGTATAGAGTAGTAGTATGAAAATGGAGTACCTTGCCATCATATTCTTTCTTTAGCAAAACCTCTGGAGCGATGTAAGCAGGGGTTCCAACAGTTGATTTTGGCTGTGAATGTAACACCGAGGACTAGAAAACCCAAAAAAAGAGCATGCACAAAGTGAAAAAAAAAAATTGATAGACAGAATCTAACAAAATATTCAAATATCATGAAATTTTATATATTTTTATATGTTTTGACAAATAAAAGATATACCTTGGAATATCCAAAATCGCATATCTTTAGACGAGGTGCAGGGCTACCATCTAGTAACGTATTCTCGAGCTTCAAATCTCGGTGACATACTTGCTACAACATACAAAATGAATTACATGAGAGCTGGTTTTGATTTTCACAGAGGATCTAAAAACAACACATTTTCTCATTACCATAGCATGACAATAACTAACTCCTGAAATGAGCTGCTGGAAGAAAAACCTCGCCTACACGGTAATAACCAAATACATTCATAAAAACTCAGCATGTGAAGAGAAGAAGACTTGGTTACTCAAGAAAACAACCTCGTCTTCGCTGAACCGGCCTGCATTGCAGATACGCTCAAAGAGTTCTCCTCCAGCTGCGTATTCCATAACAATAGCCAAATGAGTTGGTGTTAATATGACCTGAAACATTACATAAGAATTTAAAACATAGTTATATTTTCACTTGAACTTAATAATAAGAAAGGTTTTTTTTTTTGATAGAAATAATAAGAAAGGTTAAGAGAGTTGAAGCAAACCTCTTTGAATCTTACTATATTGGGATGTCTTAAGGACCTGTGATTTATTATCTCTCTTTTCACATTTTCATCTATCTGTAAATAATATAGATATTATTCCCAATTATGAAATTTTACATAGCAGAACAAAGAAATGAAGAATATGTCAGAATGTTTACTAATATTAATTAGCATCAATGATCAAAACCATTTCATACACCATAACATCTCAGTTGAGAATAGACAAGACAAGAGCAAAGCACTTTACCTTCTCACCTCGCTCGATATATTTGACAGCAACAAGCTCGTTACTCTGCTTGTCTCTCATCAACCTCGCAACTCCGAAGTTACCGGAGCCAATATCTTTGACGAGCTCGTACCTATCGCTATCGTGCATGATCGGCAAATCCATTGGTCCACTCACTGCTGGTCGATCCATTCTTGTCTCTCTCTCTCTCTCTGCGACTTCAGCTTGTGTCAGGTGAAGATCAGAACAGGGTTTTCGGGGAGATATCTAACAGAGACTTGACATTTTTTTACATCTGAGGAAATAAGAGACTGTGACGTGGAAGAAACTGGACCGTTGAGGTTGAGAAAAGGTAGTGGGTGACGATTATGATGATGAAGTTATGGGTGTGGGAAAGAGACTTTACAGAGATTTTGAGACCCGTGAAATCTTGAACCAACAACAAGTGGGTTTCTTGAGATCCTTTTGTTCCTTTGTTTGATCGCTGTCTTGAATTCAATTCAAAGATGGTTTATGAAGAAGAAGAAGAAGAAAGCAAGCTCGTGATCGTTGAGCTAAGTCTCTCTCTCTCTCTCTCTCGCTCTCTCAAGGGCTCTGTTCTGTTTAAACCACAGGTTGAAGGAAAAGCTTATACAACAGGAGAGAGAAAAAAAAAGTTGTGAAATGTGATTTGTCAAAATTATGGGAGTTGGTGTGAAATGACGGAAGTAGCCTTCGTTCTTACAACAAAAGCGATGTCAGAGTTTCTGTCAAACAATGGGACTGCAGTTAGTTAGCTATGAAATATTGAACTAAATATAGGTGATATAAATTTTACATATCTCCCTTGTAAAGATATGAATTTACAAAATAACATATGGAAAAATCTAACTAGATTTTTTGTATAATTATCAATTGAATATAAAAATCTTACATTTTTAATTGATTGTATTTATTTTCAAAGTTTTTATTTAGTGAAACAATGAAAAATATAAACTATAATACGACAATACAATCTGTAGGTTAGTTTTTCTTTCAGTTTTAAATCTTAATACATACATGAAAGCGGAGCCGGAGGTGATGAAACATACACTGATACACGCATTAACAACCTTATAAAATCATGCAAACCTCTATTGCCAATGTTTTTATTGTTGTTGTTTTGGACATGTTCTTATGTATTTAAGGAAGGTCAATATGTCTAATCTATATTTAGAAAATACTTTCTTTTTCGGTATATTAAAAGTATTTTCACATTTAAAATGAAAACAATAACAGAGGTTACTACATTTGTCGAGATATTGGTGGCTATATTGTCCGATCTCCACCTAAAAGTAGTAACCGATAGAGATGCATTATTGAGAGCCCATTCCATATACTATAATAGTCTGAATGCGTCTTCACATGACGCAATATTTTTATAATATTTAGATCAAGTATTAAAAAATATGTTCCCGTACGTCATATTCCGAATACACTCTTCTAGAGAGTAGCTCGTGGATACAATGCAAACACACATGAACATTTTGACCTCTTTTTTTATTTAAAAATTTTTATTTAAAAAAATCGTTAAACATTTTGTCCTCGCTTCAAATCTAATCAGTTTCCAAAAAAAAAAAAAGAATTTGTGAATGTTAAGCGGAATGTGTGTTGCAAGAGTCTGTGGATAACTGATGAGGCCCATATATTGTGACTGATACATAACCCAGTAGAAGCCCATGTTCAGTTCATGTATTTCACTTTCTTTCGAGGCGTTCAACTTTTGATGGATAGCTTAGTGGATATATACTCTACAATGTGATTGCTTATTAACAGTATAACTACACAAGACTCATGGCTTTCTATGATCTACCGAACCTACAATGAACAAACTCTTGCTTCTTCACATGATAATACCACATTCATTTTGATCTCTATTCTGGTTCAAGTTCTCCTGCAGCTGCAATATGCCTTACACGCTGAGCAAGACGTCTCCTCCGGTAAATCCCCACCACGCGCAGAATCAGGATCGTTGCAATAGCAGCGTAGTCGAACACCGTCACGATTCTGAACCCTCCTGTACAAAACGGAGGAACATCAAAGAGCGCTTTAAGTCACATGAACTTCAGTTTCTCGAACTGAGATTATCAGAGTTCCAAATGATTCTTGCATAACCCGTGTCATTGGTTTGTGAGGCAACTTACCAGTTGGGATGAAGCTAAACTCTGCCGCAGTGTAAATGGTACTCATTAACATCTGCAACATCGGAAGAAACTTAGTTTTTAGTCCTTCAACGATAGATTTGTGTAGCCTTGTTTTGGTCATTAGTATATACAACAAATGACAACAAGACTTAGTGGGCAGAGATAGTAACTAAACACTTAACTATAAAGAGTAAGGCGTCAGATACTGCACTACAACCAATATTGAAACTTCAAAAAGGTTTTGCATGAACAGGGGTATAAGATGTTCTTAACTGCAAAGATGCGAACTTCGTGAAAATAGAGAGTGTTTGTATCTGGATCCATCATGTGCCACACCAATCTCTTTATCAGCAAAGGCAGCTCCTGCAGCTTCTGAAACAATCAAACGAAGCTGGTTTTGTTCCATTTGCAGACAAGATAAAAGAATAAAAAAGACAATATACCTGAAGAAAGCCAGTTAAACCTCCAACAAAGAGACGGTTATACCTACGGATCTTAGCAAGAACCTCCTTCACCTCTTGCTCTTGCCGCTGCTGCAAGGATGCTTCAGGTGACAGCGTAGTGATGTGTCGAACACACATAGGACACTTGCAAGGCTTAGAGACTGCAGCATAGTTCCAATACTGCAAGATGCAGCTTCCTGGTAATGTAATTAATCAGCAAAAGACACAAAACAAGAACTCTTAATGTGTCCAAAACACACTACGAAATCTCTTCCAACAAATGGAACACTAAATCAAAAGAAAATCATAAGAAGTTAAAGATCAAAAGACTTAACCGCAATACCAATGGCCACAGTTGCCTCGGCACGGAACCGTGAAGGAACTGAAACAGATCGGGCAACAATCATCCTCTGGAGGCGTCTCCACCGCTTCGTTCCGATCAAAGATTACCTCGTCGGTTGTTACATCCATTGCTTGTTGTTTCTCTCTTCGTTTCGTCACTTTCTTAGAAAATTCTTTTTTTACGAAATGAGAAAATTAGATTGAATTTAAGACACTTTTTTTTTGTGCACCGAATTTAAGACAGCTTATTAAAGAGGATAAACTTCGAAGATAAAATTCTAAGCGCGTGTTCAGACGCAAATGATTGTTTTACCCTCGCTATTTCCTCGCTGTAGTAAAGATACAAGGATGTTTATTGCCAATATGATTACCTTTTTTTTAATAGACAGCCACTATAATTACTCTTAACAATATTAACAAATGGCAAATGCATTTGTTGGCATTGTATGGCAACGATTGTAAGAAAATGGATTCGCATAGTATAATCAATCCACATGAAACCATTTAAGCTTTTCTCATTTGAACCATTTAAGGATTTTGGGTTGCATTCATGCTAATTTAAATTGGAACTTTTTATAAAAATCTTTAATTTTTATTAATTTTAAATCTTATAACAGGTGGCGGTAGATAATAATATCGATATATCATTGACGAGTAAGACATCAACATTGGTTTTCTTTTGGAAAACTTAAAATACAAATCATAAATGATGGATCTATCTCATGTCATATTTATACTTTAAGCAGTCTTCATTAGTTTTACAAGAGCTTTGGTACTTACATCCCTGAGCTGGAAATCATTTAAAACAAGTAATATGAATAGTTTTTCAAAAAAAAATCTAATTTAACTGATTTTGTCTACAATTATTATTTATATGAAAAATGAGTAAAATATTACCAAATGATTGAGAAAAATAACACGAAGCAATTAACAAAATGAAGAGTAGGGATATAAACTGAATCTTTTCTATTGACATGATTGTCTTTGTAGCTCTTAGTTTGATGAAGATAAAATTATATGTTTTTGGGTTTAGAGTAAATGGTGATCTACTATTATATACTTGCAAATTTACTTTAAAAAAAGTTATATATATATATATATACCTAAAATGTAATTGATTATTGCGGTGCTATTTTTTCATGAAAATCTTGCATTATATATATCAATATTATTTCAATGAATATAAGTAGATTCTTATAAAAATTGTGACCTCTTTGCAGTCCCAAACTTAATGGAACCAAAGCTCAAAGAATTTGATTTTGTCGGTTGGTTCAATTCGGTTGAGAGTGATAATTAGTTTATATTAGTTTATCTTAATCACGGAGATTAAGATAATTGTATAATATACTAATATATCTCTATTTAATGTATAATTAATTAAATGAGAATGATTTAAATAAAAATCTATTGGTTATTCAAAAAAAGTAAAAATGGATTTAATGTACAAACTTACATTGAAATTGTAAAATGACACTTATTTTGAAATAAAATAAAAAACCTAAAATGACACTTATTATGAATTAGAGGGAGTAACATATTTATATGAAAAAGGTATGGTCGATAACTACTGAGAAAACAGTGATTTTGATTTTTTTGTTTAGGAATTCATAAATTTTCGAAATTATAATATTTTAAGTTTTTCGGAATATATAACTAAAATGATTGAATAATAAAGCGATATTTGTTAAAACAAAAAAAACATTCATTTAAGTATGTACATTAAAACACAAAATAATTAAAAATCAAAATAAAAATAAGTTAAGAGGTTGTATGTACATTAAACACACAAAATAATTAAAAATAAAATACATAGTAATACATAAACACTGACAAAAAACATACGTAAAACATAAGTAAAACATAAGAAAATTTTAAGATTTTCTAAAAAAAATCATGAAAATAAAAAGTTTTTTTTTAAGATCATGATACGGCTCACGGTATATTGGTAGTACAAAATCGAAATATAACACATGAAATCTAAATATGATTTTAATAGATTATATTTCTAGATTAAAAGATGATTGTTTGGAAAATTTGAAAATATAGACCAAAAATTCAGCATGTATATATTTATATGATAATATCAGCCTAAAATTATCCCTTTTGTATAATGTTTTCGGAAAACCCAACATAGTGCTTGGTTTATCATTTAGAATACAATTTAAAAACTAATTTCTATAAACTAAAAACTTAAGAAGATTTGCATATACTTTGAGTTGTATTGGAAATAATAAAACCGACTAAAAGTTAAAATATATTTGGCATATTTAAGACTAATTTTCATATATAAAATAAATAAATTTTAACCTGTATAATGATGTTATGCAATAATAATATCAAAATTCGATAATTATGAGGGTGGCACTGATAAAACATGGATGGTTTTTTTTATTTAGACAAATTATATTTCTTTGAAATTATAGATTTCCTAATAAAGTGACATTTGAAAAAGTAAATGAAGAATCTCAACAACTAGGGTTGTCTTTATTAAGGGAAAAAGAAGAAGAAGAAAGGGTTGGTTGCCTTTAAGGATAAGAATAAAGGATCTTAAAGTAAACCGAAAGTTTCAAGGACAATATTAATTTCAAGTAAAAATAATTTAGAAAACCGGAATTTCAAACAAGGACAGTGGTGAGGTGTATTTTTTTCCATATTTGAAAATTATTGCCGGACCCAATCCTAATATTTTCAACTGTTTTTTTTTTTTTAGTTTTCCTCTGCAGCTCTGGCCGGCGGTTACAAAAATTTCACTCTTATAAGTGAACAAGATGAATATGTTCATGGCCAACTAACGTCTCATTTAAAAGAAATTAGGTAGTAGTGCTGTTGCTATTTGTGGGATCAATTTTGTGAATTTGGCCCTTCTGCCCGTAGGGGAAAATCGAAACCGAAAGTAAGCTTCAGAAAAATAAATAAATAAGCCAACTTGACTTGAGATGAAGGGACTGCTTTTCTTTCTTTCTTCTTCCTCTTCAACTCTCGCCGTGATTAACCTTCTTCTCCGTCTCTTTTCTTTGATCGGGATCGTTGAATCTTAGCTGAGCTCGGGATCATGGCGGAAAGGTCTGGTTTTTAATATGTATATATATGTTTTTCCGTAGAATTGGTTTTAAAAAAACAATCCATCAGCCATATCAGGAAACTAAGCTCAAGAACACATTCTCCAACTGCTGACCTTCTAACACGCACAACCTCCAAAACTTTTACTGTCTCTTTATCTAAAACCAGAAACTGACTGAAAATTAAGAAAAGTTCAAAACAAGTGTAAGATGTGAGATGTGAGAAAGAGTCGAAAGGAAATGAAGAAAAGTGAGGAGGAAAAACAAGTGTAAGATGTGAGAAAAATAAATAAAAGAAGAGAATATAAGAAAAGGGTAAAGAAAAAAAAATGAAAGAAAGAAAAGGAGAAGAAACCATTTAAGTAATGGTCTCTCTCCTCTTCTAGAGAGAGAGTTTCTCTCTCGATTCTTCTTCCTCTCTTATCTATATCAAATCCTTCAGAGAGGGGAGATCGTTTAGAGAGTGAGAGAGAACATGTGTTTTGTTCGCCGGTAGCGGTTCATCCGACCGGTTTTTGGTTCCGGCGTTTGTCGCCTTCTCCTCCGGCGATGAATGGTTGACTTCTGCTTCCGGATTGTGGAGGTTTCTTCAGCTCTGCTTTGCCGGCTTTTATCTCCGCGTCACAACACTGGTGTTGACGGCGGCCTTGTTCTAGAGTGTTCCCGGTTTGGTTTGACCGACGTTTCGGTTCTTCTCTTTCGCATTCGACTCTCCTCTTTCAGCCTCGAAGTTCGGTGGTTGAGGGATGATTGAAGACGATTGAAATCGCTGGAAACGTGGGTTCAGGGAGAGATGTGACTAACCGTGAAGATGGCTCTTCGGAGTTTCCTTCTTCACCATCTTTGGTTCTGCTTGTGGTGGAATCCGGTTGTCTCTCCTATGTTGCGCCGGTGGAAGATGGTGGAATCGTGTCTTGACACGTGTTTCTGGATGCAGGGCTTTCAGACACGTGGTCGGCAGCTGTCCGTTTCTTTCTCGGCGGGTTTCATGTTGGGCTTGAGGCCCATAGTGATGTGTATAGGTTTGCCTGTCTGTTGGGCTTTAAGTTTGTAATGAAGATCTGGTCCAGTTGGACTTTGATCTTTTCAATAAAACATCTGTTGAGGAAAAAAAGAAAAGGAGAAGAAGAATGAGATATTGTAACATACTATATGCACCATTAAAATAGAATAATATGTAAATATTTATAATATAAATTACCAATTTTATATCAGTTGTAGGAGAAAAAAATATAAGAGAAGATATGAAGTTTGGTCAAAGTTAAAACTATTGAAAAATCAGTTCATATGACCTTCTTTTTAACTAGACTCCATTGCGTATACGGTTAGCCACTCACATAGTGCGTTTTTTTAGAACACTGTTTACATGTACTTTCTCGGTATGTCCTGTCCTTACTGAAGCTGTTTTGGTTCAAGACAATCATTTATTTTCTTCCCTAAATGGACATTTTCCAGAAGTATGGGTCATTCTTCTCCAAGAATCTGAGCATTCAGCTCCGTACCAGCACCAAAGTCAGACATCAATACACATGAAGAAAGCTTCTGCTTTGCTGTGCGTGCTGTAAATTCATCCATTTCACTTGTTCAGTCCCACATCGAGCATTAGCCCAATCTCAAACAAGGTTCAATCAACCAAGTTTTCATACTTTTGTAATGCCAGAACTATTGTTTGACAAAACCAAAACTGCTTTGCCCTAAAAGAAAAGCGTTTCCTTCATTGCTGGTAAAAGAATTTACAAATCCAACTCCAATATATAACAAGTACAAACATTCTTCGTGAAAGATTAAACAAATATGTAAACAAGTTTTTTTCCCTATTTGAATCTTTTCCCAAAACCACCCATTTACCATAATCAGAGAGTCAGTATAACACATTGAGTAGCTGCCGTTGCTTCGCTTCATCTGAACGTAGTGAGTAGATATCCGGTGGAGCTGTGATGCCTCCTTGCTGGATCAGTTTACCATTCCTGGGTTTGTGTTGATCGAGATAAACAACAACGACGCTTATGTCATCATGGAAATGCCTTCGAACTCCTCTGGCGATTTTCTTCATATCTCCATATCTCATTTCTCTCTTCTTTGCAGCTTCCTCAAGAGCTGCTCTTACAAGTCTTCGTGCGATCCCCTGTAGTAGACCGCAAAGAGTTAGAAATCTAAAAGTAGCTAACAGAAAGTGAAAGAGAAAGTAAAGCTTTGAGTTTAGGATGGCAAACTTACAGCTCTTGGGTGTTTGAGTACAATCTCTACGGCTGCTTCATCAGTAAGATGTTCCCAGAGACCATCTGATGCAAATATGAGAAACAAGTCCTGTGGCTTAAGCTTCCTTACTATGATGGAGGGTTCAGCTGTCATCGCAGGTCTCCTCAAAGGAACGGGGTTTCCATGTTGCTGGAAAACCGGATCCCTGTAAAACTCTGGTTTCTTCAAGTAGACATCCCCAATTGATCTCGATACCTATAAAGAAGCACATGCAGTAACGTTGAGCTCAACATTCATAGAAAGGTCATTAACAACCACAAAGCATGTCTCTTCACTATCATGTAGAGCTCTAAGCACACAAAAACCCACTGGGGAAGAAACGTCGCAGGAGGCCGTGTGACGGATTCCTGGAACATTACAAGCCCCCATTTATATCAAACTTAAGTAACTCAAAAGAGAGAAGACACCACCAGACTACACCTTTACGCATAGAAACTTAAATCATAGATGCTAGCATATCACACAAACAAACAAGCAGGGAAGCCAAGAAACTCAATGTAACATACCTGAATAATGCCTTTAATCCTCCAAACTCCACGAATATACATAACAATCTGTGAATCGTCAGGGTTAAGTGCCTTAACCTCCTTCCTCACTTCTTCAACAGCAACATTATGATCAGTAGATAACCGTTCAGCTGCAACACCCTTGTTACTATCATCACCCACTGAAAAAGCTCTCCCAAGAACAGCTCTCGAGTCCCCAAGATTCGCAACATACAGTGTACCGTTAGAGATAGCACCAAAGAGACAGCAAGTCCCTACAGTAGCCATCTGCGGTTTCAACGGAAGAGACCGTTGAACCATATGACAAAAATCCTCCTCAGTTTCTTTAAATGCTCTTTTAATCACATCTGAAGAGAGTCCTCCTTCTTCCTTAGCAAACTCTGCAAATTACATAACAAAAGATCAGATTTTTTTTTTTTTTAATTTTGAAGCAAAGTTGGAATCTTTTGATAATCGAAGCGATGAGAAGATGTGATTACTGTGGATATAAGGGAAGAGATGTCTGTTAACGAATCTAGAAGCTTCGGGTCCGCCATGTCCGTCGTGGACTCCGACGTAAGTGGCGGAGGAGGATGTGAAGACCTGACTCTGATCCTCTAGTCTGGAATTGGCTTGAACCACCGCGATCGAATACTCCCCGCCGGCGTGCGGTCTCAGCTCCGATTGCCAGAGTAAAGCATCGCCGCTCGATCTGCTTCCTGGACACCACCGCTCGAGAGGCCGTACTAAAGCTCGCAACATCACTTACTGTTAGGGTTTTAGCTGATTCCAAGTGGTAGAGAGTGAGATTGATTCGATTGGGATGAAATCGAATGGTTTAGAATTGATCGGTTTCGATTGGATTTGAAATCGGTTTGATTATTCGACGAATGTTTGATGATCGGTTGGTTGGTCTGTGGAATGTGTGTTGAGTTGGTGAAAGGAAACCGCGTAATGAAGAAGAAGAAGAACAAGAAGAAGAAGAAGAGTATGAGAGAATGACTTTGGATTCTGCCGTTCCTTATATACGTCCGTAGACTACGCGTCGTTTTCCTTCTTTGCCGTGCTTTTTCATTCCCTCTTTATTTATTCAACGCGTTGTTTATTTATTTTCCACCTCCATTTGACAATTTTTCGCTTGAATAAAACAAAGTTTTGGGCGGAGAAATATAAAACATAAACGTCATTTTTCTTTATATTTTAATAAATATCTTTCTCATAGAACAATTAAAAAGGTGGTCCAACCAAAATATCTACTCTGATTCCTCATCAATTTTCCAATTTATATAAAACACCATCAATGTTCAAAACTTATTTATATATTAAAACAGGCCTTTGTAAAACTAAATTCATGTCCAAGAGTATGTAAAAAATCAAAGTTAAATCGTGGAAGAAACTATATTAAATTAATTAGCGAGCATATGAAACGTTCATGAGGATATGAGACGCAGAGGCGTGTCTCATAGTTATTTCATTACAAGTTACAGGCAGTTCTATAAGTAAATTATATTTTGCATTCTTTTGTCAACGAATGGAAACTAGTAAGTTCTTAATATATTAGTAGGGAAATGTTGTAATAAGAGAATGAGTAAAGCTGTAACCAACGTGTAGCTGATATATACTTGCTTGTCGGTTAAGAGAAATGGATAACTATTGGATACAATTTCTGGCTAGTCTACTCACCTTAGGGTTGTATTTAGACTAATCTACAATTGGTTCATCACGTTACATACTGTTTCCAGCATACCGGTCAAACTCTTTGTGTGTTTGTTCTATATAATTTATCAAAATGGTGAATGTAGTTGTACTGATTAGTGTTAGTTTAATAGCAAGTTGGACATTTTGTTCTATTAATTACAAAGAAGTTGTCTCATTGTAATTAAGAAACTGACGTGGACGGATTGTATGATGTGGGGTATATTGATCAAACTTGTTTTATGATCACGTTGTAGCTTCTAGATTAAGAAAGATATTATATCTTCTAGTCAAACTCTATGTTTGTCATGTAGAACTGATCAAAATGGTGAATATGGTAGTAATGATTAATTTTAAGCAAGTTTCAAGTTGCATGATCTAGTTAACAAACTGACATGGACGGACTTGTGTGACGATACGCGGTGGCAATTAGAAGAAACACATTGGCCCAAGCTATTGGACTCTTTCGAAGAAACACGTACGTTTCCATATATTTTGTTCCTTTTTGGGTTCAACTAAAAATGGCACGTATTGAGTTGGATACTGGAGGGCTATATATTTGCCGAACTTTGCAAATGCACACCAATCCTAAGCTATTAATGAGAACTGAGAGAGCAAAGATTAATCTCAAACATTTTACTTTGGCTCTCCGGAAAGACAAACTGCTGACTGCTGAGATCACTAAGGGCACTCGAACAAGGTTCTTCTTCTCCCATGTTGCATTATCTTCCAGCCTCTTTCTAAAAACATTCTAACATTTATGACTACCGTTCCTGGTGTGTTGTAACAGCTTAGGAACCTTTGTCAGTGTTTCAGAAGAGGCTACTGGTGCTCTGTAAAAAGGAATATTACAAAAGCTACCATGATCCCAAGGACCCATGGAGAGGGGTTTGCTTCTCTACTCCCCATTTTTTGTATCATACATATATATATCATATTGATATTGCTTAGTGAGTTAGTGACCTTTCGTTGAGTGCTTATCACTTCTTTAGTTACAGTTTTGGGAGATTGCAAAATCCTGCAACCTATACAGTGGAATATTGGATCCAGATATCTAAACTCCACTAAACATTTAATTTCGTGATTCAGTAAGAAACTTACCAATAAAGTTGCACTTAAAGATAAAAAGAATATATCCTTTTTTGTCAACAAAAAGGAATATATCCTAGTTGTAAGAATATATACCTATGTTTTAACTTTTAAAACTATATTTCTGATAAATAGACGTTGATCCTAATGAGATTAGGAATGGGATATTCTCCCTATATATTACTATTTATAGCCGAGACTGGTAGAGAAAACTTTTTAAAAAAAAAATTACCGAGTTTTATAAATAGTTTCATACTTGATAAGCAACCTTAACCTAAGAGAGAAAAGTGATTGCCAACAACCATGAATGACGGAGAAGAACCACCGGTCAATAATTTGCTGATGTTATTTGATGATTTGGTATTAAACTGCTTAGCCCACGTCTCAAGATTATACTATCCAACTCTATCTTTAGTTTGTAAACGATTTCGGTCTCTCCTTGCTTCACTGGACCTTTTCCAAATCCGAACCCTCTTAGGCCTAACAGAGAGTTTTATCTATGTGTGCTTACGACTCCATACCGATTCTAACCAACTACGCTGGTTCATTCTCTGCCAGAGACCAAATAGCTCCAGAAAAGTTTTGGTCCCGATATCCATTCCCAGTTCTACATGTGCATCTTTGTCCGGTGTTGCAGTGGTTGGTCCTAATATATACGTCATTGGCGGAGGATCAAAGAATAATGCTTGGTCCAGCGTTATGGTCATGGACAGTCGTTTTCACACATGGCGTGAGGCTCCAAGCATGCGCGTAGCCCGTGTGTTCCCATCTGCTTGCGTCGTTGACGAGAAAATATATGTTGCGGGAGGCTGTGATAATCTCGATTCATCGAACTGGATGGAGGTTTTTGATACGAAGACCCAAACTTGGGAGTTTCTACAAATCCCGAGCGAGGAGATATGCTTAGGGTCTGAGTACCAAAGCGCTGAGTATGAAGGAACCGTCTATATGAGGTCTCGGAAGAAACGTGCGACTTACAAGTTGCATAAAGGTAGATGGAGAGCGGCAGACATAGGGATGAATAGAGGATGGGCTTTTTCGCCATCATCTTATTGTGTGATAGAGAACGTGTTCTATCGTTACAGTGATAGGAAGATAAATTGGTATGACGTCCAAAAAAAAGTATGGATAATTCTTAAGGGTTTGGAAGGATTCTCTAGGTTGCCTTTTTTAAAGGATAACGTTAAATTGGCCGATCATAGTGGGAAATTAGCGATTTTGTGGGAGGAGTATATGTTTGCTGATAAGAATATAATGATTTGGTATGCAGAAATTATCCTTGAAAAACGCCAAAATCAGGAAATTTGGGGGACGCTAGAATGCTTTGAGAATGTGTTGATATCCAACGTGGCAGACGGTTCAATGGGTTTAGTGCATGCTTTTACTTCTACGGTTTGGTGAACTGAACCATTCACTGATGCAATGAATTTTTTTTTTTTTTGTAAATTGCCAATCCAATGAATATTGTAATGTTTTGTTCATTTTTCCTTTTAATATTTCTTGGAGAATTATTTGTTTTCTATATATTCTGCAATTTATTCTTTTGGGGGTCAAATCATATGCGATTTATGTGGCAACACCAACATTCAAAAAAATATTTTAACATTCAAATTCGGGTGGTAAGCAAAACTGGATAACTTATGAGAATTATTTGTTTTCTAAAACTCTTATATTATTATTTTGTCGATATAAATCTCTTAGTCTTAACATTCTATAGGAAAGTAAGAACCCTCAAAAGCTAAAACATGAAAGAGGGTTAAGGACTATTATATGAAAAATCAAGCATAGCCAAACACTAAAATTATCACGACCTTTAGCGCTTTGCCCAAAAGAAACGAATTGAAAAACGCGGATACAGATGAGAACCATTAAATTAATATATACATATTCAGGGTTTCTAATAAAAAGAAAAATACTTATTGACATCAAGTAATCAACTGCTATTAGTTTTCTTATTGTTTAGCATCTACTTCCTATGTTTTTTTTTTTTGTTAATATATTAATAAGAGTGAACAAAAAAGGTTTAGCTTCCATCTTGTATTTGCACATTCTGGACTTTTTAGTGAAATTTGGTCAAAAGAGAAAAAATACGTGAACAAGTGGCTCAAGTGTGGGAATGTGCGACACGAACGCAACACGTGGCTGCTGCTAAAGGTAGTGTCGCAGAGTAAAGCTGTACGTGTCAGAGACCATGACATCGACCGAGCCAATGTGAACTCGAGTTTTAGACAGCCAAGAAAAGTACACAACCTAAAAATAGTTTGGGGGCGTTTGGTTTTTGACCCGTCCAATTTTTCTGGGTCACGCGCTTTGCAGGATGAATTTAACACTTCATACCAATTTTTTGTGGTGTATCTCACTATCGTCTATGTCATTTTCTGTTAGAAAGATCCGGGATATTCTTCAATTTCTCTAGAAAATGCATTATAGTAATACTTATTTATTCGGAACGATTATGGATGGTATAGGACGCGAGTAGAAATACATATATATACTCGCGAAAATACTGCATCTGATTAACTCTTTCTTTATTACAAAACAGAGAGTTCTGTTTTATTTCCTCTTCTTCTTCACCTCCGCCGTTATTTAAAACCCTCCCCCGAAACCCTCGGAGCTACATCGCGAGCATGACCGGCGCATTGTTCAGAAACGCTGCCTCCGACGCCGCTCGGATCTTACGTTCACACCGAACAGCCACGGCGAATCCTCTCGGAAAGGTCGATCTCTTACCGCGAGGAGACGTCCGGCGATTTCAGCCGAGGCCTTATTTTCGCACGCCGCAGTTTCTCGGGAGATCAAAGGAAACAGGAGTCTCTCCTCGTTCACTGATCTCCGGTTTCTGCTCTTCTTCCTCTTCTTCTTCTTCCACGACAGCCTCTACGGCGTCGTTTGTGAAGACAGGATTCATGGGATGGTATATGAGCATGTTGAAAACGCGGCCTGTTCTGACCAAATCCGTCACGTCTTCACTTATCTACATAGCCGCTGATTTGTCTTCACAGGTAATTAATTTCCTGTGAACTGAGTTTTTGTTTGTATTAGTTAGCTACGTTTCTTTGTGCCTTGTGTTGTTGTTGTGATTCTTGGTTTATTGAATAATGGGACTTAGAGAGTTAATGACTTTTGGATGTTTCTACAGACAATTCCTCAAGCTTCTTCGGAGTGTTATGACTTTGTAAGAACAGCAAGGATGGCAGGATATGGTTTATTGATTTTAGGTCCTACGCTTCACTATTGGTTCAATCTTATGTCAAGACTCTTCCCGAAGCGAGATCTGATCACCACGTTTAAGAAAATGGCCATGGGACAGACGGTTTATGGTCCTACCATGAACGTTATTTTCTTCTCACTGAATGCAGCCCTACAAGGTAAAGCTTGATATGGATTATTGATCAGTTTGTTTGATGGGGATTGCTGTTAATCTTTGATCCTAGGCTTGTCTTATAAGTCATCGGAGTCTGATATTCGATTTGTTTTCTCAGGGGAAAACGGGTCAGAGATTGTTGCTAGATTGAAAAGAGATCTACTTCCTACGATGATGAATGGTGTCATGTATTGGCCTATGTGTGATTTTATTACATTCAAGTTCTTCCCAGTTCATTTACAGGTAACTTACCCACTTCATTTTGATCTCTTCTTACTGAAGCTGTTTTGGTTCAGGACATTCATTTATTTATTCTCTTCATGGCTTTGTCTTATCTCGAGTTTGGGTGTTACATATAACTCAATGATGGGTTCTTTTTTGTATGCAGCCACTTGTGAGTAACTCGTTTTCGTATCTGTGGACAATCTACATAACTTACATGGCAGGACGTGAGAAACCAACTGCCATTGCTAGTTGAAACAGCTCTGTTGCACACCTTTCTCACACTCTCAAACATTTATCTACATGGAGAATTCAGTTATGTAACTCAGATATGAAGAATGGGAAGCAGATTGTTCTTCTTCAACATTCTTTGTTTCCTCTCTGTAGATTTCAGAGAGTATAATGTAAAAGGAGTTTTGGAATGTTATCAATTTGTGTCCTGAACTCTTAAAACTTTTATGTAATTGTTAGTTAAATGTAAGTTTCTTAGACTGCTATCAACTTTGACCAGATATATTCAATCAAGTCTTTTCAAGAAAATGAAATGTTCCTTTTTGCTTTCATTATTACTTTTGTTACATCAGAGAGCAAAGAAAGGAAAAAAAATATAGAAAAGGAGATTTAAACAACAAGGCGGCCACTACTTGAATCTCACTCTACTATAAGAAGAACTTGTACAACACCAAAGACCCAACTTCTCTTCACAGCTTGGAAACTTGAACCATCCAAACAACTTTTTACTTTTCTAATGGCTCAGACCAAACCAAAACACAAACCAAATTCTAGGAAAGAATCTATAGGTTCGGGTATATAGCAATGAGTAGAATCAAATGTATAGTAAACCTAAACTATGACATCTCTGCTAAATCTTTACTCATCTAAACCACGCGAAGATATCTTCTCCAGAAGTACAGGCCATTCTTCTCCAAGAATCTGTGGATTCAGCTCCATACCAGTACGAAAATCAGACATAGACACAAACGAAGAAAGCCTTCTCCTTTGCTGTTCATTCCCACCACACCGAGCACTAGCCAAACTCAAGCAAGGCTCAATCAACCTTCTCATAAACGCATCAAGTCCACTGTTCAAAAGACTAACAGAGTCCAAAGACACCTTAACCCCTTCCATCTCCAACCTCCTCTCCAACCTGCTCCTCAGCGTTCTCGTATCCGGCAACTCACCGCTGCTCTGACAACTCTCCCGGTCCAAACTCGCACACGACACAGCCTTTCTCCTGAGATTCACAGCAACACCAAATGGAGCAGTGACAGGAACACTAGAACTCCCAGCTGCTACCTGCTCAACCTCTTCTCCTTCCTCAACTTCCAAAGGAGGTCTACTCCCTAGAGACATCAACTCAGTAGCACTCGTTGTAATAGTAGTCACACTCTGAGGCTTCCCGAGCGGACCAAGCGGGCTCGGCCGGTCTCTAAACTTCCTACCACGAATCCCATCCCTCTGTTTCCCATCACTCGGAATTCTAACAAAGCTCCCACCTTTCTTCACGTACCTCGAAGGAGGAGACTTTGCGACACTCGCGTTCTTGATAATTGAACGTATCAGACGGTTGTGAAGCGAGATGTGCTGCCTACCGATGGTTTTGAGACAGAGCTTGTCGAACTCGGGCTTGGTGATCCTCGAGGCGAAGAATCTCCCGAGGTGGTGGAAGTAGCTGTCGGCTCTCTGAGTCCCGATTTGCCGGTAGATTAGGGATTTGATCTCCGACGTATCGGACCGAGAAGGATTCTGATCGGATCCCATCTGGAGATGAAGCGAACAGAGAATTAAGATTGAATCAAGTCTCGATTCGAGATCTTGATAACGGTAATTCTCAATTCGGAGAAGAAAGGGATCTCTTTTAATCTCCTCTCAAAGTCTTCTTCTTCTTCCTTTGTGTGCCCTAAAGACAAAAGGGGCTTTTTGTTTTAGTTCATTGTTTCGCCGGGTTCTTGTTCGTACGTGAGAGAAAGGGATAACTAAAGACCATCCCCACACGTGCGAGTGACTTTGGACAATTCCATACGTGTGAGTTGTTTTTTTGGAAGCGCAGTAGCTTCTTGTTTTTCTCTATAGAGTTCGTAATCAAAATGATGGGTGATTAAGTTAAACTTTGTTATGATTTAAGTGATTATAAGAGACTTGTTTAATAATTGACGATGATGAGTAATTAAGTTAAATTTTATTATGCTTTCAGTGATTAATAGATGTATTTGTTTGATAATTGATGAAGACAGTGAATGAATTACTTCATTGGTCTCACTATGGTTATGTGATGATGGGTAATTAAGTAGTAAAATTTCATTATGTTTTCAGTGATTATTAAATGTATTTGTTTGATAATTGATGATGAATGAATTACTTCATTGGTCTCACTATGGTTATGTGGTGTCATTTAGCAATCAACATTACTGTTCACTTTCCCTGGTTAGACAGAGATTATTACAGTACATAAAGGCAGCTCGATAATCGAAGTAATACACACCTCAAAAAGTAAAGAGAAACTCCAATCTACGAGATTATCAAATTGCAGAACCAAGATTTTGGATTAAAACAAGGAAGCTAAAATGTTCAAAACAACTCAAATGTCTTTGCATTAACCATAAAACATTTATAAGATCCAATACAATATTAAAGTCTCAAAAGCTTTTAAAAACCAAAAGGACTGCAACTGCATCAACAACACCAGATCTTTTTAACGGTACTGTATAACACAAAACAAGATGAATATTAGTTATTTTTCAAAGGGAGTGAAAGTGAGAGAGAAAAAAAAACAAAAGAAATAATTGTATAGAGACCGGAGTATCTGTTAATAACATAAACAAATTTTTAACCTTGATGAATCCGATTTCCTTGGCGTTGCTGCGGAAGCACTGTCTACAGCAGTTCAGACCATACTTCCTGATTAGCCCATGCGAGTTTCCGCACACACGGCTACACAAAATCCAATCTTAGAGTTAGATCCCTCAATACCATCAACACATACGATTATAAAACGATGTTACCACTAGATAACATCAAAACGTATTCTTTCCCACGGAAGCAATCAATATAGCATTACAGTTAATTAATCTTTCAAGCAAAAGTCTACATCTTCTGAACAAGGTTATGAAACAGATCAACATAGATTTGCTCCCGACAAGGACACACACACATTTAGTAACAGAACATCAAAGTTTCACTAGGTCAATCATAACAATTATAAAAAATGAAAACTTCACAACTACGAGCAATCAGAAGATCAGATCCAAAGGAGGTAAATCAGAATACATGCGAGTCAAATCTAATTCTCCAGACTAAACAGATCAAAAGAATACGAAAACGAGAGAGGATAGGAACAGAGGCAATACCAGGTGCGGGAACCAGGACCGTACTTCTTGGGATGAGAGTTCCAAATCGCAGCAAACCCCATGATTTTTTTTGATTGCTCAGTCGTGGATAGAGAGATAGAAGACGAGGACGAACGGCGTTTAAAAACACTCGGAAGATTTGGAAAACCCTAGATTTCTTAGGCGACGACGCATATAATCGATTGCGAGTGGGCCAAAAAGAAAACGCATTTTGATTATAGGATGGGCCTAATTATACAGGCTCAATATGTTAGTTATACAGGCCTAGTATGATATTTGCTAATACTTGTTTCTTTAAACAAGCTACTGTTCCAAAATTTTAGCATCATCATACATTATAACAATTTTTGGTATTTAGGAAATATTAATATAAAAAAAAAACTATATGATGCCGGGAAGATTTCTGTATAGTTGTCAAATTATTTCAGATTGATATTCTATGCGATTACAAATCTCTTAAAATTTTAAAGAAAAACTATCAAAGTATTGATTAGAAGAAGAAGTTAAGACAACGACAGAAAAGTATATTGATCACTAAGGAACAGTACACATATGAGCTTTGGTGTCAATTAAAAAACAATAGTATAAGTAGACTTTACTGTTACCTCTACTATATACATGGAACTTTAATAATCTTTGCATAGGTTTGTTTAAGTCTCCAGGAGATGGAAAATGAAAATGTCTTTTCCCGTTAGCTATTTTGTAATTCGTTTTTCTATTTGAATATATAATTCGGTTAAAAATATACTTAACTTTTCGCCGCAGCTGTTAACAAGTTTAAACCATATATATATTTGACATACCTTGAACCAAAGTCAATTCTAATTAATAGACTGAAAAACAAAAGTCAAACGTAATTTACTAAGTTGTGAAAACACTCATCAAGATATATAATTAGTTGGTGGAAGAATATCCATTTTATAAGCTGTATTGTTTTCGGATAGACGAATATTAATTTTTATGTTTTTGATTAATTTCAGAAATTAATCTTGTAAAACATAATCTGTCAAGATCTAAAAGATCTGGATATGATTTTTTTTTCATACTTGTGTCAACTAATCGCACTAAATGTATGTGCAATGTCACAATCTATTTAAACCCTAACTTCTTGAAAAGTATGCAAAAATTAAGAAATACTAATTGTTACTGCTGTTTCAAATAAAACTTTTCACTATTTAGAATATGTGTGTTTTATAAGCGCTACCTCTCTGAATATGTTTTCTATTAGTTTTAAATATAACAAAAGAACTTACTCAAATGCTTGATTAAAGTCATAAGATTTGTGATACATGCATTAAGTAGAAAGTTGATGTAGACTCATATTTGGGTAGTATTTTTCTTAATAATGGCACATATTAGGGTTATATGTCTGTAGATGATTATTCCATATGAAATTGAAATTCCTTTTATAAAAAGCTCAGTAAAATCATTATGAAATCTTTTACCCGAAACAAAAGACATACTTTGTGGAATGTCTATCACTTTCTTTACATAAACATTATCAAGTTGATCACATAATCAAACATAAAGTTAATATTAATGACCTACAAGCGCTTATCAAACAATCACAAGACATTCTTCTTTTTTACATATCAACTAAATTAAGTAGTAATCCAAATGTTTATTACTTTTTGAAAAATGTAAAAAAAACACACACACGTTTATGATGAATAAGTTTTGGGTCGAAATCGTATATCCTCTATATATCCGAGAGCAGGATATAGTGATCTGCTTCGGAATAACACTCAAGTCTATGAGAAACACATAGTTTTCTAACATGATGACAACTCAATAACACTTATTCGTCAAAATGTGCAGCTCAAGAAAAAAAGATGCACACCTCTTTGTTATAGAATTAGAATGTGAAAACAATGATGATACCATGATCAAGATCATTTATTGTTTGTTTGCTACTGTATCTCGGGACATAACTAGTAACGGGAATGTTTAATGAAACAAAACACTTGTTACTTAGCAGTGTTTGTTTACAAAAGAATACAACTCAAAGATATCTAAGAAAAATATATATATATATATATATATATATATTTATAATATGATGAGAACTCAATTAGTATTTTGCAAGAGGTTGCAAATAATAAATGTTTTGACTATTGTATGTAGCTCTGGAATCTTGATCTTGAAAGTAGATGATGGACGTACTATTGTATGCATCTCTTTAGTTTATTATATTCAAATAACGTGTTACATTGGTTAAATATTGTTACATAAGTGACAAAAAAGATTGTGGATCGTATCATGTTAAGGAGAATACAATTCAAATAAAAGGGAATTTGAAATTGCATAGTGTTGAATGAACGCAACTATTAAGCAGTATACGACGAGTATAGTCGATCTTTATAAAATTACAAGGCAGAGAAGCATAAGAATGTGACCCAGCTAGAGACCCAACCTACTTCTAACTATACAAACCATTTATTCTTCAAAACTCCGACACCGCAGACATTTTTGACAAAGAAAAATTCATTACTTACAAATACTTTTTAATATGATTGGAATAAACTTTTGATAAAGGATGTAATCAGCTTTCGATGGTGTGACTGGACATGGACGATTGGATCTCAGTTCCGGCCATCAAACGATACGGACAAAATCACTTAAATATATAGAAATTGCATATAAAGATATATTAACTACATTAGAGAAAGTTAATAGATCATCTTCTTCTGGTCTTTGATTTGATCAAACTCTATTCTAGTGGATATTTCACTTCTTTTTTGGTTGAATGTATATTTAATTTCTTATATCCATTAAAGAATGTTAGTGTTACTGGTTGCCTATAGACTATTGTTGTCATACATTTTTGTCCTACATCAATCAATGCACCAAACGTCGAAGTTTGATAGATAAGAAAAAGACGAATGCACGAGGCGGATGCAAACCGTGACAAACGTTTTAATATGATCTTAAAGATTCTGATAATAATCGTATCGTTAACTAATCAAATCAGGAAGCCTTATGGAAAGACGAGAAGAGTAAGATTTTTTTATTATTATTAGGTCTCTTATAATGCCAATATTTATATAAATAAACCAATGAAGACATTCACTTCAACCACCAATCGTCAGCCGAATCAAATTTAATTAAGATACATCAAATAATTGCTCTTTATAATATTAGAGTTATAATCATATCTCATATTTATCACTGAAAACACCTACGAATCCAATATATAATATGCTAAAAAATTAAATAAATATAAGTTTGTACGTACTTTATGTATACTATCATTTTAAATCCGATGTGAGCGTCAGTATTTACAAACTAGGTGTTTTGCAGAGTTTGTAAAACGGTAAGATCAGAAGAAAAAGTCACAATTTTTATAACAGAAACATAATTCAAGTGTTAAACACACATTCCTTGGGAATATAATATGAAAAATTATGCTGAGGCTTCTGTCAAAAGAGAAGAAGAATAATGATGCTGAGGAATATCCGGCACACGTTGCACATTGATCTCTACAAGTGTGTTTGGTAGGATTCATTTCATTTATCTCAATATCGCAGATTAATAATTTTGTTTTGCAAAGTTTTCCCATAGTTCTAACTTCAACATTTTCGTCGTAAGAAGAAAGGAGCTAAAAACGTTAATTTTGAACCTTTGGGTGTGTGCAAGTTTACATTGTCAGAATTTTGAGACCAAATTCAACTCTAAAAATAGTTTTTTTTTGGCAACTCTAAAAATAGTTAACGTAAGAAATAAAAGGAGACGCATATATAATGGTTTCACACATGACATCTAGGTTTATTTTTCGCTAATGACATCTCACAATATTGTAAAATTATCATCAAAAATTTAATAGATATATCAATCCAATCATTCTTCAAATTTCTAATAAACTCCTGATCTGATTAACATATATGTCGTCACGCCCTTCCTGATGCAATGTATTTGATAAAGCAGTGAACAAGATAAAACAAAACCGAACCAAAGGATGTCACATAACGTGGGAGTAATTAAGACTAGACAAATTTGACATTCCAGACAAATAGCAGAAAAATTCCAATCCCCCCGGAGAGTTAGGTCTAGGTTAACCACGAATATTAGAAGTTTAAATAATAATAGATAAATTGACCATACTTTAGAATTTTGGCAATCACTTCTGCAATTTCCATCCATGCATGAACATAACAACACCTTCATGGCGGGCGCATGTTAAATTATTCTTTTTTTTGGTAAAATGCATGTTAAACTTTATCTTTTAACAATCAGATAATTTCATGCCGAAACCTATATCAATCGCTAGAGTTCATGAAAAAGTCGGGTATTTCACAATTAAAAGGATTCATAGCGGAAACTTGGTTCCTGTTCACTCAGTAGATGAGTAAATGATGAATTGGCTCATGTTTCAATATTTGTCATTAAATATTAAATATTTACTTTATTTAGGAGAGAAGTGAATAATTCAGTCTTTTAAGTAGATATGTAGAATTTTGATCAAAAAAGAAGAAGTAAAAACGTAGAACAAACATTTAATATTTAACATTTTGAAGAAAAAAATTGACTATTGGAAAGGCAAAACCGTTAGATCGTATTCTTACTTTCATTCCTGTTTTCGTTATTAGGAATTAATATCCATAAAATAGTACTAATACAAAAAGAAAAAAAACTAGGTTTAATCTTTCAAAATAGCGTCCATGTTAACTGAAACGACAATGTTATATAAGAATAATAAAAGTGGTTTACAGAGGCATCAAACTGCCAGCTATCTACCCAACAAAGAAATTATAAAAATCATTTATAAAATCACAATAATACTCGTGTGATCTGCGATAGTGTTTGGTCGTGCGTGCAAGGATTGGTATTAGAAGGTAATCTTCTGAATAAACTTTGTAAATAGTTCAAGCGTATATAATATTAATGTAATTTAATCTGATTTGATTACCCAATTGAGTCTTTCGAGCTGTGCACAGATTTTATTCTACTGAATATCCAGCATAAAATAGACACGTTTGTGCAAATTATTTTACTGTGTATTGAATGATTTTGGACGACAAAGGTACACTGATCTTTAATGTTTATGGATCAATTGTGAAACTCTGTCAGTTTCTTCCTAGTTTATGTCTTTAGGGTTTCATTTCCTAATTCTAATTCTACTTTTAGATACTCTCATGGGTCGAATATGTGTACTTTACTATATACATTGCATAAGTTGTCACATATGTATATGTTCGGAGTTTATAAATAATGTTTCACATTGTCTCTTAAGCATATTATTAGATGTCTTGCTTTAACCGACGACGACTTGAATTTGTTAAGTGAAATCGTAAGAAAATACAAATTAATTATGCATAACGGTCGAAATTATTTCTTTTGCTAATTTGATTATGTCTTGTCTTTTAATTAGCTCCCAATAGTCACCCAAAGGTTCTTTGTTTTTAGAAGTCACATAAAAGTTTATCTAGCCTTAGCTTCTTTAATTTGGCGATTCCTGCATACTCTTAAAAGTTTAATTTCGACAAAGAGTTCATACTAGGATATTAATGTTTATAGTTTTCATAGGAAAATATAGTATCTTATTTTCTTAGGGTTTTAAGAAACAAATTGGTTTTCGCTCTTTCCTAAAAAACTTTGCCTTAGGTCTAACATTTGTTAACTTCGACTTGGTGTATAATTTTTACTTACCTTTTGGTTTGGTAGCTTTGATTTGGTGTTTGGTTGTTATCTACTTTTGGAATTGATTATTTTGATTTAGTGTTCAGTTTTATTTACTTACGGGATTTAGTACACTAAAACTTTGGTTATGAATACACTACCTATATTACTCCTACATATGCCCTTAACTAAACGTAACTAAAGATGCAAATTGATGAACTGAGCTTCTGTGTTCTTGGATGCTATGAGTTGATGAAGAAATTTAGTCATGGGCATATATCATCTTAAACAAGTTAATTCTGTTCAATGAAAGACGTTCAGGTCTTGTTATGGTTATATATGGTCGATGATACATTTTGGTTGGTAAACAAGTGTAAGTATTCTTACATCCTGCAGACCAATTCATTAAACCGCAAATATAAGGCGGAGCGGGATTGGACATGTATTTCAGGACCGTGTCCCGCCGCGGATAAACATGGCGACAGGTTGGGCCATTTAGTCGTGGAATACCCAAATTGCCACAAATTTGATCAGTGAACCGTTAAACCAGAAGCAGCGGGTGAAGCAGGTTAAAGTAGCAACGTATATATTATTGCAGACAGGACTTTTTACGCAAAATGTGTGGAAACTGGAAAATGACATACGACAGTGGTGCTACAACAAAATAGGCTCTTACAAAATTTGTTATGCATGCAATTTGGCTAATGTTACACTGCTATACTATCCCACAGGTTTGAAATAACAATTTGAGTTCTATTAGGGTTTTTATTTCATTTGTAGATAAAACTAGGAAACACCATTTGCAGACTGAATCAGTTTTTAAAAAAAAAATTAGCAAAAAGGTTTTTAAGAAAAACAGGGAAGAGATTTTAGTGAAATTTTGAATTTAAGTAATATTTTTTTAAGAACAAGATCTAGATTCAGTAGATTTGAAAGTAATACTAATGAGAATGTTGCTTAATTCTGAAATTTCAAACCCAAAACGAAAGATTAAAATTTATTTGGGTTTAAAAAGAGATTAAAAAGAGAGAGTGAGTGTGGTCATTTTTTATTTATAATATGGCTAATGAGCTTACGGAATTTCCACGCGCACGATCTGCCGTCCAGTGTAGGAGGGTTGACGCAACCTAATCAATTATTTATTTATTTTGAAAAAAGCAACCTAATCATTATTACTTAATATTGTTTAATCAATATAAGTATATAACTCAATTTCATTATTTTGTAATATAAAAATTATTACAGTATGACACATAAACTGTCACGTTCAACAACCAGGTCTCTGATTCTCCAATTCATATCTTTTCTCTTTTCATTCTCCTCCAACACAAAAACTTTTTTTGGCTAACTTGTTTCTACAAAGTTACTATGCACGGAACTTTCAACAGCTCAAGCAACAGAAGATTTGGACTCTAGCTTATTTAGATTTATTCAGAAGATTTCGACTCTTATTTAGATTTCGACTCATGTTGACAAAAAAAACCCGGATAAAATGGCCAGTTTGCTAAGACCATGTTTATTGCAAGTCTATTATAAGTCTTTTAGGTTGAGTTTCTTAACGTAATATAAGATACGGTCTCTTAGTTTTTAACTAAAAAGCTAGGAGATGACTCTTAAATAAGAGATATAAGAGATGTCTCTTAGCTTTTTTAGTTAAAAACTAAAAGATCGTATCTTATATTACGCTAAAAGACCCAATCTAAGAGACCTACAATAAACATACTCTCAAGTTCTTCATCTGAAGGTTGAATAGTAGTATATATACTTTTATATATTGATAAACTTATTTCATTACAAATAAAAAACCAGAATAATCTGAATATTATTATAATAAACAAGCCCAACCATTTTCGTTCATATTCTCTTAACATCCGTTGATTATTCCAAGTTCTGAGTTTTACATGATCAAATGACAGAGTAGACGAGAACCATATATATGCTAAGGTCCATATAGCATGAATTACTTTGTCATGTATTTTAAAAAGATTTTTGTACCAAAAAGGTATTTAAAAAACATTAGCCCACTCTTTGTTCAGTGCATATACAGAAATACAGATGACAAACATATAATATAAAATAACGTAAAATAGATAAAACAATGTAGATATATATATATATATATATTTCGTAATGTCTAGGAGTGAGTATCCTAAATATAGCATTTATGCTATTAGAAGTTCTGTAACATTATAAAAAAACATAACATATAGGCAACTAGTTGCTTCTATATATTTTTTTTTCTTTTATTTAATTGATGGGAAGCGCGTATAATTCTCTCCTCTCTTATACCCTATTTATTTTTCGACAGTTTGTTGGTTATGTAAAATACTATTGATTAATATGTTGTATCGCTATACAGATTATAAGATAAGTACTCAATTATATTTTATCAATAGATTGGAATATTCTGAAAATGGAGTAGAATATTTTAGCGAAATAATATTTTTCTACTAAAATAAAACAAGGTCTTTGCTATATCATGGCAGGTTGAACTATATGTCTATTAATGGACAAAAATGAAGGTATCATTTGCAGTTTTTGATCATATGTAGTTTCTCAAAGATGAATTTGGTTTTGCTAACTGTATTTAATTAATACTCACATTAAAGTCAATGGATCAGCGCAAATGGCGAGCATATTATGAACTCGACCTGTAAATTCCATGTCCCCGAATGTTTTAAATGTATGTAAAAAACTAATTTAGGACAGTCCAATTTGAGTTTCAATTCATTCATCTCCAAAATGAGTTTGCGGAAAGCTCTTTAATATTGAATAGTATTCTGGATGACAAAAAAAAAAACAATTGAATAGTATTCTTTCCTCCTTATTAGTTGAAAGTTTTGGTAGCATAAACCTAATGCCAATTAAGATAATCTACATTTAAGTCGAACAATCTAGTGAGCTTCTCCAATCTTGGTCCCAAAATTCTATTAACATACCATCACCACATTGGTCATAATTTGGGTAATATCATCCAACTATATTCTTTTTTTCTTTTGATGTACTTAACAACTACGAAACAATATATGAACTTAAGCAATAAGATAAGCGGGAATGCATCGTCATAACCGAGAAACGACAAATATATGCTTTGAAGACCAAGCTGTATCGCCCACCATTATTATTAGCTGTCCATATCTAAGGGTATCCTTATAAATTAATTAGAAAGATTGTTGTAATTGGTGTTATAATTAGTGTCGAATTTTATCCACTCTCCCTCATGTTCTCTATATATACATCCCAACTCCTCTCCCTCATTCCCCTCACACAAGACTTCCAACAAACAAAACTAACCAGTCTTCTTAACTAAGATTAGTCTCTTAATAAAGACGTTTAATTTAATAACAAAAATAAAATGGAAGCCATGGGAGAATGGAGCAACAACCTCGGAGGAATGTACACATATGCAACCGAAGAAGCCGATTTCATGAACCAGCTCCTCGCCTCCTACGATCATCCTGGCACCGGCTCAGCTTCAGGTACAACCGGTGGAGACCACCAGGGCTTGTATTGGAGCCTTGGTTCTCATCAAAACCACCTTACCCTCATGCCAGAAGCTAGTAGCTTCTGTTTCTCTGGGGAGAGCAGCAGCTACAGCGTTGGGAACAGTGGATACTATGCGGTTGTACCCCCCGCGGTTGAAGAGAACATCAATGGGTCGATTGACTTTGGGATGGAAGATGTGACCATCAACACCAACTCTTACCTTGTTGTTGAGGAGACGAGTGAATGTGACGTTGAGAAGTACTCATCTGGAAAGACTCTTTTGCCCTTGGAAACCGTTGTTGCGAACCACCATGACAAGGAGAACATCTTGCAATCCGAGATCTCTGTGAGTACTACGGATCATCATCAGAAATCTCTCGCCGGTTCCAAGAAGAGATCACGTGCGACGTCGTCTGATGTAAGTTTTACAGTTTAAGATTCCTAACGTGGTTATCAAAATATTACCATTTATATTAAAAACATTCCTCACCAAAGAAATATATGATATTAACATGGTTTATTGACTAATATTATATTAAATGGGTTTGCAATGGATTCAGAAAAACAAGAGACCAAAAGTGGGTAAGAGAGGTCAAAAGAGCATAGAGATGAGTGGTGATACCAACAATAGAGTAGAAGATGACGAAGGAGAGAAGGTGAAGAAAAGAAAGAGTGGAGCTATGATGAGTAGACAGAACTCGAGCACCACTTTCTGTTCCGAGGAAGAATCACAGTGCCCTTCTCAGGATGTTGGAGGAGAAGAGGAAGAAGATGCCTCCAAGGCCCTCAACCTTAACGGCAAGACCAGGGCCAGTCGTGGTGCTGCCACCGACCCTCAAAGCCTTTACGCAAGGGTAAATATTTTTCTCTTATGAACGTCAACGTTTTGTTTTTAATTTGATCAATATTTTCTTTTGTTATCATTATTCCCAAAAAAGTTAAAAGACTAATTAAGTCCGGATATTTATTTGGTTGTGCAGAAAAGAAGAGAAAGGATAAACGAGAGACTGAGGATTTTGCAAAATCTGGTCCCCAATGGAACAAAGGTAAAAGTTCATGCAAACGTTAAAACACATGCAGATGATATATGATTGTTCTTTGCATGCAATTTAAATTTACAAGCAACGTTATAAGAAAATTCTAAACATATATAAAATTTCTTAAATACGTAACAGGTTGATATCAGTACAATGCTTGAGGAAGCCGTTCATTACGTAAAATTTCTGCAGCTCCAAATTAAGGTGGCCTTTAATTTTGACATTTTACGTGTACATCCATGCATGTGTCGATATGAAAATGACCTAACTTAAAATCAAAATATTAATTACGCAGTTATTAAGCTCTGATGATCTATGGATGTATGCGCCGATTGCTTTTAACGGAATGGACATTGGCCTCCACTCACCGAGATGATGCACGAATCTTGTGATTTTAGTTGCATTTTTAAAACAAAAAATGTAATATTCCATTTCATTTTTAATATTCTCCTCCTTCGGACGAGTCTGATTATAATTTCTCGTACGATGTTCAATATGAGAGAAATGGAGAGTCACATCCTATTTTTTTAACACATTCCATTTCTTATATTCCATCTTTTTTTCAATAAATTTTTGAGCTATTCTTTATTTCTTTTAATTATTGATGATTCTTGGTAGCCGACTCTGTATCATACAATCCATTCAATTTAGTTTTTATCATCATAATCTGACCCTATAATATATAAGCATATAATTTAATAATGTACCATCTATTTAGCTGTGTTGTCTCATTGATAATGAGTGTATATGTTTTAAAAATACTTAACAAATGAAGCGATAAACTATTGTTTAGCAAAAAAACAATATATATATATATCGAGCGATTGAAAGGAAACCGAGGTTTGGGTAATATTTCTCTTAACAATAAAAGAAGTTTGGTACTATTTGTATGATTGCTTTCACAAAAAAAAAAATATATATATATTTGTATATTTGCTAATAACTCTATAGAGTTATTTAAAGTATCCAAACACTATTTTCACCATGAATAAAAACCTACTTCACAAAATTAGTTGTTGTGTTGGCAAGGCCAAATGCTTATAATAAGATCGATCGTTGCAAGAGGAACATGGCTTCTGGACAAATGTTGTGTTGTCCAGCTCTTGGACAAATGTTGTATATGCAACACGTATAGGGAGACACGGGATCATTTATTTCTTCGGTGTGGTTTCAGTGAACAGATATGGCTTCTGATTACAAAGAGGTTGGGATACAATCAGTTCCTCTTCCATACATGGACTGCCTTTATGGATTGGCTTGACTTAAAAGATAATGCTTCCTCATCAACGCTTCGGCGGCTTGTTGCTCATGCAACAATCTACTCCATCTGGTGGGAACGCAACAACAGACTTCACAACTCCATCTCTATGCCTGCAGCTGCAACATTCAAGAAGATCGACAGACTTGTTCGGAATGCTATTCTAGCAAGGAAGGAGCGCAAGAAATTTCGCCACCTTATGCTATTATGGCTGAAGTATGACTGATTAATTCAGTGACTGAAGTTTTCCTGACTAGATATCCTCTGTTTTTTCTTTTTTTGGCTTAGGATATCTAGGACGTTTTATTCCTTTGTAAACACAAACAGCCTCATTCAAGTAATGAAATTCAAATACTTAGCAAAAAAAAAAAAGAGGAACATGGCGAGTTAGCCGCTATGGAACTCCTAACTTAGCAGTCGATTTGTTATAATATGTTTGCAGCCAAATATGGTACGATATAGGTTGTGTAGCTTGTCGGATTTCTCTTGCCAAAGGAAGTATATGGTTGTGTTTTTTTTTTGACTGAAATTAAGTATATGATTGGGTTAACCATTCGTTGGGCAACAGATTATCTCCTCAAAGTATATGACTGTGTTAACCATGATTTTTCCATTATTGTACAACAGCAAATCTAATACGTATACAATGAAGCTCAAACTTCTCTCAAGGCTTCCAAATGTTGACGTACTTCATGCGCAAATGATCAAGCAGCATTAATTGAACGATCATAACAATCAATTTAAGGAATTACCGTGTACTATATCATGATATATAATTGTGTATATATTCAAAAAATTTCTAGAACACTGATTGAATTTTGGCATTAGTTTTCATTTTTACGGTATTAAGCATTTGTCATCTATTTGTTTGCATGCCACTAAAGTAATTTCGTACCAAAGAAAAAAATTATATATCAGAAAAACGTTAGTAGTCCAGACCAAAAAGGAATAGTTTACAAATCTTGCCGAACATATGAAATTATGAATGATGAATTATGGCCACTTAAACCTTCGGCCGCTACATGTCCATTCTCACACGTATTCCTGAATAAGACCAATTCTTGTTCATGTATATAGTGTAATAATTTTTGTAATGGAATAGCCCAATGCTCGTTCTGCGCATTTCATTTTCCACTGTCTGATTTTTTTATTAAATATTAGTGTTCCCATGCAATAGCTGTTTTTAGACCATCTCTTATATATGTTCACAGAATTAAATAACATATGTTTTTAGACCAGTTATTCTTTGACAAGAGTTGAATATATGTTCACAGAATTAAATAACATTTTCAGGTTTTATACTCATAGCCCAAAATATTTTAAAGTAATTCGATAGCATATCCATTTTTTCTACCCTATAATATCATCAACAGATCAACAATCAATCTTATTCATTGCAATCAATATCAGATATTTTTATAACAATTCATATAAAGAAAATTACAGCAATTTTATTTTTGCCAGAAATTATAACTATGTTTACTAATTTGAAAAGTAATTACGAATTTTTATAGCATCAAAGTCAGTTTCTTATTTTCATAATTTCATGACACAAAACTATAATCTTACAGATTTTTTCCCATCAGTTTAAAAGTGATTATGAAACTTGTATAGCACTGAAATTTAATAAACGTCTCGCTTATGATATTTTCAGATTTAGAATATAAAAGTTATAGAAATAAAAATATTTAAATATATACTGATATCTGGTAAAGTATTTTTTTCTTTCTAAAAAGCAAAATTCGAAATAAAAAAGGTTCTCAAAAACAAAACATAAAGTTTATGGTTGTAAGATACATAACAAATGATTGAAATATTTTAAATAAAGGTCAACTATATTATAATAGGTAGTCTAATACACATATAGGAACTCCATACAACAAGCGAAGTTATAAAGTTACAAAATTGTCACAAAAAGTTATAAAATTGTCTTTGTCAGAATTGTAAAATTGACATCATGGCTATTAAAGTAGAATTTGACTTTTGCTTTTGGTCACTTCCTAAATTCTTTTATATCAGTTGACATAGGCTCGTGGTATATTTTTATAATTTTTTTCAAAAGGTTCATAGTATATGAATAGTATGTCGATCATTTACCAAGCAGCTACAAACAAACGTTTTGTCAACAGTGTCATAGTATATAAGCTGTAATAGTATTTAAAACAACTAAATTTTAAAATTTCAGTTGACTTAGGCTCGCTGAGATTATTTTGATATTAACAGGTACAGACAAATGTTTTTTTGATAATTCAAATGTTATTTTTTGATAATTTAAATCTTACAATTTTTATATATTATTACATATATGTAGTAGGAACAAGTCATGCTTTTTTCTCCAGTCCTAAGTACACTTTGATTATTTAAGAAAGTAAACAGAAACTAGAGTTATTATATAAAGATCAGTTGATCATATCATATATATTCCTCTAGGTTCTATTATCTGTTATTATTTCATTATTTGACACCAAAGCCATAAATGGCGACTCTTTCTCCCTCTGTACTTTTCTCTCATCATATGTTTTTCTTTCTTTCATATACATATTTTATAATTTGAGATTTCGGAATAGTAGGCTCAAGTTTGAGCACTCTCTAAAATATACTCAATTCGACTTTTAATTACTATATTCAATCGAATAGTTTATCGCGATGACAGCTGCTAAAAACCCTTCCACATTCAAAAGAATTTGCTAGATTATAAACACATTATTTAACCATTATAGACGTAGCTACTTAGTTCGACCAAAAAAAAGATGTAGCTACTTTTTCTTAGTTTACATGCTTTTAAATTTATATTTTAGACTTTTATTTGACAAACTAGTTCGATATATCAATAGGTGTGGGAGACAAATAACGTGAAGACAAACATTGTCAAGACAAAGTTATAAATTTCGAGGTGTCAGCTTGATGACTATAATGATCCAACCATTTGTAATTCTAGACCCTGCCTCGTTTGCTTCTCATTGTGATCTAACCGTAAGATTTTTGCCCTTTTACAATTAATTGTTTTAGGAAAATCTACTGATTTGTCGACTAAGCTTGTAAACCAAATATATTAACACTATTTACAGTGATTTGAAAGCACTGTAAGATTGTGTGTTATTCATTCAATCGAAAACTTTCGAGTCACCTAAAATCTTATCTACTCAACCACTGCTAAGAGTAAAGTCAACTAAACATGTGAAAGAAATTTTGGCCCATGAATTTATATATAGTCACGCAAATGTGTTGAGAATTGGCAAGTATAATAGACAAACCTTTTGTGTTCAAAAAAAAAAATAATAGACAAACCTTTAGATTTAGCCCATATACATGAAGCCCACAAATTTCTAGGGTAAATTCCTCATCTCTCTCACCAATTCAATTCTTAGTAACAATGGTGGCAGATATTAGTAAGCATCATTGGGCTGGGTTCTTAAAGTTGAAGCCTCGATATGATCATGGATTTATCAATATTACTGAACTATGGGGTTGATTGAAAGGGGTTGTTGATGATTTAGACAACCATTTTTTACTTTCTAAAGCATTTTTCAAAAGCAATCATGCTTTACTTTAGAAAAAATAAATCTATAGCCAAAAATAAAAAAAATGAAATGTGTTAGCTTTCGAAATCAACTTTTTTTTACTGTTTTTGTTTACAAAAAAAAATTAAAGCCAAAACAAAAGAACTCAAAGTCTAATTTTTAAACTAAAAAATCTAAAGTTGCAGCACCAACCAATCAACCCTTATACCTCTTAGTCTTTTGAGTTGTTGAAATCTTAAATTTAGCTACCTTGTTATAGTCCAAGCTTACTGAAATTTAATATTGATTACAATGCAAAGGAATGAACTTATCTGTACTTGTTGACAGGGAATTAAGTCAGAACATGGCGATCACACCAAAAGAAACCTAATCGATTTGAAAGACCAACGACATATTAGGGTTTTCTGGATTTTAGGATTAACATATCTAGGACCTTTTTTCTTGAATTAGCAGACTACGACTAGAATTTTTGCTATTGACTAGATTCGCTTTGATATCTAGCTTCCGTGCCAAAAAAAGTGGTTGCCTTTGAGAAATTTTCTAGGTTTAATATGCTGTTTCCGTTAACGGTTACGGAATGTTAATATCCATAAAAAGTATGGTAAGAAAATCATAAACTTAAAATATAGTCAAAATTGTTTTTGTTAATTCATTGTATATATATATACCATAAAGAAATAGTATATATTATTGGAAACCCTCGAGGGATTCGTAATTTGTTCCACAATGAAGTTTCTGCTACTGCTGCTAGCTTTCTGCAGCCTTTCTCTATCAAGTTGTTCCCCATCTTATCCTCTGATTTTCCTACATTATTCTTGTTGTTATATATCTTAGTTTTCCTATGAAGTTTCGCATTTCTTTTCTTCGCAATATGTATTGTTCTATGTTTGTACATGGTAAATAACTTTTGATCTTACTATTAATGAACAAAAAAAAGAACTAACGTAACATATTTTGTATGAAATTTGTTTGTAGGGTGTGAAGAAAAGTCTGTACCTTACGATTACTCGGCAGCTATAGAGGCAAGCTATATTCTCCGTTCTCTATTCAGACAATCAGACATGTTCATTGGAAAGTTCTCTTTCTGATTATCTTTTCTTCCTGGTGCAGTGTCTAGAGAACCCTCATAAACCACAGTACAATGGAGGGATCATCGTGAACCCTGACCTACAAAATGGTTCACAAGGCTGGTCACAATTCGCAAACGCCAAAATCGATTTCAGAGAATTCAGAGGCAATAAGTTTGTTGTTGCACGAGGGAGGAATCAATCTTATGATAGCGTCTCACAGAAAGTTTATTTGGAAAAGGGACTTCTCTACACTTTTTCTGGTAAATATAGTTTAGAATTTGTGTTTCTTGGATATTAATACTCTTTATAAATTTTTATAAGCATTACATCAATTATCATTTGATGTTATTTGTAGCTTGGTTACAAGTAAGCAAAGGAAAGGCTCATGTGAGAGAAGAAGAATGGTGAATATAAGCATGCCGGTTCGGTTATTGCTGAATCTAAGTGCTGGTCCATGCTCAAAGGTGGTCTCACTGTTGATGAATCTGGTCCTGCCGAACTCTACTTTGAGGTATCTACATATACAAACATAGTCATTGTCTCGACTCTCTACTGTTTTCTAAGTAACCTAGTAGTTATAATATATGTTTTAAATTTTAAAATGTGAAAATAAGAATGTCAAATGTAAGAACAGAGAAACTGACCAATGATCCTGGTCATGTGTAGAGCGAGGACACAACCGTTGAGATATGGGTTGATAGCGTCTCGTTGCAACCATTCACACAAAAAGAATGGAACTCTCACCACGAGCAGAGCATTCACAAGACGAGGAAGGGAGCCATGAGGATCAGAGCCGTAAACAGCGCTGGTGAGCCAGTACCAAACGCAACAATCTCCATCGTACAGAATAGACTGGGGTTCCCATTCGGGTGCGAGGTAGAAAAGAACATACTTGGGAATCAAGCATACCAAAACTGGTTCACTAAGAGATTCACCGTCACAACTTTCGCGAACGAGATGAAATGGTACAGCACGGAAGCAGTAAGAGGCAAAGAGGATTACACGACAGCAGACGCCATGTTAAGATTCTTCAAACAGCATGGGGTCGCTGTACGTGGACACAACATCGTATGGGACGACCCCAAGTACCAACCTAGTTGGGTGAGTTCTTTGTCCGGTAACGATCTCTACAACGCCGTGAAAAGAAGGGTTTCCTCGGTGGTCTCAAGGTACAAAGGCCAGCTTGTGAGTTGGGACGTTGTGAACGAGAATCTACATTCCTCGTTTTTTGAGAGCAAGATGGGTCCTCAAGCTTCTTATAACATCTATGCGTTGGCGCATTCCATAGACCCACGGACAACAATGTTCATGAATGAATTCAACACGTTGGAGCAACCGGGAGATCCGGCTTCTAGTCCAGCAAGGTATTTGGGGAAGCTTAGAGAGCTTCAATCTATTCGTGTCGCCGGAAACATTCAGTTAGGGATCGGTCTTGAGTCTCATTTCAACACTCCTAACATTCCGTATATGAGATCATCTCTTGACACTCTTGCTGCCACTGGTTTGCCTATTTGGCTCACTGAGGTCGACGTCCAAGCTCCTCCAAATGTCCTGGTAACTCAAATAAATATTCTCGTATATATAGTAAATTTTTTAATAAAAAAAATTTCAAACAATTTTTAGATATGTTTATGTAAATTATCTCTAAAAATTTGTGATCCATATGTCAATGTTTTACTTGTCGATCCCCAAGAACGGTTATTTTCTGATGTTCGAGTTTCTTGGCAGGCCAACTATTTTGAGCAGGTCCTAAGGGAAGGCCACGCGCATCCTCAAGTGAAAGGAATGGTGACTTGGAGTGGTTATTCTCCATCGGGTTGCTACAAAATGTGCCTCACCGATGGAAACTTCAGGAACCTACCCACCGGAGACGTTGTGGACAAACTTCTGCGTGAGTGGGGAGGGCTTCGTGGGCAAACCACAGGTTTAACTGATGCTGATGGATTCTTTGAAGCCTCACTCTTCCATGGTGACTATGATATCAATATTGCTCATCCTCTCATTAATTCAACTGCTTCTCACAGCTTTAAGTTGAATTCTGATGACTCTCTACCATCTCCCTTTGTCGTTCATGTTTGATACGCCAAGTTTACAACTACTTTGTACTATTTGAGTAGTTTAATTCTCGGTGAAAATAGTGCAGCAAGTGTGAGGAAACTCCCAAGGGCTATTATTACTTTTGTCATGACCAAAAAATATTTTGAAATCTTGATTTTTTTTTACACTAAATTTAATTAGGCTCACTTTGATTTTCTCCCCCCTAAATAACGATTTCTCTATAATGTAACACCAGTCTATGTCACTTGACAAGTGCTTCGACGTAACTCCAAAAGTGTTTCACGGGCAGCAATTTTAGCCACTAGTTAAATCCATTTTCTTGCTCTCCTTTGTAGGTAATGCTCATTTATATGGGTAAAACTTACTTTTACTATTTACCCATTTAAGGTTCTATAAATTCGTTCTTTCTTTGAGATTGGTTGTGGATATTTAATTTTTTTGTTTGCTTTTAGTTTTGGGATGTTGTTACTTAAAGGCAGATGGAATCCGTTCGAAAAGTAGATGGTATCCCTTCTTCTAGTTTTGGGTTGGCCGTACTACTCTACGTAGAACTTAAAATATTCGTTTCACAATGTGTAGTTGAAGTGCATTTTCATCTGATATAAAGCCTTTATCTAAAATTTTAAAGGTTATTGCAGTATAGGAATACAGTATGTGTAAATTCAAGATGGTGCTCCTATTCTTAAGCCTGTCTTTGTAACGAACCTTAAAATCAATGTAAAAGAAAGGTGCTTCGTAAAGGGAAAAAAAGAGTATATAAATACGTTAGAATATATGACAACACCAAAGTTTTATACAAATAAGTTTTGTCGGGATATTCTAATATTCACAGGAAGGAAGATGAAGAATATCAACAATGGCATCTTCCTCAGCATGCTTTGTCTCCTCTTGTGTCTTGTGCATTCCAGGATTGCTATTGATCCTTTCTCCTTTAGCCACTCTCTCAAAGCAGAGGTTACCAAAACTGATAAAATCTCAACAGAAACATATCTCAAGGGTGATTTTAATTTTTGCAAATGCAAATTCAAACTTTCTGACATTGGTTCAGTATGGTGTATATATAGTGTCTAATGAAGCCTCCACGAAGCCGTGTGAAACAAGGATTATCACTACTTAGCCGGTCTGCTAAAGACGACTCTGATCAAGAGTGGGAGGTAGAAGAAAATGGGGCTATTAGAGAAATGGCACAGAGAATTCAGCTTCAGCAAGGAATCATTTACAGTTTCTCTGGTAACACACATGCAACATATTTGCTTGTTTATATTACACATTCATTTCATGGTTTCTTGTACATAAAGTTACTATTTCAAACCCGTGATTCTTGTGTAAATCATCTCTTGTAGATGTGTACAGTCTCTAGTTTCAATTTTGTTTTCCGGATACAGAAATAAGTATAACCATTTAAAACTCTTTGATCATAAGCTCAGATAGGTTTCTTTCAGTTCGGTTTGAGTTTGGACCGGTATGTTTACTTAGATTGAACATCCATAGTTTCTTATTTATAATGGAAATACAGCTTGGGTGAAGCTGAGAGAAGGAAACAACAACAAAGTAGGAGTTGTGTTCAGGTCAGAAAATGGAAGACTTGTTCATGGAGGTGAAGCTAAGGCAAAGCAAGGATGTTGGTCATTGCTTAAAGGTGGCATTGTACCAAATGTTTCAGGCCCTGTAGATATATTCTTCGAGGTACAACACTATACACGTGTTTTCATACGTATATTCTCTATGTTAACACATGTTTTATTCCAAAAAAAGAGTGAAGACAGAGAAGCAAAGATCTCTGCAAAAAGTCTGTCACTAATACAGTTTAGTAAAGAAGAGTGGAAACTGAAACAAGATCAACTTATTGAAAAGGTACCAAATGTTCTATAATTTATGGTTTTTAGTTATCTTGTCTGCTGTTTTTGGTCTTATATGACTAGCGTTGGTTGCAGATAAGAAAGAACAAAGTGAGATTTGAAGTTACTTATAAGAACAATACCGCGGTAAAAAACGCAGTAATATCCCTAAAACAAACCAAACCATCTTTTCTCTTAGGCTGTGCAATGAATTTTTGGATCCTACAAAGTGAAGGGTACAGAAAATGGTTTGCGTCACGGTTCGCAATCACGTCATTCACCAATGAAATGAAATGGTATACAACAGAGAAAGTACGCGGCCAGGAGAACTACACGGCAGCAGATTCAATGCTGAAATTTGCAGAAGAGAATGAGATACTGGTTAGAGGTCATACAGTGTTGTGGGACGACCCAAAGATGCAACCAAGTTGGGTGAAAAATATAAAAGACCCTGAAGATGTGATGAATGTGACACTGAACCGGATAAATTCGGTTATGAAGAGATACAAAGGTAAGTTAACCGGGTGGGATGTGGTTAACGAGAATTTGCATTGGGATTACTTTGAGAAAATGCTTGGTGTAAACGCTTCATCAAGATTCTATAATCTTGCTTCTAAGCTAGATCCTGATGTGACATTGTTTGTTAACGAGTACAACACGATTGAGAACCCTGAAGAGGTTACTGCAACACCAGTTAAGGTGAAGGACAAGATGGAGGAGATTCTTGCATACCAAGGAAACGAAAACATTAAAGGAGCGATTGGAGCTCAGGGTCACTTTAGTCCAACTCAGCCTAACTTAGCTTACATGAGATCTGCATTGGATACTTTAGGCTCACTTGGTTTGCCTGTATGGATTACAGAGCTTGATATGCCTAAATGCCCTAATCAGGTCTGACATCAACTAACTTGTATAACAAGAAACCATTTCTCCATCTTTACAAATTATCATAATCATAAAAAGTGGATTTGATTGATCATAGGCAAAATACATAGAAGAGATTCTCAGGGAAGCGTACTCGCATCCTGCGGTGGAAGGCATCATAATATTTGCAGGACCTGAGGTGTCTGGTTTTGACAAGCTGACACTCGCGGACAAGGATTTCAACAGCACAGAGACAGGAGATGTAATTGACAAGTTGCTCAAGGAGTGGCACCAAAAAAATTCAGAGATTCCAAATATTTTGTCGGTGGACCACGAGAACGAAGAGGAAGATGTCTCACTGCCGCATGGACTTTACAACGTGAATGTAAGTCATCCACAGATAAAGTACTTGTCCACCAGTTTGTGCTTGGAAGTAACAAAGGAGATGGGTCCGCTCCAGGTGGTTAGAGTTGTGATTAATGCTTAAAGTGATAATTCTTGTTACAAAAACAAATATATACAACATTATCATACTGAAATAATAGTTGAAAAGTCAATTAGACATTTATAATGTCTTCTTCTTCAGGAGTCATTAAAGATAATATAAGTAATGCTGAAGGTTTATACTAGTGAATTATCATTCTAAAAACATTATAAAGGAAAATTTCAATATACAAAACAGAGTTATCCTAATCGGCTAATCCACACCTGAACTTAACGCTTGATTCCTTACACAACTTAAACTTCTTGTTCTCAAGCTAACTTATACTGTTATACACACAAAAAAGGTTTACTATACAACTCATTTGAAAACACACAACACACACATATGTGAAAGGAAGTGAAAAAAGCGAAGAGAACACATGGAGGACGGGAACATTGAAATCGAGAGCATAGGAATTATCAGTGATTGTAAAGAAAGGGACCAGAAGGTGTCACACCTAAAGTGTGTAGTTGGTCGAAGTGCGTGTTCTTGCACGTGAGCACATGTGTGAATTTGTTGAACCTTGCGTATTACATTTTTACGTGCACACGTGCTCACATGCATGCCTGATTTTGCTAGCTAGCTATTAGAATTCCTTAAAACTATTATCAAACAAATTTTCATTTTACTTTTGTTCTTATTTTCTTACAATATATTTAAACTTACATGACATGTGTGCCAAAGCAGAGATGCACTTCCAACACATGAAATTTCTGTACTCACGTTTTCCAAACTCTGTATTAACTCTCAGTTATCGTTTTATTAAAAAATATATATATATCTGAACATTTGAATATGATTTTTAGCAAAAAAAAAGATTTGAATATGATTTTTAGCAAATTAAGATTTTAGATATAGTAACCTTTTCTGAAAAACTTATATAATTATTACTCGTTTTCAAAGCTTAATCATACTATAATGACACTAGTATCTCGTCAACCCACATATAGAAAGTGCCAAACATACACGAAAAGGAACACAAAAGATAAATAATTAACTTACTAGGATGTCTTTTTCGACAGGTAAGAATTAATCTAGCTAGTACGAAAAAGGATAAAAAATGGAAAACATAATGTGAGGGCATGTGATATCATAAAAGCGTAGTCAATAGACCGCTCGGATCTTCTTTGTCACCACTTGTCTGCCGAAGTCGCTTTGACCCATGCACCATCTAATTAGTCTCACCAATACTGGAACTTTAATTACCTAAATAAATAGCCATTACAACCATTTAATATACGATTAATGGGCATTTATCTCTTCTATGCTAGTTTTGGAGTATATGTCACGTGCAAACTTTCTATTAGTACGACAATTAAAATAAAACAAGCATTGAATATTCAACTCTAGATAGTTAGATATGCGTCGTTCGTTATTTTTATGCAGCTGAAATCTATAAATAAACAGGTTTGGTTTTATATATTTGGAACAAATGAGAAACGTCTGGCCACGAACTCTACATGTCATTCCCATGTTACATACTGGCATTGTAAGAAAAGAGTAACAAAGTATTATACAATCGAGTTCACGTGTTGCGAACTTGAAAAGAACGCTCGAGTGTGCCTAAATAACGCCGACTTATCCATTAGCTTGTATACAAGTTACTTCGTTCACATAGTGAACTAATAACGACAAAACAAGAGCCAACATTATTAGACCAACCTAAGATTTGAAAATTAATAGGCACAAGAAGTAGGAGGCGATGATAATAAGTTAAAATAAGATATACTCCGTACCTGTTGAAGATAGGACCAAACAATTGAATAAAATTAAACAATGAAATACAAAGGACATCACACATGGAGAGATATAGATGCATGTGTATAAATCAAGTCGATACTTCACCCACAGCTTTTGTCTAAATCTTTCTCCACACAGCAGTTCAATCTCAAGAACATTAAAAAAGGAATTATTTTCTTTTATAAACACTATAAAAAAGAAGGAAAATGTTGGGTTCATCTGAATGGAGTAGTGGATGCGAGTCAGGATGGACTCTGTACTTAGACCATTCTGTTTCTTCTTTTCCAAGTTCTTCTTGTTTCCGAGACATCAATGGGTTTGAAAACAGAAGAAGAAGCAAAGATTCATGGAGTCAAAACTATGTGCATCAAGACGAAGATGAAGAAGGAGAAGAAGAAGATTTGTCGATGATGTCAGATGCATCTTCTGGCCCAAGGAATATTTGTGAGGAAGATTCTGCGAAAAAGTTAAACAGTGTTGGTCCCAAGAAACAGAACAAGATTGAAAAGAAAAGAAGAGATTATGAGAAAATGAACTCGGTTCTCGATGATACGGCTAGTTCTCATGTAAGTCTTTTATTTTCAAATAAATTCTGTAAAGCCAAGTGATAATAGTCCATTAGTCATAATTATTTCTTTTAGAGTGCAAATATCATTTTTGTTCTTTTTCTTTTTGTAGTTGATGTATTATATCCATAACAACTGTAGAATTTATATCACATGGAAGTTCAGGACTAGTTTGGACATAGCTAGCAATTAAAACACAAAGACTTTTGAATGAGAGGGTATATTGATCTTGTCGTTTGTACTGTGTATATATTTCTTGTAGATGTTGCAGAAAAGTGTGGGTGGTAATAAGATAGAGCAAGCCTTTCCAGAGAGTACATTGGATTATTCGCAAGGCTTCTCGGCAACTCACGTTCAGGTTGCTCCCTCTCCCTCTCTATCAGTGAGAATCTGTTGAGTACACGTGACTTGTCTCAAGAGACTCACTATGTGTGTTTGTTTGTCCACAAGTAGGACAAAGCAGCATTCCAAGAACAATATGGTTATTTACAAATGGAAACAAGATTCTAAATAACCAGTTAAGTAAAATATTTACTATACATAGATGTTAACTACTTTTTTACTCTTACTTTACGGAGTATGTGTATATATTCAGTTCTGACTAAAACGTTTTACTTAGCAGGTGGTTTTTAGTGGGAAGATCGAAATGAAGATTGAGCAGCTATTATGGAAAATTTGGAAGCTTTCATGGATTCAAGTACATTGTGAAAGAAAGGAAGGGTTTAAGCAGAAAGTGCTATAGAAGAAACACAAAAATAAAGAGATCGGACCAAACAAAGGGTTCTCACATCTCCAAAGGATCTGAATCTTTTCTCTTTTTGATTTGTAATTTCGCCACAAACGAGCTTTTCCTTGTAGCCTCCTTTATGTAACTCTTGGTTTACAACACTTAAATTGCAATTTATGAAAAAAAAACACACTTAAATTGCAATTTTTTCTGTCGTAGTGTAACAAACTTAAGTGGATATTAAGTTTTCTTCCATGAGTGCATTTTGTTATGTCAAACAAACAATAACTTCAACACTATAATATACTCTAATCTTATATCGTCAGAAATATTGATGACACAAGGTTCACGTTGGTTACAATGTATTATGCGAATACTTATTAACCAAACCCAATGGGCCTGATTGTATTATGACCCATATGAACGTGGGCCAAGCTAAAGAATCATGAAAGAAGTAAAACATTTTATTACAAAACAGAAGGAGAAAAAGGACAAACAGAACTGGTCTGATGCGTAACGAACGATGCCACTGTCCGCATCAATATCATCGCCGTCTTCTCTCGCTCTTCTCTCAACCCGATCAAGATCGCCTCTCTCCTTCTTCATCTCCAGAACCAGAACCCTTGATTCTCCTTCTACTTCCCTTTCTGCTTCCCGGCGACCCCGTGATTTCATCAACGTAAATCCATTTCTGTTTTCGTTTACTTGTAATCTTGTATATATGTATGTGACACACGATCCAATGTCTGAACTGTTTCTGGGTTTCAACAGGGGAGGAGAGATGGATTCGTAGACGGTGATCGGAGCTGGAACCGGAAGATCAGACCGGAGAATAATGGGTTCGATGAGGATTATGAAGAAGACGAAGACGAGCAGGAGGAGGAAGAAGAAGATAGAAGCTTGGATCTTTTACTTAGGTTCGTCGAGAATGTCTTCAGAAAAGTTTCCAAGAGAGCTAGGAAAGCCGTCCGATCTGTTTTGCCTGTTTCCATCTCCACCAAGCTGGTAAAGTCTCGCCCTTTTCAATTTACACTGATGATCGCTCTAATCTGATTTAAGATCAGTTTTGTTCAATTTAGGTGGGTTTCTCAGTGAACGGTGTACTTATACTTGCCTTTTTATGGATCTTGAAGGCCTTTCTCGAGGTAATAATATACTCTAACTTTGAAACTTGGAACACTATCAATTTTCTTACCATGCTTCAGATGCTTTAGTCCTGGGGTGGATTGTTTTGTTGCCGTATACTTGATTGCTATATCTTCGTTATCATATTCACTGACTATGGTAGAAGCATGTATCTATCATGAGTTTGAATAGAAAGAGGCTAGCATCAAGCTAAGAGCAGTGTTAATGAGTTGTTTCAGTGAATCAAGTTTTATAGCTAATACAAACTCAAATCCTAAGAATGTTCAATTAGATAGAAAATGTTAACTCAAATTAAATATAGATCAATCCTTTTTTCATAACTGCATTTACGGTGCAAGACTTGACTCTCTGTATTTGAACAACTGAGCTAACGTGCATATTCTTCAGTGTTTTTATGTCTTCAAGAGAGACAGAGACGGACAATCTTTTGTGTTACTTAATGTAGAGTGTTGATGTAATCTTTTCATGTTGGATTATTAGCTTTTAAATGTTATTTTTTTTAATGGTGGAATGCAGGTAGCTTGCACACTTGGGACTATTGTATTTACGAGCATTCTACTTATACGGGGACTTTGGGCTGGTGTAGCATACGTAAAAGAAAGCCGCAACAACAGGATCAATGAACTTGCTGATGACCCGCGTGCATGGAACGGGGTGCAACCAGCTTCTTGATTAATTCGCTTTTATGCTTCAGAAATCAAGTTTCTGACTTTTGAGAACCAATAAAACCACAGATGATTTTAGAATCAGAAAGGAGTGAGTTACACTGGATGATATTGTCTGATGATTTAGTAAGTAAAAGAATGTAATGTCTGTAGCATTCCAGTTAAATGGGATTCGGTGACACTGTATCTTAGTTTTCTAAATAAACAAAACCATATACAGACAGAATCATACCAGTTAAAAGCAAGGCTTCGTCATTCCTGATTAATTTTCTCCGATCTGGAAGAGTGATGCAACAAAGAGAATGCAATCCTTTTGCCTTACTCCAACTGACACCAAGTCAAAGCTTGCTACCTACCAAACAGTCCTTGATTTTGTGGCTGTTCCGACATTGTTATGAACTTCGGCAGTGGCTCTCGGTTACTTCATTGTCACTTGTCCGAACACTGCTCAGATGAAGTTCCATGATCTATGCATGCGATACATATTTCAATCCCTAACAGTTACTTATCTCAGCCATGATCTTCTCGCAAAGTATGATGCATACTGCACAAGGTAGTCAACAAGACAACAACGTAACTAAGAAGGTTCACTTCGTGGTACGTGGGAGTTAATTTCATATATTGGTATTTAAAACGATAAAACACAACACCTCTCTGCGGTCGTATATTTGGGTTATGGTTGTGTAGTTAGGATACAATTTGCTTAAATGTCCTACTCTATACATATGGTCCAAAAAATATACAAATGAAGCACGGAGTTTCAGAACTTTACAGGTTATAGGGGTGGTTTTGCTGTTTTGTATAAAAATAATGAAACATGTCTATATACAATTCCTTTTTGGCTTTGATAATGCAAAAAAATTGGTTTAGATTGGAATTGATTTATATGCCAGCTCCCAAGACTACAAATCTTTGCCTTCTATTGGATTTGTTGTCAGCTTAATATAATATATTCAATCGTGTTATACACCTAACGGGTCGGTTCTAATAGAATTCACTATCTGAAGACCCTCTTTTTTGGTTAACCTTGAGTATAACTCATAATCATCATCTATTCAGGGATGAAATTTGAACGAGAGTCCTCGAAAGAGAGAAACGATAGAGATATAAATCTATAGAACGTTTTGTTACTAGTTATTACTTATTGTGTAAGAATATTGACGATAGAGATTAGAGAGAGAGAGAAGATAAGTTTATAAAGTTGATGTTTAAAGCGGATGATATGTTTTAATGCACTTACGAATGACGATACATAAGCATATATTGCACCTAAAACAAAAACCAACTAAACACTCATAAAAGGCTAAAAGTAGACAATAATGCCAAAAGATTAGTGGGTGTATGAAATTCCACTAAGATGCATTTTGAAGTTTGATGTTCTTATGTACCTTTTATTCGCACTTAGTGGTACACATATTTACACAGAGACAGCACAACATAATGCATATATTTATGTAACCAGACAGTGTATAAAATTTCTCTATATATATTCTATTTCCAAAATAAATAGTTACATTTTAATTAAAAAATATACGCATCGGCTTGTAAGAATAAAAAGAAATATATGTCGGGCAGCATCGTCAACTTAGTATTGATTTGGATCCCAAATCCAGACTCTTAAAAAAAAAAATTTAATACAAGATTAGAAGATACATTAGTAAAAAAGAAGAAGAAAAGGGATTAGAAGATACACCCGATTTATAGTAGACTAGTAGTTCACCTTAATGTAAACATTGCGGATTTCACTACGACCAAATATGTTAGGTGAAACAACACTCATGTTACTATGTTAGATGATCATCTCGCATATACATTACTTCGTAAGTAAACGATCAATCGAATAAGTATAACTGAAAGTTCAAAAAGAAAAAGAACAATTATAACTGCATAATTTCCATGTGACGTGTTGTCCTGCACATTTCTACAGATAAGTTTTTATTTTTTCCTCACCTTGACGTATACAAATATTCCATTCACCAAAAATAGAGAACTAGACTCTTATATGGAAGTCAACTGTAAGATGTAGTAGAATAAAAGCATATGCATTACTTTGTAACGCAAACATGAACGTATCTATCTCCGACCAGAGAGATAGTCAACTCGGTATATGATTCGACAATTAGTTAATCGTCAGCACCTGATAAGTCATGTCAATGTATACATATCTATTACATCAAGTATCGTATTCTATCTGCACCATATGCAAATGAATTCTAGAATCACATGTTTTACATATCAGTTGAAAACGGAAAAAAAAAAACAAAAATGATCCATTCAATCTATACTAAAAATGTATCTACCTAAAGTATTAGGCAACATATTCGAAGTTGTATTTTGGTTATCTGAACACAAAATAGAAAATGACTGGTATATGAAAATGAAAAAATACATAGTAACAAATTATCATGGTAGAGTTAATGTTTTATGCAAAATAACAAGGTGTATAAAATAATAAGTTTCGTTGGTGAAGAAAGTTTTTTCTCTATATATAGATACGTAACACCCATATATAGTGGTAATTAATTTTTCAAGATACTAAAACATGAATATTTCACTATTGTCAATGACAACCCAATTAGCTTATTGTAAACATGAAAAAGGCTTACTAGGTACTGCTACTAATGAAGCAATGATTATGTAATTTAATATTTGGTTAATCTATCTAAACTCTGCGAGAAACAAGAGACTCTTCTGCCTAACAAAGAGAGCATATTCCGATCCCTCGCATGTTGTGTATATATAAATAAATTCCTGTAAAGTAAATTACATTTATCAACAACTTATTATACTATGTTAAAATATTATATAAGTTGGAAATCAATAGACTTAACCTTTACAATTTATTATTTTTAATTAAATGTGATCTAAGACCTGACTCACGAGAAAAAGATCTTCAAGTTATCTGTTAGACATTTTGCAACATCTGCTTTTCCATATCATAAAATATTAATTGCTTTCTCTTAACTTTTGTGCGTACCAATAAACATATCGACAGATATGAGATATCAAAGTTTTTCTTAAATAATTCAGTAGTGGGCACTGGGCACGTACGATTACTATCAAATATCCATGCGGGTGCGAACAATTATATAAACAAACGAGCTTATCCAAATCTTCCAATATCAAAAGAAAAAACTCGTCAAATCGAGTACCATACAACCCTAATAGCCCCAAGTCTAGGCTTCGAACCTTCTCAAGGGGCCGTCGCAGTCCCTATGGAACTCATGGCAACTCTTTTTCACCGAAAAAGTCAGCGATATAATAATATATAAAAAGAACAGTTAATTATATATCAGTGCGACAAATAAACGCAGAAAACATAAAATAGACTTACTCAAACTTTGGTTGCACAAAAAAGAAAAGACTTACTCAAACAAACAACATTGCTCAACATCAGGTAGGGAAAGCTTTCATATCAAAAAGAGGTTGGCAAAGCTTTTCTCTCTAGAAGTTTTATGTATTGTAAAATATATTAAAAAAGAATTGTATTTGTCGTTTGAACTATCATTTTATAAAAAGAAAAACAATAAGCAATTCATTGTTATCGTTCTTTTGCATCGATTCTGTGATTAGTCGCAGGGATCAACCGTAAATAGCAGAAAATTTAAGTCACTAAAACTTTTACAGACATGAAATCAAGATTTGGGACTAATCGACTTGTCGCACAATAGTAAAATGAACAACAGTTTACGATTTGCATGTCGGAGCGACACAAAAACAAATACTCTTTTCCATAAGCAAAAAAATTGATGTTTTATCATTTTTCTTGTATACAATAACTTGATATTTTAGCTTTAGTTAATATATTTTTTAACAAGATAAAACATAAATTAAAATATTAAAATGTAAGTGATTGAATTTAATCAAATAAAACTTTAAACTAATTAAAAATAAAATAAAAATAAAACAAAAAAACAAAAAACAAAAAACAAAAGTAAATATTTATTTTTTATTAATGTGTGAACAATTTTAAACATCAAATCTCATGTACATAGAGTGAGAGTATGACAATTGTAGTAGTAATGGGATAACGATATGATTTTGTCACTTTTAACACATACTGTATGAAAAAATGAAATATTTGATTGATACTACTTTATAAAATGGATTTATGTAGAGAGACTACGTGGAATTCATTGACAATAAATTAGGTGGAATTCGAAAAAAAAGGTCAGAGAAATAGAATAGAGTATTGTCGTTTTGGAGAAAAAAAAACAAAAAAATATCAGCAAAGCTTTGGGAACGAACCATTTCACTGTAACATATCCTTCTTTTTTTTTCTGCAATTTTTTTTTTTCAATCTCTCATTCTTCTATAAATACTTGATTCCGAGTCTAATCTTTCTCCTCAACATTCTCACAGATCTCATTTTCTCTCGCTTCTGAACTCTTGACCGAACACGTATAGTGTCCCGGCGCATCTCTCTCTCGAAACTGTAGAGCAGAGCCTGTTCCTATCTCACTTGGAGATAGAATAATTTGTCGGATCTTTAAGAAAGGATCTCCTTTTCTTCTTACCCATCTCTCTATCTCTAGAAAATGTTTGGGACTCTCGCTTCCGGAGATATCGAAACCACCAGATTGAGGCGTGATTTGAGGATAACGTGCAATCTAGGGTTCTCCTGCGGTGGATTCGAGGACATCGGTATGCGATTGGAAGGCGAGAACTTGGTGGTGCCACACGGAGGTGACGGAGAAGTGGTGAACGAAACGGTGCCGTTTCGGGTCGAGCGACCACTGTTTCAGCCGCAGACGCAGAAACTCGTCGTGGGGTATGCTCTGACTTCCAAGAAGAAGAAGAGTTTCTTGCAGCCCAAGCTTGAATACATGGCTAGGTAATGAAACGGAACACAAATGCTTGTCTGATCCTCGAGTGTTTTGTTGTCTATTTTTTACATACATGCTTAACTTAGTTTCCAACAAGTTTGTTTGTTTCTTTTCCTGAGACCACTGTTCCTTTCAAATTTCAAAAAAAGGATGGATATTTAGGACTTTGACATTTTAACTAGATTTGGTTCTTGTTTACTTACTCTTGTTTTAGTATAGCTATTGTTGGTTTGCATGATTCTGTTGTGGAGGACCATAGCCACTAGGCACTAGCTATTGTCTTGTCATTTGCCCATGTTTTTGTCCTTTTATCTAGTCCTTGCACTTAGTATACAGTATACTTGTGGTATCAGGAACCTTTTATGTATGGGAATATTCCTTGAATAGATCCTTTTGGAATCATTAGTCTCTGTTGAAGTTTGACTTTAGCCTTTCTACAGAAATATAATAAACTTTTGATTGTTTTGCCTTCTTCTTCAGCCACATGGGTGTTTTAATTTAAACAATGACTGGTTCTGCTTATAATATTGTGTTCTAGGATCTCTTAAACAAAGGATTTTATAGTTAGGTTTCTCTTCAGTCTGACGTCTGGTCTAATAGTTTCTTGCTTCTTTCTAATCAAAACCATAGCTTTCATCCTTTTTACAGGCTGAGTTTTTGAACAAAGCGCTAACAGTACTACTTTTGTGTCTGTTTTAGGAGGAAAGGCATTTGCTTTGTCCCCATCGATTTGAACCGTCCACTTTCTGAACAAGGACCATTTGATGTGGTTTTGCATAAGGTTTGTTAGAACTAATAATGCTTTCAAATGACCTTTCTTTTATATGCTGGAAATCTGACGAGTTTTATGCTTGTGAACTTGCAGTTACTGGGAAAAGAGTGGCAAGAGGTTATTGAGGTTCGTGAAATTGTCTGCCTTTTTGGTTTGAGAGTATTATTTCTTACATGCAGTTAGATTAATATTGTGTCGTCAAACTATTAATATCTTGTTATACAATCTCATTCTTGCTTCACTATGTTTGCAGGATTACCAGCAGAAACACCCTGAAGTGACTGTGCTTGATCCTCCAAGTGCAATAAAGCGTATATATAATCGACAATCGATGCTTCAGGGCATGTCAGATTTGAATCTGTCAGATTGCAGTGGTAATAACTCTTTTGACATTAGCAATTCAAGAACTTTATTAAACTACTCTGTAAGTAATCTTTTATTTGGTAAAAATCCCTTGTAGGCAGCATTTATGTTCCCAAGCAAATGGTTGTCTTGAAAGATTCAGCATCTAGTGCTGATAGAGTCGTGGAAGCTGGTCTTAAATTTCCACTAGGTACTACAACTTCACATAAATGTTCTTATATATGAATGATTATTATTAGCAAGGAATATAATTGGTCTTAAACTTACTTCAACTTTGTCCCCCAGTTGCAAAGCCACTCTGGATCGATGGAACTGCAAAGTCACATCAGCTGTTCTTAGCTTATGACAAACGCTCGCTGGCAGAACTTGAACCGCCTTTAGTCCTGCAAGAGTTTGTTAATCATGGTACTATTTGGTTTCTTTCATTACACGTTTAGTAAAATACCGAATGCATCTTTATTCATTGTTTTTGTGCATGAAGGTGGAGTTATGTTCAAGGTTTTTGTGGTGGGTGATAATATTAAAGTCGTGAGACGGTTCTCTCTACCAAACGTAAGTAACTCCGAAAAAGCCAAAGCTAATGGTGGCGTCTTCAAATTCCCGAGGGTTTCATCTGCAGCTGCTTCAGCGGATAACGCAGACTTGGAACCTAGTGTTGCTGAGCTACCTCCAAAGCCTTTCCTCGAAGCCCTTGTGAAAGAGCTACGAACCTTACTGGTATAACATTGGCTGCTTCCTCACATTTCTCCCCTGCAGTTATGTTCCTTTTCTGGTTTTTTAATCTGTTCCTGCTTTGTATTGACAGGGACTTCGGCTTTTCAACATAGACATGATCAGGGAACATGGGAGCAAGAACGTGTTTTCAGTTATTGACATCAATTATTTCCCTGGTTTGTATTTGAATCTCTTGTGTAGTTTGAATATGATTTTGTCAGAGAAGCAGTCAGATGAACTTTTGAAAATCCAATTTGCAGGTTATGGAAAGATGCCAGATTACGAGCCAGTAGTTGTAGACTTCTTCCACAGTCTGGCGCAAGCCAAACATAATAAGAAGAGACACTGTAAATGAAAACTTTGGGAGAGCTATCACCCTATCATATGTTCTTCTTCTTCTAAGGAGGGTTTGGTTTTAAACTGATGTAAGAGCAGTGGGGAAAAGAAAAGAATAATCAATGACTAATTTATGTATTTTGTACAGAACTAGCTCTCACCTTTTGGAAAGCTTTATCAGATAACAAGTTTTTGATGAGTGATTCTGAGTTTTTAAAATAATACACAAGAACAAGTTTTAGAGAAATTGCTTTTGTAATATGACCAAGTGTCTCATTGTGACTAATTCCGGTTAAGTATAAACCAAACCAACTTAACCGGCGACGTTTTGATACTAGAAAGAAATGGGTGTCTACTGCAAATTTTGAAGACATGATTGTTGCTGTTTCGGACAGTTCATGCAAGAAAGACCAAAACCCACTTAGCTGACTAATTGTTGAGCTCTTCTACTATTAAATATTGAACTTAGTTTATCTAAAGACTAGTGAAAGCAAATCCGTAGCCAAAGTTGAAGAAGATTAATATACAGTTTTTGGGAACTAACAGAGATAAGACACTGAATACTTTTTTAGCTTTTACTAGACATGGCTGCAAAAGCAGAAAACAACTCCATAGAAAACATTCACAGTAACTTATCCAGCTTTCTTTTTTTCCATTGGAGTTTCATTTACTCTGCTGAGATGGCTTCTTCTTCATCTTCTTCATTCCCTTCTATTCTTATATCCGGCAGAGTTTGTGTATCAGTGAGTGCTTCTCTCTCTTCTTGCAACATTTTGCTTTCAGGAGTAGTATCATCTGCTTCCTCCGTTTGCTCTGTGGAGAAATGGTTTGAACTTTCCTTATATTCACCTGTTTCATCATCACCTTCAGACTTTGAAATCTCCTTCACCTCAGTTGTGTTCGAGTTTGAGATGTTTTCAGTTACAGAGGACTCTGAAGTCGAGTTCCTGGAGTCATCTTGAATGGGATCTACGTTGGTAATGTTGGCAGAAACAGTGATGTTGGGATCAGATTCGTTACGGGTCTGCTCAAGTTTGACAACAGTCTGTACATCAGAGGATCCTGAAGGAGGTGCACCATCTTCTTGACTCCGTTCTTGCATGATTCTTGTTTCATTCTGCAGAAACCCTGAAGCTTCAAGAACTGCTTCTGTTGAATTGCTATAAACTGTTGTTTCACCTCTGGATTCAGTAACCACGCTTTTTGCTTCCGAAGTGGAGGATTCACTGTCAGCATCTTTCACTTCTGTGGTTGTTTTCTCCAAGATAGGTTCCTTCTGAACCTCCTCAACCTCGCTTATAGTGGCATTGGTATGGTTCTCCTGAGCTGTTCCTGTTGAATTATCAGAACTTTCATTCAGTTTCTCCGTGTTCAGTATCCGAGACTCATGAGACACCGCACTGGAAGCATCATCAGCCTTGTAATGCTCCTCACGCGCCTCATCAACGGTCATATCAATCTCATCTGCATGATTAGTCTCTTTTTCTTTCTCATCACTCTCCTTCTCTTCTTCAATCGATTCCTCATCCTTATCTCCATTGGTTTGACTTTGATCTTGTTTATCAATCTCATTTTCCTCATGTTTGTTTTCTTCCTCGTCCTCTTCAACTACTTCCTCTCCTAGCTTGCTCTTATCTTCTTCATCCTCCTCAGCTACTTCATCTTCTTCCTTCTCTTCCTCCTCCTCATGAGTACCATTCTCTACTTTACTCTTGCTCTCTTTCTCTTCTTCTCCATGGTTAATCTCCTCTTCATCCTCGTCTTCTTCCACATGCTTCTCCTTCTCTTTCTGGTTATGATAACCGGGAAGAAGATCTTTTCTCCCAAGCTTCACCAATCCATCTTCCTTCTCAGACAACTTCTTGCCATCTGTCTCATAGAATTCCTTCTTCTTATCATGAGAATACTTCACTTGGTAGATTAACCAGATGCAAACTCCAAGCAGAACACATATCTGCAGGACATGCTTCCCTTTGATACCTCTGCTCCCTCTTTGGTTTCTGGTTGATGTTTTCTTCATCTTCAACAACACTCTTAATCTTCTCACAGCTATACAAATACCATACTCAAGATTATTTAACCTGTGACAATATAAAGGTGACAGCTTTTACAGAATAAGACAAGTAACCACCACCTAAGAACTAGTGGTGAAAAAAACAGAACTTGTGACATGCAAAAAAAAAGTAAAAGACCAATTTATTGCAACCATGATGCAAGCAAGTAGAAATTTGAAGAGAACTAAACCAAACTACACAAATTGAAACTGAGAACCTAAACCCCCTAAAATTTGTAGACAAATCGCAAAAGAAGAGCGTGTTATAGGAGAAGCAGAGGAGACAACATGGTCAAAGAGACACCAACTAAAGCTTCGATCTTTAGGATTCAAATCAAGAACCCATTTCTTGAAAAAGAGCTTAATATAAACCAACACAAATATATGAATGCAGGAAAAGAATCAGATTCGAGACAAAGAAAATTGCAGTTTTGTCAGGAAGAGAGAGTACATAAAGAGTTGGAGAGATAGTTACCTGAGAGAAGCAGACAGAGAAAAGAGTTTGAAGCTTGGATAAATCAACAGAGAGAGTTTATAGGTCAGGGAACAAAGAGAGAAGCTTTGAAGAAGGAAAGAGTGTGAAGGACAGAGGTAAGGCCCAGACAACGCAAAGAGGGTGAAGCGATGACTATTGTCTATTTCCTCTTTTTTTAATTATTCTTGGGGAATTATTTCCAATTATTCACAATTTTTATATTCATATCAGACAAATTATTGCAATAATTAAGTAATCTTAAGTTTATTTTCTTACTCAATTTTCATAGCCCGTTCTAATCATGAAACAGAAAATAATAATAAAAACAAATCCTTCTTATCATGAAACTGAAAATAATACTAGAATAAACTGAAGTATAGGATTATTTCAAATTGATATCTGACTAAGATGGTTTGTAAGAAAATGTTTCTAGCAATTTAAAAACGTAATGTGTATGAGTTATTCTTGAAGTTGTCAAAGTGGACTATAGAACGGATTGAGACCACATTAGTCTAAGAAATATACATTTGTTGGTTGAACAACTACACACTTGCTGATCTAATATGTGCTTCCTTTTTTTAATGTTCAAATTGCTCTCTTTTATTAACAGATATGTTCCTTATTCCAATTAATGAGACCAAGTTTACATAGTTAATACTGTTATATCTTATGAATTCTCAAATTCTCAAACGAAAATTAAACGTTTGCCTATGTTTTCCTTGGAATTTTATAGAAAATGAAAAATCCACTTTGCTTTACAAAAAGAATTAGTCTACTTCAAGCCTTTTTTTAAACTTATCTACTTCAAGCCATTCAACCATAGTTTAATGCCTATTATGATTCATTAGTTGGAGTATATGATGTTTGAGTTTGCAAATATGCACCAATAAAACCATTGCTTAAAGAATGTAGGAGAAATGCATTAAAGAGGTTAAGTCCAAAGTTTTATACAATGTAATTAATATAATTGACATAAAATTGTCCTTCCCAACATGAAAGACATCATATCTTAAAAAAGTGAATTTAGTCTAAATATCAAGAACCAAAAGAACATCAGCTTTTTCCGCCTAATTGGAAGTTCAAAGCTGGTTATAAAGTATACTAATGTTTTTCTAAGATCACCAAATTAATTTTTTTCATGTTTTGTTGATCAAATATTATTTTTCCTTATTTGAGTTTAGAATCTTCTTGGATTTTTGCACTATTTTGTAGGTTATAGTACTTACGAAAAATAAATTTTCACATTATATTTTCAATATTGATATGTGTTTTAGCTTTCTCTAAATCTAATTTCCATGTATTATGTTTGAGTATGTTAAGAAATTCAAAAGAGTCATTATTTAAGTATTATAAAGATTTCAATCAAGCTTTTTTAGTGTGTTTCTAACGTTGTTTTCTTTTCTTGCTATACAGTAGGATCGTATACTTTGGTAGAGATGCAGTGGAATGTCAAGACTCATTATATCAATATGGTGTTTCTCTAATCAAAACTGGAACAAGGAAGAACATATTCTTATAACCTCCAGTCAAGCTTTGATTGTATTTCGACTGCTTTCCCTATACCGGATCCTCAGAAGCCCTCAGTCTCAATAGCATGGTTTTTTAAAGCCCTAGTCGAAGCTTATGTAAAAATTGGTAAGTTATTTGTTCTTGGAGATATAAATTAACACCAGATTTTATTCTTTTTTTTAATTTCATAGGTGATTTTGTGGCAGCAAGAGAAAAAAAACACGTGCATGTAAGATGTCAATTCTTTTTTACAGAGCAGGACCTATAACTCCTGTAGACCAAGCTGAAATGTATGGTTCTGTCCTAATTTAATACATTTTTGTTTAAAATTGTTATTTAACCCAACCTATCTTATCAGGTACTTTCAAACGGCTTTATGCATACAAAGATTTGGTGGTAATGTTCTTGAAACACTACAATACTGTAGATCTGCAAATCGTGAAGCTGAAAGAATATTGTTTGATGTAAATACATCAAAGAGTGAGAGGGAGAGGCTTGATGGCTTTCTTCAAGGAGTGGACGTATACTAATGCTGGTTATAATCCAATAGAAAATTAGCCTTTTTCATTTTCGTCTAATTGAAAATCCAAAGCTGGTTGTAAGGTATACTAATGCTTTTCTACCAAATTAATATGTTTTGCATTTTTTTAGATCCAAAATTATTTTGCCTTATTTGAATTCAGTATTTTCTTGGATCCTTGTACTATTTTTGTAGGTTATAGTACTAACGAAATGTTGATTTTCACATTATATTTTGATCAGTACTAATATGTGTTTTAGTTTTCACAAAATCTAATTTCCCATGTATTATATTCGAGTATATTAAAGAAAACTAAAATATAATATATATTTAAGTATTATAAAGATCTTAGATAAAAATTAAAATTTTAGATAGTAATTTTCTAAGTTTTCAGTTTCAATTTATTTATTTTTTAAGAAAAAAAGAAAATAATTATAAATAAATAAAAATTGTAACTAAAAATTAATCAATATAGTAAATACAGGAAATGGAAAAGTAAAACTTGAATGTCTAATATGATAAGCTTCTAACTTTTGAAAATATAAAAATAAAACTGATTTTAGAGACACAGAAAATACTTCCGTTCAATGGGGTTGTTGGTTGGCCATCATATTCATTGCTTCCTAAGCTATGCCGTTTTTGGACTCATAATTGGGCTTATTTAAATTTAGTTCTCTTAATTTGAATTATTGGGCCTATTGATATCCATAATATTTTACATTTCTGTAAATATTTTAGCAAAATTCGAAAATAAAACCTTTCTTTTGACCCAAAAAAGCTCTATAAAACCGGTTGTGTCGGAGTCGGATGAGATCAAATTAAACCACTTCTTTCTCAAATCAGACCTATCTTGGATCGGCCAACCAAAAACCAAGAATTAGAAAATATCCACGACAAGATTCCTCTACCTATTTTTCTATAAAAAACATTCTTATATATTGTTTGAACATTCACCATATATTGTAAGCTTATCATCATTCGATCATGCACTCAAAATATACGTCGCTTAACACTTTTAATTTAGATAATATCATTGAAAAACAAGTATGTTTTCTCATGTACTGAAATCTAGACAAAACAAAGTAACACGACATTCCTTTTACACATTCATCAATTGAATATTGATATCGATATGGTTTAGTTCCAATACAATTGCCCGCGGGGTCATAGTTACAAACAATAATACTTGCACCATTGGCACACATACCCTTACCACAACCGAGCCGAGCAGAGCCACGCCACACGACCTGCGTGTAGTGTCCACAAGCTGAACCGTGGCACGAGTTTGAGTAATAATCATAATACGACTTTTCATCTATCCACATCGCAACAGCCTGAGCTGCTGACATGTCTCCACTGCCCATTGCAAGGTTCTCTCCATATGGTCCAGAGTAATGCTCGAGGCTGCATGGACCGGCTGCTAGTTGGTTTGCGTAGTCCTGGGCCACAGTGGCTAGGCCGAAGTCCCATCTTAGAGGCTTGACTCTGACCAAGGCTCGGGCTACATTGTGTGGTCTGAGGTAGCTGTTAGGAGAGTCATGGGACTGCGGATACTGAGAGTATTGTGCGAGAGAAACATCGATCTGTGTCAAGTAGTTGATGAGAAGTAGGAGAAGCAAGAATTTTATGTAGAGACCTTACGAAACATTTTCAAGGACTTTATTCTTTTGTCTCGTAAAGTATGTGTGGGAACAAGATGGCTATCTTGTGTTTTGTGATGCTACTTATAGAAAGTATACAATATTACATGTATACAACTATAGTTTATGCCTAGTTGGTGTCATGTTTTCAAGTCAATTTGACTAGAACTTATGTTTAAACAGTTTCCAAACATTCTGAAATGATGTATACGCACGTTATTTAGGGATTAGGTGTGCAAAAATGTGTCATCTTCATAGAGCTAGCTGATAGTGATGACTGTCACCGTATCAAAGACGGCTAAAGATGATGGAACAATATCTTTATAATTATTAGTTTCTGTGCATTAGATATTATAAGAAAAGCTAATGGCATGTATTTTTGGTTCAACGGTTTCTTCATTTTATCGCCTATGTCTCGAATAGCTAATGGTTATGGGATAGTTATGGTTCGGCCAGAGCTAAATATTTAGAAAAAAAATATGAGAACGAGAAAAGTTAGTTTAAAAATATGTCACTATGTACAATGGTTTCAACACCCATTTTATTATCAACACCCTCGTTTTCTCATTTTAATATTTCACATCGTCTTTTCTTTTTTCCACTTCATTTATTCAACACCCACTTCATTTTAAGTTTTAACTATCTACAGTTGTTTTGTTTTAAAAATTTCAACACACTATCCCACTATTTTTAATCTATATATTTATCTTTTACAATATAATAATTACAGATTAATAATTTGATTGTTAATTAACTTGAAAACTAATATAACGTATAAAGATTATTATTGAGATTCGTTTTACAAAAAGGTTTAGAACACTAAAATACTTGATTATAATGAAAAATGACATTTTTATTCTGTATCCAAATGAAACAAGAGTAGTCTCTATTTATAAATATTTTTTTTTTGAATTTTGATATAATTTTGATATTTTTTTTTAAAAAAAGTTATTATATAATAAATTCTTTTCAATTATTGGGTGAAAATAAAAATCAAAAAGAATCTACACAGCCAATGAAAATTCTTTTGCCCAATCATGAAGCGACATGTGGCAATTTTTTTTCAACAGTTAAAACTTAACAACGGTTATTGAATCCACGTAGATAAACACAATATTTCAACATACTCATTGGAAGATTTTCAACATCTCTATGGTAGATGGTCTATGACGTAAATCAAGACTAGAACTAGAAATGTATGATTAAAGTTCAGTAAGAAAAAATTTGAAAGGTATGATATCTATAGCATGTAGAAAAAATTTCAAAATGAGTGTTAAATGATTCTAAAACCAATACCCTAAACTTCAATAGTTTCCATTTTAATAAGAATCGTAATTTGACGTAGTGAAGATAGTATATGAGTTAAGAGTCTTTCCGTTCAGCATGAAAGGATCCAAAGGCACTAATAAAGGCACTTTCCTAAATTTCACGTATACAAGGGATTTTGAAAACAAAAATAAAATAATGAAATACGCATTATTATTTTCTAATTAATTAAAAATATTAATGTAAGGTATAAACCCTAACTATATGTGCTAAAAACATATATGTATACACAAAGCGAGTGCAAGCCGTAGCATTGCATTTTTCTTATTCCATTATAAAATCCACACATATATATGGTACATAAGCGGACTGACCCAGACGAAACATTATTAGCTGATAATGAAGATTGGTATAACCGAACAACATAGAAACAATAATACACACACGTATACATAACATACGTTTTGAAACATTCAGACTTAGGTACTCTCTTTAGTAAGGCCACTCGCCCACAAAATTACCTTGAGGATCGTAGTTGCAAGTAATGAAGGTTTGACCATTGTCGCATCTCACTTTTGCACATCCCATCCTCAACGTGTTTTTCCACACAATCTGAGTATAGTGGCCACACTCTTTTCCCGAGGCACATGTGTTGGAACCATAATCATAGTCAGCCTGCTCGTTCACCCACATGTTAACTGCTTCAATACCTGACATGTCACCACCGCTCCAGGCGATGTTCTCTCCATAGGGCCCACTCGAGTGTTCCAAGGCGCAGTCACCTCTACGCTGGTTTGCGTAGTCACGAGCATATGCAGCCACCCTCTCGTCCCACCTTAAAGGATCCACCCCAACCGCTGCTCGTGCTTGGTTGTGAGAGGCCAGGAAGTCTTGTGGGCTATCCTGGGCACTTAGGGGAACAATGAAAACAAGGAAAATGGTTGTGGCTAGGATTAGGTTTCGAGATTGGTTAAAGATATTCATCTTGTTTCTTTTTTGACGATTAGATTATTTGAGTTTTTGTGGATCAGAAGTGAAGAATGAAACGAAGTTATATAGTAGTTGGCATGGATACTTGTTGAACGTTTTTTAGTTTTCCAAATTAATCACTTGTAATTTTATATTGTTAACTGTTTTACCACGAAATATAAATAATTTACAAACTATAAACTAGAAAAGTATGCGCGGTCTATTATAGTAGGCCAATCAATTAAGAATATATATCTATACGACTATACATATATATAAAGTTCAGAGTAATTGGACATTATGTTGAAAATTTAGCTAGTTAATTTCGAGTTTAAACATTTGTTGATGATGCTTTGTATTTGCAGATGGTTCGAGTTTCTGGTTATAACGTCGTGGATGATACTTTTTACGTTTAAGATGTTAATGGCGAGAAAAAATATTAAACTAGAAAATGAAGTAAAAATATCGAGGAGAAACATGAAACGGTAGAATTCGATTTTTTATTAATACTTAGGAGAAATGGGGAAATTCTTAAATTAGATGCATAGTTGGAGTTTCACTTCTCTGACTTCGAATCTTCCTATCTATGATGGCCAGACAATTTCTACAGCCATCGCCAATATTTTTATTTAACTTGTGAGGATGGGTGTTCATAATCTCTTATACTGAACTTATATGTCTGTATAAATGTCTAAATTGTCTGGCCATCACACATAGATCTTAAGATACAAAGTCAGATAAGTGAAACTCTAACAACTATGCATCTAATTTAAGAGTTTCCTCAGTTCTCCTAAGTATTAATAAAAAATCGAATGATCAACATATGCTAGCGTTTCATTTTTCACCTCGATATTTTTACGTCATTTTCTAGTTTTATTTATTTGTCTCGCAATTGTCATCGTAACATAAAAAGCAACCATCCACAACGTTTATATAACCAGAATCTCATCCAAAAAACACAAGAATACATTATATATAGTATTCAAGGAATCATCTGGAAATTCAAAGCATCATTAACACAAGTTAAATTCGAATTTCAGTAGCTATCACATGTTCAAGAGAGATTTATGTCAAATTATCTGAACTTCCAAATATATATTCTTAATCAATTCGCCAACTATGACAAACCGAGGGCGCATACTTTTCTAATTACTAGGTTGTAAATTGTTTATATTTAGTGGTAAATCGGTTATAGCAATATAATATTACAAGTGATTAATTTGAAAAATTAAAAACGTTCAACAAGTATCCATGCCAACTACTATATAACTTCGTTTCATTCTTCACTTCTGATCCACAAAAACTCAAATAATCTAATCGTCAAAAAAAACAATATGAATACCTTTAACCAATCTCGAAACCTAATCCTAGCCACAACCATTTTCCTTGTTTTCATTGTTCCCCTAAGAGCCCAAGATAGCCCACAAGACTTCCTGGCCTCTCACAACCAAGCACGAGCAGCGGTTGGGGTGGATCCTTTAAGGTGGGACGAGAGGGTGGCTGCATATGCTCGTGACTACGCAAACCAGCGTAGAGGTGACTGCGCCTTGGAACACTCGAGTGGGCCCTATGGAGAGAACATCGCCTGGAGCGGTGGTGACATGTCAGGTATTGAAGCAGTTAACATGTGGGTGAACGAGCAGGCTGACTATGATTATGGTTCCAACACATGTGCCTCGGGAAAAGAGTGTGGCCACTATACTCAGATTGTGTGGAAAAACACGTTGAGGATGGGATGTGCAAAAGTGAAATGCGACAATGGTCAAACCTTCATTACTTGCAACTATGATCCTCAAGGTAACTTTGTGGGCGAGTGGCCTTACTAAAAAGAGTACCCACGTTTTGAATGTTCCGAAAAGTATATGTTATGTATTATTGTTTCTATGTTGTTCAGTTATACTAAAAATAATGATTGGTTTGTCTGGTTCAGTGATCTTTTGTATCATATACATGTGTGGATTGTTGTAATGGAATAAGAAAAATGCAATGCTACGGCTTGCACTTGCTTTGTGTGATGATATATGGGAATCTTTCTTTATTTTATTTATACGTATGCTTAGAGCACATATAGGGTTTATACCTTACAATTTATATTTTTCTATTTAATTAGAAAATAACAACGTGTATTTCATTTTATACTGTTGTATTAAATTAATACGTACAGATGCTTCAGTTGTGGTTTTAGGACATTTGTAGTATTTAAAACTTTGAAGTAAAAAGGATAAAACGATGGAACCAAATTAAAACAATTAATAAAAAGATGGATACAAATCGGGCCTGCATACTTCAATCGGTGTTCAGTTTAAAAATACATTCCAGCATGTGAAGCTTTTAACCATCATAATTTTTTAAAAATATATCCGCTTAATGCAAAATCGTTAGAAGTGTCAAAGTTTGACATTCTGTGAAATCTTTCCGTTATTGGATTTAAACTGAAATTTGGATACAGGACATGGCATTGTGTTAGCTTTCATTTTAATCAACCGTTAGAAAATTACCCCGGTTCGTAAAATCGGTCAAGAAAACCAGTCCAACCCAAGGACACACCCGTGTGCTTCCCTCCGATTCATGGACTGGTCAAGTAGATGGGGGCAGTACCAATATAAATCATTAATTTGTAACCAAAGGATTTACAGTGTGATTATTATTATTTGTATTTTCAGGGAGTAGTGGGACAGGTTTCATGTCCTTAAGTAGTCTTCTAGTTTAGGATCAAATCTTTTGTGGACGGTTATACACAACTTCCATTTGCGTCCACGAATAACATTTTTGGTTCATATGTTGAAGTAAAAAGTTCAATATAGATGAACATATAAACTATAAAATAAACCGCAAATATAAATACAGATAAACAATCGAGGACTTGGTTTCTCATGTTTTCTAGACAGGCATTAGTTCTAGTATTTGTAAATGCTACATCAATATTCATTTTCTGCGTGATGATGAATTTTGACGAGGTCTATTATTTATTTATTTTGCTCGAATGACCAGGTCTATAAAAGGCATAAAGAAGGTCATAGACTCACATGACCGTTCATGTCCGCATGCAATGCATTTATCTGTAATTGTACGTACAAATAACTATTTATCAATGTATTATTCCATCGCAAAATATTATACAACCATACACACGAACGTTAAGGAATCACCATATCCTGGTAGATGATAATCATTATTTGAAAGATAAAACAACACACACACACGTACGTCCTCTATATATGGACATGTTTTATTCATTTGCGTACATATATATTCTTAGTAAGGCCTACGGCCCCTAATATTACCAGGAGGATCATAGCTGCAGATGATGAAAGTTCCACCATTGTTACACCTGACTTTGGCACAACCAACCCGCACCGAGCTTCTCCACACAGCTTGAGTATAGTGACCACATGCTTTTCCGGAACGACAAGTGTTCGTATTGTAGAAGTAGTCGTTCTTCTCGTTGACCCACAACCTCACTGCGTCAGCTCCAGACATATCACGACTGCTTCCTGCCAAGTTTTCGCCGTAACGCCCGCCTGAGTGAGTGAGACGACAGTCCCCTCGCCTTTGCAGAGCATATCGTCGGGCGTAGTCCGCCACAGCCGCATCCCATCTTATCGGAGCCACACTAACAGCGGCACGAGCACGGTTGTGCACATCGAGGTAATCTTGTATCCTGTCTTGGGCTTTCAGAGGAACTGCAAAAGCTAGGACAAGTGCTATAGTCACGAAAACTAGGGTTTGAGAAGAGATCTTCATACTTTTTTCTTGGTTGGATATGATTTGTGGGTTCCAAATGAGGATATATATAGTACACTTCAATGATTACGTTGGAGTTATTTTATGGGCAAGTATTAACACTTACAAAATAGTATTTGGCAAACGAATACACACTTGTTTGTAGTAATTTTATTTTAATCTGTTTTACAAAGTCAATTAGGAGAAAGGGTCAGAACATAGAGCCGTAAATTAATAACACTGTCCATTTTGTGAATAAATTTAAGACTATTGATTTGACTGTACAATGCAAGACAATTTCTTCAAATCTTTCCATATAATTTTGTATGTTTTAAAAAATTATTATCTAGTAGAAACTTCGAAACACAAGACATACAAATCGTTAAAATATTTTACGTTCCTTGATGTATATTTTATACTCTAGATAACTTCTATGTTTTATGTTTGTTAATTACTATGACTTTTACCAGGTCCGGTGAATATATGGAAATGATGCTTAATTGCTTATTATATAATAGAGGTGTGTAACCGTGGAAACGGTTTATAATTAGTAGTCTGACCTGATCAGTGTTTAATTGTCTTTGTTTCTTTCTTTCTTTTTTTAGTTCAAATGGTTTAAACATTTTCCATTGCTAAACTAAACGTTATATAATCTTAAATCCAACAGAAATTGAAATAGAATATTACTACTAAATTCACAAGGAAATTACTAAAAGACCTTTCTTCGAATCAGCTAGTCGCACTCAAATACAAGGATATTATTGTCAATATAGATCTCACAGACAGGCAGTATACTTGTATACAGTAGCGGCCCTGAAAGGAAGCCATGGAAGCCATGGAAGCTTAGGCTTCCGGCCTTCATTTGGTTTACTAAATAATCGGCCACTTATTTCCAAAACTCATAGGTAGTTTAGTGGTTAATGAAACAAGAAAAAATGTATGTGTGCTGGGTTCGATTACCAGTCAATGCTTTTGACATCAAAATATTCTTGCTTTGCATATTATAAGGTCTTGTTTTTTAAATTGCTTCCGGTCTAAAATTATTCAGGACCGGCACTGCTTGTATATGCAGAGGATCTCTACATATACAGAGATTTGTGGTATTTTACTATAACTTTCGGAATTAAATAAAGAATTTTTTTTTTTAAAAAAAGCATATGAATTTTTTTGTTTGTCTTGTGAGAGTACGCCAGACTTTGATTCCAAGGGATCACCATTTTGAAGACAATGAAGAACTTATTGTGATCTTGTCTTTGTTCAGCTTTCAAACTTTGTTTTTTTTTTTTCACTTTCTCATTCCATTGTATCAATATAGACATATTAAACATAGTAATTAGTGCAATATGATCATCTTATTGCCACAACATAATTGCCGGTGTAATCGCATAAATTAAATTTTCAAATTGCTTTTTTAGAAAGTAATAAATGGTTATTTGAGTTGTAAGGGGTTAACACTTAAAAAGTATAAATTTATGGACACTGGGGTAAGTTTTAAAACTTATGGGCACTGGTTTTAACTTTTCAGTGGCTGAGGGTTAAAAATTTAATAGAATTAAGGAAAGTGGGTCCAATTTTGGAAACTTTTAAAACGTTAGGTTAATTTTGTGAGTAGTAGTAGACCGTCTTTGCAGCATCCATTTTCTCCCCCATTCAAACTTTCTCTCTCATTAGTAAGTACGTCGTCTTCGTAAATTGTAACTTGTGATTTGTGAATCGGAGAATCTAGGGTTCTTCATTTGTCCGCTCCGGTAATGAAAAGTAATATCTTTGGATAAAGTTAACCATAAATGAGGGTTGAACATCCCAGCTCCCAAGGGTATCAGTTAAATTTGAACCGAAACATACAATTTAGTTTTAAAAAAACATACAATTTAGTTATAGCTCGTCGCATTCCACCATTGAGGAAGCAATACATACTTTTCCCTTGCAATCGATAAAATCATTTGCATCAAAATTGATGTACAAGCGAAAATAACAAGATAATAAATTTCAGAAACAAAAAAATAACTTACAGTTTGTGATGGATACTTTCAGAAATTTACAGTTACATGTATATAAATGATAGTTTATGGCCTAGTTCGTGTCACGTTCTCAAGGAAATGTGACTAGAACATTACTATGTTTAAACAGTTTCCAAACATTCTGAAATGATGCACGCACATTATTTCATAGAGCTGATAGTGATGACTGTCACCGTATCAAGGATGGCTAAAGATGATGGAACAATTTCTTAAAATTAGTAGTAGCTTCATCTGTGGATTATGTATTTTTGGTTCAATCGTCTCCAATTTATTTATCGCCTATGTCTCCAATAACTAAATGTCATGGTACAATAACCCCGAATCAATAGTTCCTTAAAAAAAGCTCTGAATCAATAGTTCAACCAGAACTAAATATTTAGAAAAAAAAAGAAAAATGAGAACGAGAAAAACATTTTGTTCCAAAATATATTACAGCATGTAAATCAAGTCTATATAGCACGTAAACCAAGTCGTAATTTGAACTAGAGAGGTATGCTTTCTATACCACGTAAACCAAGTCGTAATTTGGATTGAAAAAGAGTAGTATAATCGTAATTTCGATTTGAAAAGGGTATAATCGTAATTTCCTTAACTTAAGCACCATGTGTATTAAAAAAAAAAAAAGATCCAAAACAGAACAGGTGTCGGCTTGTATTCACCTCTCAACCATATCTATCTCCCAGTTTGCATCAGTTTTGTGTCTGAGAACCACTTTTAAGCGATGTCGATTCCTCAGGCCAAGATGGAGCTTCGTCCTTTGGGAAACACAGGTCTCAAAGTTAGCTCCATCGGCTTTGGCGCCTCTCCTCTCGGAAGCGTCTTCGGTCCAGTCGCCGAAGTTGATGCCGTCGCCACCGTACGCGAGGCGTTCCGACAAGGCATTAACTTCTTCGACACTTCCCCGTAATCACTTCTCCTAACTCTCTCTTCATCTCTTAAACTTACTGATTCATACTTGATGATTGTGAGAGTGTTTTAGATGAATTCTGATTGCCAATTAAAACGTTTTATGAAGGTATTATGGAGGAACACTGTCGGAGAAGATGCTTGGGAAGGGACTCAAGGCTCTACAAGTCCCTAGAAGTGACTACATTGTGGCGACCAAGTGTGGACGTTACGAAGAAGGTTTTGACTTCAGTGCCGAGAGAGTAACAAAGAGCATCGACGAGAGCTTGGAGAGGCTTCAGCTAGATTACGTTGACATTCTTCATTGCCATGACATTGAGTTCGGTTCTCTTGACCAGGTTTGATGATTTATTACTTTCATCACTGTCTGTAATCAGCTGTTTTTGCTAATTTGTTGTTTTCATGGATGATTGACAGATTGTGAGTGAAACAATCCCTGCCCTGCAGAAACTGAAACGGGAAGGGAAGACACGGTTTATTGGTATCACTGGTCTTCCGTTGGATATTTTCACTTATGTTCTTGATCGAGTGCCTCCAGGGACGGTTGATGTGATATTGTCGTACTGCCATTACGGCGTAAATGACTCGACGTTGCTGGATTTGTTGCCTTACTTGAAGAGCAAAGGTGTGGGTGTGATAAGTGCTTCTCCCTTGGCGATGGGGCTCCTTACTGAACAAGGTCCTCCTGAGTGGCATCCCGCTTCCCCTGAGCTTAAGGTATTGACATTTTGAAAAGAACAAGACTCTTATTAACTTTTTTTTTATTACACTGACACATACTGTTATCATAGACCATATACCGTTGCATGTATGATTCTAATGAGCATAGATCTATAAATTTTTACACAGAATACTAGGAGAGTCCAGAGATTGCCTTATTCTGTATTCCGCTTAACTGACTGTGCAATAACATGTTCAGCTGGTTGATGAGTATTAAGTAGACGATTGAACATATTTATTGTCACGCTGGTATTTGGCTGATTTGAGGTTTGGGAGGGTAGGGGATACTCTTAAGCAAATCATTAGGTTAGATGTTTTGTTCTTAACAAGTTGTTCTCACATAACAGTATATAAATTTGAAACCTTTTCTGCTTCTATTGTCTTGTATAGTCTGCTTGCAAAGCCGCTGCAGCTCATTGTAAATCAAAGGGTAAGAAGATCACAAAGTTAGCAATGCAATACAGCTTAGCAAACAAGGAGGTTTCATCAGTGTTGGTTGGAATGAGCTCTGTCTCACAGGTATTCAAGTCTTAAGACTTTCCCAAGTTCTTTTCCATGATTATGTTGGAAAATGAAGTTAACATATGAAAACAATGCGTGTTTTCTGAATCAGGTAGAAGAAAATGTTGCAGCAGTAACAGAGCTTGAAGGTATGGGTATGGATAAAGAAACTCTGTCCGAGGTTGAAGCTATTCTCGAGCCGGTAAAGAATCAGACATGGCCTAGCGGAATCGATCAGAAGTAAAAGCTCTTTTGTTGTCTTTGTTCACATTACTTCTTGGAATGCGTTGATGTGTCGGTAACAGTTTTAAGTTCAGTTGATACGAAACATCTTCAGTCGGTTTCATTATACTGTATGAAACTACAGGACATGGTGAGATTACAACAACAAAAATAAAGTGTAGAATGTATGAAAACGACGTGTGAACACGTTTTTGAGGAATATAACCAAATGAAAACTCTGGAAAGAAGAGAGAGAATAATAAAAGAAAGAAACTACCAAAACAAAAAGCAAACACTCTGTGATTGCATAACCTCATCTCTAGAATTGTGTCGAATGTTCTATTCCACCAAAGCATTTGATTCCTAAACGTTTGTTTATCTCCCCTCTTTTTCTTCGCCGCTTTGTAAAAAGTTAACTTTGTGTGTACTTTCAAGATTATTCTCAAATTCTCCTCCACACATTCTTCTTTTTACCCAAAACATACGTTATATTGCTACTTTGTATAAGAAATATCATTCGAGGAAGCTTCGTTCTTTGGCAAATATAAATACACGTCGACCAAGCTCATATTTATGCTCTAAAGATCTCACAGTCAGTCTTCTTTCTCTCTCTTTACCATTATTTTCCTCTGTTTCCCAACGCAAAATTCTATAGTTTATTAGTCTTTTGAGTGATTTGATCGCTCCTCTACCAAAAATATGAGCGATCCAAAGTATGCATATCCATACCCTGCACCGGGAAACTACCCGCATGGCCCGCCGCCTCCAGTTGGAGTACCGCCTCAGTATTATGCCCCACCACCGCCCCCGCCACCACCGCCAAGAAAGAAACCTGGTTTCCTTGAGGGACTGTAAGTGTTGTGTTGTGTCTGACTTTCATTAGACTATTTTGTTTCTATTATTAGCTTTAAAAAAAACTGGGATAAGGTTTATTAGCTTTAAGATATTAGTGATCTTCAACCAAAACGTTATGAGATAATACTGTATTTAATTTTGTATGTTGCAGACTTGCGGCTATGTGTTGCTGCTGCCTTGTGGATGAATGTTGCTGTGACCCGACCATTATATGCATTGATTAAACTTTTACAAAAATATTTGAATCTCTTTGTGTGTTATTTTTTGGGTTTATGATGAGATTTATGTAATAAGTGCTGTTCGAGTAGTAAAATTATATTATCCTTCAAGCTGTTTTCTTTAATATAAATACACGTTGACAAGATATATTCATAATTCATTTCCTCTGCTTCCGTTGCTAATTTTCTTGAGCAACTGTAAGTTGCTTTCTCTAAGTCTTACTAGGTTACTGATTTTAGTCATTTCTAAAATTAGCTTAGCAAAACTAAGGAGTTAATTGACTAGCCTTCAGGAAAAACTAGAGAAGGTTTGAACTGCAAGATCTCATGTATTAAAAACTGATATCGATATTCAACAAAGTTGTGAGGGAACTCAATAGGGTACATTATTATTGAATCAATTCAAGATATATAGACAGGGAGCATCTGAAACCAATAGAAATCTATATCACCTCTATCTCATTCCCTTACAACTCTCTCTCAACAGTCAAACCCAATGCCCGACTCCAACACCACAGTGTTTCTGTCCCATCCTCCTATATAACTTCTTCATTTTGCCAACACATAATTTAATTAATACCAAATACCTGATAAAGAGTCAATAACCGAGTGAAATGCGTTTTATCATTTATCACAAGTCAGATTATACTGATTTTGGTTCATGTCAAAATCCATATCCGGTTTGGTGTTGAGCTCCTGCTCTTCTGGATCTTCTTCCCGTACCAGGAGATGCTGAGTATGATGAACTGCTCGTGGAATACATAGAAGAAGATGTTGGTAAGTCCAGATATTTCGACAAGCCTGCTGCCTCCGTGCCACCATTGGACACTGTTTCTGCTTCCAACGGCAACTCGTCCAGTGTCTGTTTAACACGCAAAACCATATGGTTTTATAAACAAGACTTCTTTTGCTGAAAGAAACGAGTTAATAGATCTAGGTGAGAACATACCCTGTAAGCTTGCTGAAGAATGTGGAGAGTCTCCTGAGTGCGTTTCCTCTTACCTGCTATCTCATCTGGCTCTTGCAGTATTTCTTCAAACAAGTTCTCCCTGCACCAGAATGATATGACTCCTCACTAATAAGAGACTATACAAACTCAGATGTGAAGCTTTAAAGTAAACACAGGCATCACCTGTAAAGCTTTTTGATGAAGACATTGTGCAGCTCGCGTTTTGTGTGGTTTACCTGAGCATGATAAAAGACGGTATCAGTATCTTCAGCAAAATCGCTTTCAGTTAGTAACTCGTCAAAGAGAATTTTTTTTTAGTAAAGGATCAAATATTTGAGGTGCTGATATATCGTATGATGTACTTGCCAGGAAATGCATGATTGCTTTTGGTACTAAGTCCTCAATATTCTTCCTCACAATGTCATAGTATGATTTGAGTAACAGCTTTGTTATCTGAATCTCGACATCTTCCTGTTCTGTATGGGTCTCGGATGGCCTCAACACAGTTGGGGGCTTCAGGAAAGCAAAGGAAACAGCATGAGTTGAATAGATAAAACATGTATGTGCAATAAGCATCATCTAAGACGGCATAGAAAACACACCCCCTTCAGATAGATCATCGATAAGTTGTTCTGAGACGTATCCTCAACAGCTTCACTGAACGTATTGTTTAACAAGTTTTCTTTTGTGGCTCCCCGATTATCACTCCCTCGGAAAATTGAATGAATGCCCCACCTTGATTCACTCGCATTTGCTATAAAGTATCAATAATCAAACAAAACCACAGTTAAATTCTACCAAGAATCTCCAGCTCTTAAACATAGATACACCACACAGCCAAGAACTTCTGAAACATGTTAATTTAACGCACAATTAGAACATTACCAGCTGGTGCAGGCTTTTCAGAATCTGCAGATACAACTCCCTGGGAACATGTAATGGAGCAAGTCTCAAATAACAACTTTTTGGCTTGACAATTCTCATGGGCGTAAGTGCCAACCCATAGTGCATGAAGATATATAGATAGAATTATAACATTACCTGATCCACAACAATTCCATTAGCTTGTCTTCCGAGAAAAGATCGAGATTTCACTTGACTTGCGGAAGAAGAAGATGTTCTATCAGGCTCCACTGTATCCTGCAACATCAAATGAAACGTATAAAACACACAAAACTAATTTTTGATGTGTTGCTCAAAGTACTTCATACCTTTGGTCGTGCCACAGGATGGGGAATCCTAGAAGACTTCACTTTTTGCATTGCAGCCTCCACGGCCTTGGTTCCACCAATAAAATTTGGATGTGAAGTGTTTATGTAATCCATCTGCAAACAGCACGGAACACATTGACATTACCATTGAAGAAATCATGACCACCAGCACTTTAATTCAGTTCAAATCTAAAAGAAACTAGTCAACCAACATGAGAAAAGATCAATTTGTGCTCCTTATACACAACAAATGATCTCAACTGATAAATTATTTATGGGTAATAAGGACATGTAATTCACTAGATAGACATACCTCCATATCAATGATATCCCCGATCATTGCTTCTGCGGGTTCAAGACCTTCTCGCAGGAAATCCCCAATAACCTCATCCATGCGCTTTCTCAGGACCGGGAAGCGCTGTATCTCATTCATCATACATTTATGGCTAATCTGTAAAGAAATTCAATTTTAAGATTATCATTTATCAACAACCATAAAACAAACCTCACCTTTATGAGCTCATCAAAAATGAACCTAGCACACTGAAGGCTAGGATCTAGCAAACGAGATATCTGCCTCCTAACAAGAACTTCAAATGGGACCTATAGTGCAGAAAAGATTGAAGTCAATAGATTGTAATTAGAAAGGTAAGGAAACATATGCATGCTTGACAGCCCGGACAACCACGATGACGTCCAAACATGTTTAGAAAATATCATGAAACCTACATCTGGAACAAATAATGCGGATCTTGGACCAGTTGCATTCTGGATAGCAGTCCGAATATCATCATCTGTCAAGTCTTCGCACGGATCAACCTCCTGAAAAGCAATGCAAAGGAAGTCCATCAGTCTAAATTCAAAGAAATCCACCTCAAGTAGCTCTGACAACATACACAGATTAAACAAAAATTGATTGGAAAAGACTAAAGATGCGCAAACGAACCTCCAAACTCTTAACAAAGATTGATTGGAAAATATAGTGAATTCTTGCTCCTCCGGAGAGCTCAGATGTAGACATTTCTTCACTTTTCCCTTCCAACAATGAAGAATATGCTGTTTAAAAAAGTTAACCATGAGACTCACTAACCAAAAAAGCATAAAACGATATCCATTGTCTCAACTAAAAAAAAAACTTAAAATCTTCAGATATTACCTTCACAGTATTTTGAAAGAAAGTTGAGGAGAAGAGCTCCTTGACCAGCCTGAAGATTTCAAGGACAGTAAAGACCCGCAGAATAGGATAAGTTCGACTATTTTGAAGTTTCAAAAGAAAAAAAAAAAAGAACTGAAAAGCATCATATCAGGAATTCCATTCAAAATATAATTACTTAAATAAGCTAACTACATATGTCCCAACAATATTTCCTACAAAAGTTCTACCAGATGTGGTCTAAAAACAAATTACTCCGTGGATGTCATGAAAACAGTGTGCATGCATGAGCAAATAGTGAGCAAAATTGTACTTAAACCGAGAAGATTGAACAAAAGACATTATAAAGTGGAGCAAAAGGTAAGTTACCAAAGCCAATACCAGTGTCATTGTTTAAAAAAATTCAGTAAATTACCCGCAAACTAGGTAATGATTACATACCCTGGACTCTGTAATTTCACCATAGCTTTGATGCTCCTTAGCTGTAGCAACTAAAGCATTACTTATACGCGACTTCAAATCAGGAAGCAGAGCCTTGATATGTTGAACAAGAATCTAGAAAAAAAAAATGCAACAGAAAGGCTTAGCTTCTATCAGTCATGGTCTAATATAATACATACCAATAACTAGATACGAAATCAATTAGAAAGAAAAGAAACTAGGCAGCAAAATCATATACACCTGATTTAACTTCTTCGCTAGCTGAGGGATACCCACACGATCAGCAAGACCATGATAAGCCTGTGTAGTACCCCAAAAAAACAAAACTCGAATCAGGACAAATCGAAAGAGTATCAAGAAGGGAGTCAGCAAAATGATGCAATCATACTGGACGACTCCGGAAGAACTTCTCTTCTGCGCTGAGTGCTTCCTTGACTGAACGGTTTAGCAAAATATCCTGTTTATCAACAAATAAAGACCAAAGAAAGTTTTAACGTTGTGTGAATGCAGAGCCACAAAACAATCCATCACCAGCATTGACATGATGTCGTTTGAGTCTAAGTAATCAAGTACAAATAAAGGAAGAACAGTAAAAAAGAAAAGGAACTGTCGGCATACTATATGATAGCAAGAAAAACGTAAGAGATATAAGCACAAGACCACATCTTTACCTCCTGGCAACGGTTTACGACTCCAACATATCCAAGTCGTAGAGGCACAACTTTTCCAAGAAGTAGATCACGAGCATCTGTACCTTTATCCATGATATCCAACTGAAAACATCGAGACCAAACATACTTAAACAAACGAAAAACAGAACCAAACTACAATGATAGTAAACAAAATGTCCTGGACAGAGAATATGTACCTTTGTGATAACACCTATAGTTCTGTGACCTGGACACAGTAAAAGGTTAAGAAATGAGTAATGTCAGATACAACCCATTAAAGAGTGCATCTGTTAACTTACCATCAGGATCGGCGTTTCCTGCAATCTGAAGCGCATCAGAGTTGGCCAAATCGGAATTAGCAGGAGTAACAGCCAGTATCAAACAGCTAGGCTGCTTGATATAAGACAAGATCATAGTTCTAATCCGCGCTTCAATATCAGTAGGCTGATCACCCACAGGCACTTTAGTGATACCAGGGAGATCCACAAGCGTGATATCCAACACATTAGGCGAAAATATCTTCAAACGAATCTGCTTGTCCTTCACACCTTTGTTCCCTCCCGCTAACCTATTCGTCTCAGCCTACACACAAAGGATAAAGGCAATGCATTCAAGGCCAAAATGGTAATTAATCAATCAATCGATCAATCAATCACAATAAAAAAACCTCAATTTCGCGACGAATCTCCGAGAAGTCGTGGATACGACGGTTGCTAGGTAAGTGGAGGAACTCTCCCCACTCGTCGTCGGATTCTCCGCCGTCGGACTTGCTCTTGGTCTGGACGAGCTGGAGGACGAGAGGGCGGCGAGTGCAGATGTCGTTGCCTCGAGGGAGGAAGTCTCGGCCGACGAGGGCTTCGAGGACGCTGGACTTGCCGCTGCTCTGGCTCCCGACGACGGCTACCTGAGGGAGCTCGATTGAGGAGTGGGTTCCGAGTTGGGCGAAGATGTCTTGGAGTTTGTTGACGATGGGGATCACGGAGGATCCTAACGGCGATGCGGTTTTGCTAGTGGAAGGAGAGTCATCGGTTAGTTGTTCGAGAGCCATGGATTTTGATCGAAAGGTGGAGACTTTGGTGGTTACTGTATTGGGAGAAGACAGATGCGTGATAAAAGATGAAATTTTTATTTATTTTTGAAGCTAATTATATATCTTTTGTTTTGCTTTATCATCAAGCTCTCATTACACCGTGTTCTACAAGGTCAAGAAGGGATATACTTTTTAATTTTTGATTAATAAAAGATGCAAGCTTTTTTGGGATATTGTTAGGGGGTATTTTTGAATCTTATATACTTTTTTTTGTGTGCAGCATTGAATCTTATATACAAAAATACGTAAGTGTAGATAAAGAGATTAGTTTAACCAGTTGAGTGTATGTTGTGTCAGGAAAATGTAAATTTAATGTTGGGTCATTTGGTCCATTTCAGAAGAAGAAATATAAATCATTGTCACCAGATAGGAGAGGACGTAGAAGAAGAGGAGATTGAGAGGCTTGAGGAAGAGATCCATCGTCTTGGTTCTCTCCAGTCCGATGGTTCTTATAAGGTCTCTCTCCCTCTCCTCTCCCTCTCTTTATCCTTTATCCACTGCCTCTTATCGACAGACCGCTCATTCTTCTCTGAGCTCTAAAATCTTGATGTGAATTGTTTGTTTAAAACATAAAGATCCTGAGGATTTTGATTTGTGGAGGAATCAGGTGACGTTTGGAGTGTTGTTTAATGATGATCGATGTGCCAACATCTTTGAAGCTTTGGTTGGGACATTGAGAGCCGCTAAGAAGCCCAAGATAGTGGCATTCCCAGGAGAACTCTTGCTCCAAGGCGTTCACGACAAGGTTAAGATCACTCTGCGACCACCTCCACCTCAAACTGTCGCAGCCACTTCCCGAGTTCCCCATTTTCTTTTTCTTGTGTAATGACATGATAAAAACTCCAAGATCAATGGTTTCCTTTGCGTCTATTAGAATCATATGATATATAAGCTTCTGATCAGAGTTTCTTTTGTTGCAACAAAAGACATTTAACAAGACACAGATTCCTGACATTATATACTGAAAATATACATAAAACAGCTCTTATCATCTTTACATCCAAATAGCAATCTCTAGGAATCTTACATTAATGTACACATTTATAGAGACTTCACCCTCTTAATCCAGTTTCTTTTCTGACAAAATGTCTAAGAATCCGACTAGTTCACTGCATGATCATATACTCTGGCGTGTTAATTCTTTAGCGTAATGTAGGTGCCTTAAGCCAAGCTCCGTAACAAAAAAGTCATCTCCTTACTGGTCCAGAAAAATAAAGAATGGACCCTGAACTTGAACTAATCTTATCCTAGGCATCGCCAATCCCATGATCTGCAAACAGCGAAACCCTTCCAATCACCTTTCTGAGTACCGGCTTCATATCTACTAGAGTACACTTACAATGTCTAGCCAGAAAAAACTCTTCCTAGATTGTAGAGCGAGAAGACAACAAAAAAAACACTAGGCTTGACGCCTCAGGCGGTTGAAGAACATCACAAAGTGATATTCAGGTGCCCAATAGACAAATCCAACGACAGGTCCTCCTTTGACATACTGCATCAAAACCACACAGTTTAACAAACATATCAATCAAAACATTATCATAGACAAGTTGGTGAGAGATGAGAGGAACCTTGCCATCCAGGATAACAAGCTCGCCGTCTACCCATCTTGGATTACGAAATCCAGGATCTGCAAGCCTACCTTGTCCTTTGTATCTAGCAATCTGTATAATTTTTTAATTGAAAAACTCCATTATGAAGCTACACAAAGTAGAACTCCAATAGAGAGAAGCAAGGCTTAATCATAAATTTGGATAGTGTTTTTAGCATACCACTCCAAACTCTTCAGGGATGAGACCTCTATGTGGAAGCTCATAACGTCTACCAATCTTTGCGCGAAATGCTACCTATCATCAGATGCCAATTTTATAAGGCCAGCCATTATGACCTTTCCTTTTTTGTGTAGGCAAAAAAGTAAAAGAAGGAACCATGAACATAATAACAGCTTCTTTTATCAGATTGATAGTGGAATACGTTATGTCTTTCTTCTATTAGGTTCTCCCTTCAACTAATATAAGCAGGCAAGTTCTTAACACTGACCATTTAAACTAAGAGTTTTCGTATTTGTGCTAATAACTTATATACTAGAACAAAGAAAGAAACTAACCTTCCCAGCAGGTACATAAGGATCTCCAGTTAATTTCACAGCTTCGACATATTCATAAAATTCAATATCCTTTGACTTCTTAGACTCCTTTCCACCTTTCCACTGCCCAAATTTTCGTTTTAACTGAATTACTTCTGATGTATACAGCCCATGTGCGCCAATATATAGCCCTGGATAGAGATGAACATAATTTTTCAAAATCCATTCCATAATGCTACAAGTTGATGTACTAAGCCCATGTGCGCCCAATATATAACTTCTAACATCTAAACGATCCATACTGATAAAATTGTAATATCTTAGGTGCTACCAACTTGTAGAACCCATTTCCATTTCTCTTTAGAGAGATGCAAAAACAAGTTTTAAGTTCTATCAATTTATTTCGCTCACCATCTAGAGGATCTAGCGTTGGTGTCACATCAATGCGACGGAATTTAGTCAAACCAGACAACTGTTGACGGTTCTGAGCCTGGCTGAGAGTGAGGCTTAACATCTCCCCAACATCCTTAAGCATCTGCAAAGCAAAGTTTCTAGAATAAGAAACAAGAGAGAATAAAATAGCCAAATACACAGATCAAAACAAACCTTGACAGAAATCTTCTTCTCTTTCTCAATGGATTTGGCCAGATCAACCATAATGTTATCAATCCTGCGTCTACTTTGGCGGTTACCTTTTCCACCAACTAGTGTACCTTCCGCACCTTTGGACGCTTGTACGTTTAAATCCTTCTCTAACCGAAGATAAAACGAAGACTTCTCCACAGATTCCAGATTGGCAGGGGATCTAAGTGACTCTTTAAGAGGTTGGTTTCCAGAAAGTCTATCAACAATATCACTTATCACAAACTTAACTGCTATTTCCTTCCCTCCATTGCTGTCAATGACTTCATCAGTCACAGATTCCACTTCGATATCAGCGTCTTTTTCATCGGTTTCAGCCTTAGTTTCTTCTTCCACAACAATCTCTTCTATATCAAAATCATCTTCTTCATCAGCTATCTGGTCAATAACTTTTGAGATGAAATCCTTGTCCACCTTTCCAGGGGAATTTACTTTCATAACCTTGACTTTGACTCCAGGGATCATATCTCGCAGGAAAGTCTGAAAGCCAGAAGATTCATCAAGGAGATCAGAATCATCATCTGAGTTGTCAGTCTCTTCATCATCTTCACTAGGCTCAACTGCGAGATTACCTGCATCTCCCTTCCATACAGGTGGAGTCAAAAGCCTGGGAGTATTCGGAGTTCTGGTAGGCATAGTTGGAACGTCTGGAAAAATCTCCTTCCATTTTAAGTATACAGCCTGAAAGAAGCAAAAGCCAACTTAGAGAGCAATTTGCTATCTACTAAAAGGTCCAAGGCTCCTAGTAAAGAACCAAGTTCATCTAATAAACGAATATCACAAGTACTCAAACAAGATAGTTACTCCATAAGATTAAGACGAGAATAAACCTGTTTTCTGTAGTTCCCTTTTGCATCGAGTGTGAGAAAGATTTCAAAAAGAGGAGCACCCGCCGCAGATGTACTAAGCTGCCTGAGAGAGAAAGGATTTTCATATCAACAAATGACATAGAGAAACTAAGCTTTTTTGATACACTACATAGACCACAGATGAATTGATGAAACTAAAGAAGATGGAATAATCAGTTTATTACCGAGGGTTATAACTTCTTGCCACATATCTCCCATGCTCTGCGGTGATTTGAACAATAAGACCAAAAGGATCTTTGACATCTTCCGAAATACCCGACCACCACCCTACCTACAAGCCATATAGAGAAGACAATCAAAAAAAAAAAACAAGAAGAATGTAACAGAAGCTCTCTACACCTATAAGGAGCTACTAAGAAAACAGAAAAACAAATAAAGGGCTCACCAACCCAGCACCAGCTTTGTCTCGTAAGTATACTGCATCCTTGTAACGCTCTTCAAGAACAGCTCTCTGTCACACACACGCAAGAAAATAGGAAGAACATTTTTCAGAATTTCAAATGAAACAAGAGACTACTATGATTCACATTAAGCATAACAGAGTGTTTATTATACATTGAAACTAGACATCACTCTACCAACAGCGTCATTTGTGGATGCAGCTGCAATGGCCACCTTGAGCCTCGCAGCATCTTCATAATCTTCTCGTTTAACGGCTCCATTCAATTGCGACTGTACCCAAAAATTACAAAAAAAATCTCCACTTTAGAGTCACATTTTTCTCCAACAATGTTTGTTCGAAATGAAAGTTTATACCTTTAGGACAGAGAGAAGACGGTCCTGGTCATCAATACGTTCGAAATGCTTCTTCCATCGCTCCCAATCCCAATCACTTTCCTCCTCCTCCTCGATATCTCCCCATCCTTGCCCACCGGAAACGACGTCGTCTCCATCATCCTTATCCTGATTGCCGTACCAGCTCAGAACCGAATCGAACCGTTTGATGGCGTTCTTGAGAACATCCTGTATCGCAGCGTCCCATCTAGGATTACCATCATCATCGGAGGAGGAGGAGGAAGAGGATGAAGGATTGCCGCCGGAGGAGCAGCGGCAGAGTGCGGTAGGATCGGAGAAACGGTGAGGGTAAAACGGTCTTTTGGCGGGAGCGAGTCTTGATGACGCGGCGGCGGGGGAAAAGGCGAGGTTTTGTGACGGAGGCGTAGATAAGGAAGTCATCGCTCGCCGGAGAGAGAGATGGAAAGAAAAAAAGGAGAGAGACTTTATGTTATGTGGCTGTGATATGGGCTTTTGTCCTTTTCTATGATATTTATTACACAACCAAAAACGCAAACTTTTTGTCTGTCTGAAAGAGAGAGACTTTTATGTTATGTGGCTGTGATTTGGGCTTTTGTCCTTTTCTAGGATATTATTACACAACTAAACCAAAAAGCAAACATTTTGTCTGATGTCTGAAAAAGAAATCAACCAATGAACGAAGAGAGTATACTACTTATCCTAAAAAAAGATATTTTTTCTTGCTAAAAAGATCTATCATTTGAGCTAAAACTAAAAGAATCCAGCTTTCCAGTTATTAGCCACGTTCCATCTTCTCCTATTCTGTAACATTTCACCGGAGTATCTACCGGGAGGAAATAGGTTTGAGATGGAGAGGGCAGAGGACAATGAAGAAACCGGCGAACCTTCAGGAGAAGCCATAAGATCGAGGCTCAGTAACAGAGCAGACCCTTTCCTTGTTGTTTGCAGGTGTTTCAGCTTCGTTACCTCTCTCGTCGCTATTCTCTGTGTTGTTGTTAATGTTCTCGCTGCCGTTCGCTCCTTCCGGGACAGTGGCGATGTAATTGTAACCCCTCCCTCTATCTTGTCTCGATTGATCTTTGTTGTCTGAAGGTTTATGATTGTTTCATGGCAGATATTCGATGGAATATTCAGGTGTTACGCTGTGTTGATAGCTTGTTTTGTGGTTCTTGCCGAGACGGAATGGAGTTTCATCATTAAATTCTCCAAGGTTCTTGAGTACTGGGCTGGGAGAGGAATGCTTCAGATTTTGTAAGTTTTACAGACTTTTAACCTCCTCTCTTGTACTTCTTCTGTTGGAGTGAATCTGAGGAACTCATTGGATTGAAAAACTCATGCTTTTTAAAAATCCTGAGGAACTCAAGAAAGAGACCACTGTTGGGTTGCCATATAAGATTATATATTGGTTTGATTGTATCAGTGTGGCTGTGATGACAAGAGCATTCCCTGACTATATAACTCAAAAGAAGGATCTCCTGCTTCTTCAGAACATCGCAAGCTACATGCTCCTTGCTTGTGGTCTTGTCTATTTCATTTCAGTACGATATTATCACCTTCATCCTTCGTATTACTCTGTTCTTTTGCGTCAGTTTTGAATCTTTTCTTCATACTAGTTTTTGGTTGATTTATGTTTATATGATTGCATCTTTGCTTAAATGATTCTTGGAATAGTTCATCTTACTGTTTCTTTTGATCAAAATCTCTTTACAGTTTTGGATCTGCCTATGTTTTGATTTGGTTTAATCTCTTGATGGTTGTCTGAACTTCAGGGGATTCTATGCATTGGTTTTCTGAAACGTGCTCGACAAAAGAAGGAGATCTCTAAAGAACAAGCTGTCAAGGATCTTGAGGCAAGTAGTGATAGTTTCTCGTAGTGTCTATCTATATATGCATATCATCTTGATAAATCATCTGACTCTTGTTGTTGCAGGAGATAGACAGACGCAGGGAAGAGCTGGAACAATTGCTCGTGGAACATCGGAGTAGAGACGATGTGTGAATGTGATCATCACAAGTACAGTAGCTTCATTGAACAGACGAAATCAGTTTGTTTATGTATTATAAAGGATTGTGTGAGCTCTCTGTTTTCATCCTTTCCACTTTGGGTAGTAACAGCAGATTCTTTTTATTTTTCTTTGTTTGCATATTGAAACGCTAAGCTTGTAATACTTGCCGTATAAGAGACGAGCATTATCGATGATAACTTCATCTTCTATTTTATTCAGTATCAAGTCTTTGGCCTCTTGAATACTCTGGAACATTTGCTCGTGGAGCATCGGAGTAGAGACGATGTGTGAATGTGATCAACACAAGTATTCAATTTACCAAAATTACTAGTATTCAAATTTCTTTTTTGAGAACTCTGCTGGGATTGAGGATATAGGATGTGTTGTATTTGAGAAAAAAATCTAGGCTTGAGTTCTTTAATTGCTCATTCATGGAATTTGGTGAATTTAGAGCTTCTGAACGATATCTATCATATTGACGCGTGGATTTTAATTTGATCACGATCCAAAATCAAAATCCTCAGTAAATGTGCAGGCATCACACACTCTTTAGAAAGATCTTCTATTTCTTAAGAGCATATAAACCTGTTTGAAAAGTATACTTTTTTTTTTTTGAAACACTAAAGAGAATGATAACATATTTCAAGTGATACATTAATGTCTTACCTTATACAACAGGAGAATGATAACATATTTCAAGTGAACAACACAACACATTCTTATGCAAAGGAAAAGCAAATGATACAAAATAATCCAAATGAACAACAACACATCAAGAAACTGGAAGAGAAAAACATCAGAGATAGATGCGTGGAGCCAGATTGAAGGGTGTTTACATCTCTCTACCCTAATGAAAACCAAAACCAAAAGAAAAACAGAACACAAAGTTAGTGACATTAGTTGGAAACGCACTGAAACTGAAGGCACAACAGACATATTCTAAATTTTTTCACAAAAATACATTTTCTGCAAAATATTTCATATATAATCTCTAAATTATATCAAGAATCTGAAAAATTAGAATCCGTTTCAACTTTTTTGATATTTTTTTCTCCTCCCATATACTTAATGTGAAAGTAAGACAGAAGAAAGAGTTGTTGATTGTTTGATCATTTGAAGAGATCATTCAATAACATTCCAAAATAATTTCTATTTGTGATCCAAAATTTATTTGTTGCAAATGGATCATATCAGCCTAGTAATGATGCAGACCTCATGCTAACATAGAGCGGGGAGAGAATAGGAAGAATAGTTACCAGACTGATTAAAGGGGAGAAACGATTTTTGGTATCTTCGTCCTCCCATTCAAGCTGAGCTTCCTCTTCAGGCTTCATTATTATTGAAAGCTGATCAACTCGCGTGACACTTGTAGCATTTAAGGGAAGCTTTCTCAGCTTTGGACATTCTATTTTCACTATACGCTTCAGAAATGGAAAGGGAAGAGGACTCCAGTAGATACTCTCCAGCTTCGGCAACCCTTCCAACAACAACATTTCTAGTTTCTGAAAGGGTGGTGAAATACCTGTAATCTTTTTAGCTCTCTTTTTGTTTATGATCTCTTTCACTTCCTCTGAGTTTCCAACGTGGAGTTTGACGAGATTTGGAGCAAACAGCAGCCAAGTCAGATCCGTCATGCCGTTCAAGTCAACTATCCCCACGGTGGAGAGGTTGGTGAAGAAATATGGAGCTGTGGGATTGTGTAAACCAGACGAGTTTCTCTTGCTTTTTCTCCAGTTGTCATTGGTATCAATCTCTGAGACATCAATACTTGTAACATTGATGTGACGAAGATTCTCCATACTCATCAGCAACGATAGATAGATTGGTCTTAGTTGAACATCGAGAGTAATATTGAGATGACGGATACTCAGAGAATCGATGCAGTTGGCCAACCTTTGATCACCTAATAGTTCCTCCAAACCTGAGTCCGTAGATACACTTATGGTTAGTACTTGTAGATGCTCCAGGTACTGCAGCTCCTTCACTAAGTTAACATCTCCATGAACTTTAGAATTTAGCAGTTTCAAACTTCTTAAGCTTGAGAGCTTTGATATCCCTCTGATACTACAAAGTCTTTCTGTACCAGTCAAATTCAGGTGAGTTAGCTTCTTCAACTCTCGGAAACTAGCTGGAAGTTGACGTATATTTGTATAGGACACGTCAAGATACTGCAAGGAGGTCAGCTCTGATATCTGCTCTGGAAGTCCACCAATGATGCCATTTCTAGATAGATCAAGAACAACTAACTTTTGCATAGATTGGATGAACTCACCTGATAGATAGTCCAAACCATTACTCTGTAGGAGCAGAGTAGTAAGTTCAGAACACATGCTTATATTTTGTGTTATATTTTTAATATGATTACCAATTAGTGACATCCTTCTCACAGCTCCCCAATCCTTAACTTTTGGTACATCATGTAGTCCCACAGCAGCTTGCACGACAAAACTCTCTTTCTGTTTCCCCAAATCGGATGCAATCCATAGAGCCATCTCGCGAATCACATCATGCATTGCAACCTTTATTGTACCAAACTCTGTGAGTAGATTTGCACGGATAAGGGTACCGAGTAGCTCATAACCTTTGTTCACCGCTCTTTTCAAGACTTGGTACTCCCCCACGAATCCCTCGCATATCCAGCATTCTATCAAACTATCTTTAACTATCTCATAGTCTTCCGGGAACAGAGCACAATACAGAAAACAAGATTTGATGTGTTCATCCGCCAAGTTATCGTAGCTATACTTGAGAATCGGAAGAATCTTGTTTTCCATGTCAGAAAACTCTGCTGCGGATCGAGTCAAAACATCGATCGCATGCTCCCATTCTTGTACCGTAGTTTTATACGACATTGTCTCACCGATAACACTGAGCGCTAACGGCAAACCATGGCATTTCTCAGCGACTTTTCTTGCAAGCTCGACGATGTTGACGTCTCTTCCTAACGTACTCTCTCCAACCTTGATTCTAAACAACTCCCACGCTTGGTCTCTTTCCAGACACTTGACTTGCATTGGTTCATGATCTCCCATCCTCCCACATACTTCCTTAGAACGAGTGGTGAATGCTACTTTGCATCCATTTTCTCTACTCGGTTCCGGAACTCCAATGGCTTCCAAATCAACCTTCTCCCATATGTCATCAAGCATCAGAACAAACCGCGTCCCTTTTAAAACTCTGTGCATCTCTGCGGCCTTGTCACTTTCGTCTTTCCGTCTCCACTGGTCGTCACAGAGACGTAGCTTCTGTGCAATATCTTCTTGGAGCTTTGAGATACTTGCACCTTGAGACACCACGATCCAGATCACAACATCGAACTTACCAGACATCGTTGCAAACTTGTTGTGAATCTGTTTAAACAGGGTAGTTTTGCCTACACCACCCATTCCATGCAGACCCATGATTCCAACTTCTTCTTCCATTAGTCTTTTCCACGCCGTTTCGAGCATTTCTTCCTGACCAACCGTAGTCCGAGTAGGCCTCTCCACCACTTCAAATACCATAGTCAACTCAGTAAGTTCTTGAAAGTTTCCCTCTGATTTTAGTTTCTTAACCTCTTCCAACAACAAGAATACACTTCTCCCATAGATATAGCTCAAATATACGTTTTTTGAGCAAAAACCACATAGACACAGCTTTTGAAGCTGAGCAGGACTAGTACTGAGAATACCATCAATCCTTGTATTGACGCTCTCAACACGTGTAAGCCATACCTGGACAGTCTTGAGCATGTGTCGATGTTTTACCTTCTCTCTAGCTACTTTGTTCTTCACCACATCTTGAATTGCTCTGAGATCTTCCGTTTCCCTTTGCAGATCCCTGAGATTCTTCTTGAGGTTTCCAATGTAACCTCTAGTGCATAAGACGCTAATGACACGGTCCAGCGTCGCATCACATGAAGGTTGGAAGGACATAAAGTTCCCCATAGTGAAAGAAGAACAGAGCAAAAAAAAAATTCAGTAGAACTGAAATCTGTATGAAGTGGTTTAGGATGAATTGTTGGAGATAACAACTTGCTCCAACACGACGAAAGACATTATTAACTATGCTAGTTTCAGACCACTCGTTTTCCAGATGAAGAAGACTTTGATCATTCTTATTTCAAGTCAACTAAAGTCCATCTACCACTACTTTTTGGCAATAATACTGGCTTGAATTTTTTTATCATACAGTAAAATTGGATCTTTATTTCTGCCATGTTGGCAAATTGATTTATTATGACAGAGCAGAGTGGTAGACATAGAACAATTAGATCTTTTGTTACTTTAATGTCAAGTATTGCAAGTACAAAAGTCACTGAACATAATAAAATGAAAAAAACTAATGGTGAACCCCTGCGTTCATGGAAAAAAAAAATTGCAAATCAAAGTTAGATCATATAACCATGATTAACATTTAAGTTGTTCATTCATGATGTACATCAATAAAGTCTGGAAGCCAGAAGATTCATCAAGGAGATCAGAATCGTCGTCTGAGTTGTCACTCTCAGAATCACCCTTGTTGTTACAGGAGATAGACAGACGCAGGGAAGAACTGGAACAGTTGCTCGTGGAGCATCGGAGTAGAGACGATGTGTGAATGGTGATCATAATAAGTATAGTAGCTTTATTTGAATGGACGAGATCACTTTGTTTATGTATTAAAGGATTGTGTGAGCTCTCTGTTTTCATCTTTTCCACTTTGGATAGTAAGAGTGGATTCTTTTTTTCTTTCTTTGTTTGCATATCGAAACGCTAAGCTTGTAATACTTGTCGTACAAGAGACGAGCACTATTGATGATGATACTTCATTCATCTTCTATTTATTCCATATCAAGTCTTTGGCCTCTTAGCCATCACATTAGAACTTGTAATGAAAAATTTTCTTTTGTCTTCAAAGATCATCGCTTCCCTCATCATCATCAGACAACACTAGAAGAATGTTATCGACTTATCGTAGCAACAACTAGCGGCTAAATCTCTACTTTTACTCTTCTTGACTTCTTTTTCGATCGATGCTGAAGGGGATCACAGGTTACAGATCTCAATCACATTCTCGCTTTCATCGTTCTTGTTTGAGACTCCATAATGAGGTGGTTTACTTTTGGTATTAGCTGGAAGAATGAATACTTGGATCATGACCTTTGTGGAGATTGTAAAGTAACTCTAATTAAGATGTTTCCACGCTTACGTGAAGCTTCTTTCGAAGCCAGCATCATATTGGGATAGTTCCTACACAAGTCCTATACTGAAGAAGACCTTTTAAACGCAGTGACTAATGCAACACAACTACTTCGATCTTCAGATGTAATGTTGAGGGATTTCACATGCTATCCTCATATCTCTGCCATTCCAGGTCACTATGTTCTTTATTGGGAACTCAAAGGCAATAACAACGATGACATCAATGAGCTAATCGATACCAATGTGTTGGTGGAATGTTGCTCGGTAGTAGAGGAATCGCTTGATGCTCTTTACAGAAAATATCGGAGCAAGTATGGGTCGATTGGAGCTTTAGAGATAAGGGTGGTTCGACAAGGAACGTTTGACTCTCTCATGGAGTATTTCATTGGTCAAGGTGCTTCTATAGGTCAATACAAGACACCTAGATGCATAAAATCCTCCGAGGCCTTACAAGTTCTTGAAAGCAGGGTCATGGCTCGTTTTTTAGCGATAAGTTACCTCATGTGGACACTAATCTATGTTAACGGGGGACCAACTTCTATATTTTCATAAATAAATGCTATATTGCGTACGATTATATAAATCCTTGTTTTCACTTGCACTAGTCGATATCCTCGCAAACTCAACATTTTTACATTCAAGGTGAAAGCATGCATTTAAAATCATCATGTATGGATAGGTTTTCCATGCTCCATCTTTTTACATATCTAGACTCAGAGTTAACTTAAAAGACGCACTGTATACTGTAAGTCGGTAACATGTACCTATAGTTCCAGTTCAAAAAAAAAAACATGTACCTATAGTGTATAGGAAAGTCAAGTTTTTGGGAAACAGAAGAACAATGCTAATTTTTTTTTTTTTGGTCAAACATTCATTCAATAAAACTTAAAAGTGGGGTTTACTCTCCATCAGAGGAGGCATTACAGATAGAGAGAGCAGACTTAGCCACCAAGTCAGCTTCTTGATTGTTCAAACGGGGAATGAAAGAGAAAGATATAGCATCAAAGAGAGAACTAAACTGGTAAATATCAAACAAAATCCCAAATAAGGCTGGTCTAGATTCTCTTCCTTTCAGCAGCTTGATAAGGGTGAGGGAATCCGACAGAATTATCAGGGACTTTATGTTTGAGAAAGACGCGGTCATCACCGCCAAACGAACAGCGAGGGCTTCTGCCATCAGTGCTGAGGAGACAAATAGACTAGCTTCGCATAATCTCGAGACAAGGTTCGGTGGTGTAGCCCCTGAGAACAGAGCTCCGAGTCCACAATTACCAGAAACAGAGTTCCACGCTGCATCCACATGGCAAAGAACAGACCCTGTAGGATAGGAAGGCCTGCTTACCGACGGGGCACTATGTGGGATTATCATTACATCCGACAACGGTTTTTGCGCCATTTGCCAGTTTCTAGCATCCACTATCGACTTAGTCACAATCTCCATACTGGAGAAGCTGCGTCCTTCAAAGCACAGCTTGTTTCTAGCCTTCCAGAGATTCCACAGAATCCAAGGCCACAGAGGGACTAAGACACCTGCAGGTGGAAGATTAACCAAGCTGAAACAATCCACAATCAAAGAGAACATGGAATTATTTGGAGCTGATGGTATTCGGTGGAGAGGAGACAGGTGCCACACTTGGGTCGCCACCGGACACTGTAGAAACACATGGACATCCTCTTCTCTTCCTCCACAAGTTTTACAATCAAAAGGGGGAACTCCTCTTGATTCTAAATTGCCATTAACTGGGATCGCTTTTCTCACCAGTTTCCAAAGAAAATCTTTTATTTTTGGAGCAGTTTGGATGTTCCAAATGTTCTTTAGCCAGTTAAAATTTGGTGGGGTACTGGTAATTAACCCCACCTCCACTTCGCAGTTAATCCCTGCTCCATAACCCGATCTTGTCGAGTATTCTCCCGACCTTTCAAACAGCAAAACTAGGCGATCAGGTAGATGGGAAGAGCTTGTCTTGATACTTCTAACTTGTCCCTCATAATGAGGTAGATGTAAGCGGATCTTCTCCAGGTCCCAGGCATTGGTGAGGGGACAGAGTAAGTTTTTAACCAAGAGTGTTGATGCCAGAGCAGTAGGTGGACCAATAGGAGCTGCAGGCTGGTCAAAAGAGATCCACGGATCCTGCCAGACACGAATCTGTTCGCCGTTTCCCACAGTCCAACTCAGTCCCTTATTCAGTAAGTCCCTGCCTACAAGGATGCTCCTCCATCCATGGGAGGCATTCTATGTTAACGGGGGACCAACTTCTATATTTTCATAAATAAATGCTATATTGCGTACGATTATATAAATCCTTGTTTTCACTTGCACTAGTCGATATCCTCGCAAACTCAACATTTTTACATTCAAGGTGAAAGCATGCATTTAAAATCATCATGTATGGATAGGTTTTCCATGCTCCATCTTTTTACATATCTAGACTCAGAGTTAACTTAAAAGACGCACTGTATACTGTAAGTCGGTAACATGTACCTATAGTTCCAGTTCAAAAAAAAAACATGTACCTATAGTGTATAGGAAAGTCAAGTTTTTGGGAAACAGAAGAACAATGCTAATTAAATGTTGATGTATGGTTGAACCCACTATGGATACAATGCTTACTAATTGAAAATATACACATCAACGTATAACTACTAAAATTTGCAAAATCAATTAAAATCATTATGATTGGTCAGTATGGAACTAGATTCTAAAATATTAAAATTCAAGTATTTGGTAAAGGGGACGAATAATGCGGATTAATATTTATTTGTTGAGCCCATCATACATACAGTGCTTACTAATTGAAAAGATAAACGCCATACACGTGATACTTAAAATCTGCAGAATCAAACTAAAAATCATTATGCCTAGTCAATAATGGAAAACTAGCTTTAGCTTTTGGTATTTTAGTGATAAAGAGTATATGCACACCTCTTGGTGCATAAAAAAAAGAAACTATAATTAAGAATGGTAGTCGTGAAAAACGTTTGTGGTAAATACTGACTGTTGAGTGTTGACCCCTCCACTTCACTACACCATTTTATGTTCTTTTAAAATCAACCTGCTCTGCATTGTGTTTTCCTATAAAGAACACAAGAACCAACTGTTCCTTACAAATCGATTGAGTATAGTAAAACATGATAAACCTCTCGGAAGAAGATGCTGGCTTAGCAGTTTTAGAGAAGTTGACGTCCAGCGTGAAGCAAATACAAGATGCGGTGCTAGAAGAGATACTTACATGTGATGCCAACACAGAGTACCTTCGGAGTTTCCTCCATGGGAGTTCCGATAAAGAGCTTTTTAAGAAGAATGTGCCGGTAGGGACCTATGAAGATTTTAAGCCATACATGGAGCGTGTCGCGAACGGAGAGTCCTCAGAGATCATTTCTGGCAAACCTATTACTGGATTCATACTAACGTACGTACACGATATGTTTTTGCTAATAGATACTATAATTGTCTAGATGATTAGTAATGTATGAACATGATATGTTACTCAGATACAATTGCATGTGCACTTTTGGCTTGTGTAGGTCTGGAACTTCAGGAGGAAAACATAAGTTAATACCTCTGAGCAATAAATACTTGGAGACTGCTAGATTTTTATTTGATCTTCGCTACCTCGTATTATCCAAGTAATTAAATATTTCTCTCTCCATTGGTAAATTGATTCTTTTTATCTTATTCTATAGAACTTATATTTTTAGGTTTTCCATGCACTTCGTATTGAGTAATGTTAATCTTTTTTTTTTGTAAAAGGCTTTAAAGTAATGTTAATGTTAATCTTGTAAACTTTAAAAAGCATTGATGATGACAAAAAGAAAAATAAAGAGCATTGATAAAAACTATATATAATTAAAGTAACTTAAATATCTAACATGTGCAACCTCATTAAGATATATATAAAGTTATCTTTAGTATGTTCACATTACATATATTACTGATTTTCTAGATCAGCCTCCAAGTCTACACAACTTAGAATAATATGATGAAAAAGATTTATTTTGGTTTGTAGGCATGTCGATGACCACAACGAAGGAAAAGGGTTGCATCTCATCTTCCTTAAGCCAGCCTCCAAAACTCCATCTGGTTTGCCAGCTTCATATGCTACTACACATTTCATGAAAAGCGATTATTATGTCAAGAACCTACCATCATATTGGGATAGTTCGAGCACAAGTCCTAGTGAAATCAAATTTGGTCCTGACAATAAACAGAGTCTCTATTGTCATCTTCTTTGTGGTCTTGTCCAGAGAGATGACGTTACAAGAGTGAGTGCTAACTTTGCTTCTATCTTGGTTCAAGGAATCACTTTTCTCGAAAACTTTTGGAAAGAAATGTGCAGTAACATACGATCAGGTCAGCTTAGTGATTGGATCACTGATGGCTGCAAGGATTCTGTCTCCATGATACTTGGAGGGCCTAATCCTCAACTTGCAGATCTTATAGAAGACATATGCAGCCAACAATCATGGAAAGGTATCATTCCACAGCTTTGGCCAAAAACCAAGTTTATAGAATGCATCGTTACAGGACAAATGGCTCAACATGTTCCATTACTGGAGTTTTATGTAAATGATCTGCCTCTTATTTCCCCAAACTATGCTTCTTCTGAAGCCATGTTTGGGGTAAATTTGAATCCTCTATGCAAACCACAAGATGTATCCTACACATTTCTGCCGAATATGTCATACTTCGAGTTTATACCGGTTGGTGAAGGAAACGACACAATTGTTGATCTTGTGAACGTAAAGTTAGGTTGCTACTATGAACTCGTAGTCACAAATTATGCGGGTGAGTTTTACAAGACAGTCTATTTAGATGAACACCATATATCATGTTCTCAATGTTGTCATGTTTTTTTCTTACTAGGTTTACACCGTTATAGGGTGGGTGATGTTCTGCAGGTGACTGGATTTTACAATAGTGCACCACAATTTAAATTTATACGAAGACAAAATGTGGTCTTAAGTGTTTATTTGGAGGCAACAACAGAAGAAGACCTTTTAAAAGGAGTGGCTCGTGCATCACAAGAACTTAAATCTTCATATATAATGTTGAGGGATTTCACATGCTATCCTCATATCTCCGACGCACCAGGTCACTATGTCCTTTACTGGGAACTCAAAGGCAACAATGATGATGGAATCAATGAGCTAATTGATACCAATGTGTTGGTGGAATGTTGCTCCGTAGTAGAGAAATCCCTTGGTGCTCTTTACAAGAGATATCGGAGTAAGGAAGGATCTATTGGAGCTTTAGAGATAAGGGTGGTTCAACAAGGGACATTTGATGTTCTCATGGAATATTTCATTTCTCAAGGTGCTTCTCTAGCTCAATACAAGACACCTAGATGCATAAAATCTTCTGAGGCCTTACAAGTTCTTGAGAACAGGGTTCTTGCTCGTTTTTTCAGCGAGAAATTACCTTAATGTTAATCAGGCTCATCTTCTACATTTTTCATAATAATCTCTATATGTTTTTTGAAAAAAAAAATACTATATTGCGCAAATATTGTATTAAACTCGAGGGAAATATTCTCTATTTCTTATTTGTATTGGATTTTTAAGGCATATATAAAGTAATTTATAGGTTTGTTTTCATTGTTCAGTTATTGTTGGTCAGAAAACTAGTTTAAAGCCTTATATAGGTGACCAACAAAAATTCATTGGAAACATAACGAGCTTATTACTAACCAAGTAATGGTACCGACTTGTTTTAGCTCTTTTGTTAACACCCGTCCAGATTATTTTATACATTTGTTTATTTTTGTTGAATACTTTTGTCTTTACTGTTTCTCGTAGGCACCCAATATGGAAATAAGCTAACATTTAAATATATAATTTTACTTCTTTAATTTACAAACTTCGTGTGGTTAGGTAACAAGTGTACTAAAGTTAGAGGGTTTTGATGGTTGACCTAACTAAAATCAAAATCCTTGAATTGTCAAAATAAGTTTAGAATAACACATTTAAGTTGAACTAACAAGGCTCAAGCCAACTATACCAAAACCATATAAAATTATATGACGTAACCCATATAGACACTTGCATCTATATAAATCAGTAGCATATCGTTTGGATTTCTCATCAACTCAAAGCAATAACCAAAGAAGCAATTAGAGAGCAACCAAAAAAAAAAAAAAGAACTCATCAACACATCCAAAATGGCATCATTCAAGCTTTTTCTCATTGCTTTCTTAGTGAGTCTTTCTTCCTCTATGATCAACACATGCTTGGCCTCACGCCATCTTCTCCAGCAACAACCTCTTCCTCAAATTCCAAATATGCCAACTATCCCAACAATGGGACTACCTCCATTGCCATCAACATTGCCACAACCAACTTTTCCCACAACTCCCACTTCAATTCCTCCATTGCCATCAACATTGCAACAACCAACTCTTCCCACTATGCCCACTTCAATCCCTCCATTGCCATCTACATTGCCACAACCAACTCTTCCCACTATGCCCACTTCAATCCCTCCATTGCCATCTACATTGCCACAAACAACTCTTCCCACAATCCCCACTTCAATCCCTCCTTTTCCAATGCCAACTTTACCTTCATTCCCGACTACGATTCCTTCTCTCCCGACCAATTTTCCATCCATTCCAATGTTCTCTCCTCCGCCCACTGCAACTAAATCGAGCCCTTAAATAAATAAATAATTGTGTCTCTTATACTATACTGAAATGTATCACAGTATCAGTGTGGTGTGTTTTGGTTTGGTTGATTACCCATTTCCGTATGATATATACTTTTTAATTTCCCTTTAGATAATCAATATGTTGTATGCTTATTTGGTTCTTTACTCTTGGTAATATTAAAATCTGGTTTTGTTTGTAATATTTACGTTTACGCTGTTATGAATGTTTTTTTTTTTTTTTGAAACACACGCTTTATGAGTGTATATGCATTCTTTAACGTTATAGTAAAACAATATTTGAAATCTTCTTTTTATACGAACATTTCTAGTTTATAATTCTTGCTTCTCTCCCTCTAAAGTTCTTTAAGATTAAATATATAGTTTACAGCGTATATATATACCACTAATGCAAGATAACTATCTAATAAGTTTCAAAAAAAGGGTAACTATCTAATACGTAACTAATAATTATATTGATAATTTTTTTATAAAAATAATTATATTGATATTACGAACTGCAATCTAATATAAAAAATCTTCGAGCGATAAGTATGATCAGTGACTGTTAACACATGAAACGAAGTCCAGTAGTTTAATTATATGATTAATTCGAGTAAACAAATGTATTAATCTAAGTAACACTAGTTAAAACTGTACTTGAATTAAAAAACTTCTTGTAGAGTGTAAAGCGGGCAATTAAAAATTGTAAAACTAGGAAATAAAAACGGAAAAGCATGTGCTGGTTGATCCAAGATCTGTCACGAACATTAATGGCACCGTGCAGGTAACGTTGCAATGACCATATATTTCTCTGCTTCACTCTGTGATTCAGTCCTAACTCACAATGACGACTAAACCTAGTGTTTGGCACAGGCTAGTTACTTGCTTATCCTCCCTGAAGTCTTACTTGAAAGTATTGTGCCTCGCTGTCACTGTTTTTGTTCTTCTCCAAATCTGTTCATTTCAAATCACTCAACACTCCCTTTCACTCCCACCTTCACTCTTTACGTATCTGAAACACCAACCTGAACAAACATCTGACAACAAGACGGCTTACTTGGTGGAAAAGCTACGTGAGTCAGTGACATTCCTCCCACTCAAGGACCATCGCTTCTCAAACAAACCGCTCGAAGGTCATACATGGTTCATGAGCTCTCTCTCTGACAACCAAACCAAAGACGAGGCTCAGTACCAAGAGTTTCCTTCAGATTCTTCCAAAGGAAGGCTTCTATGCTTGAAAGGAGTTGATGAGCATGATGGATCATGGAACTACTACGCGTTGGCTTGGCCTGAAGCTCTTCCTACCAACGCCGTTCTTCAGGAGGGTTTGACTTTTGTTTCTTATAATCAATACGATTACACTAACTTGTGGCATGGACTATCCACCATGGTCCCGTTCGTTTCTTGGAGCTTAAGAAACCGATGCGAGAAGCCTCAAAAATGGGTTTTTTATCACTGGGGAGAACTAAGGTTTGGGATGGGGCATTGGTTAAGCGAAATACTCACAGCTACTTACAATCAAGAACCGGAGTTCACACGGTTTACCGATGAGGAGAAGCCGGTTTGCTTCGAGAAGGCTGTTGTTATGAGACATGATCAAGCTGGAATGTCAAGGGATAGAAGAATGGAGGTTTTTGATCACGTTAGATGCAAAGCGAGAAACTACTGTAACATTACCACATCAAAACCTAGAATCGGTATGACACTGCTACTGAGAACCGGAGCCAGAGCTTTCAGGAACGAATCAGTGGTGATCAATGTCTTTAAGAGAGAGTGTAAGAGAGTAGACGGGTGTGAACTGAACGTTTCTCACTCGGACAATCTAACTTTTTGTCAGCAAGTGGAGCTAATGAAGAAGACCGATGTGTTGGTGTCGCCGCACGGTGCACAGCTCACTAACTTGTTTCTAATGGATAGAGATAGTAGTGTGATGGAGTTTTTCCCCAAAGGGTGGCTTAAGCTTGCTGGTGTTGGGCAGCGTGTGTTCCAATGGGGAGCTAACTGGTCAGGAATGAGACACGAAGGTACGTGGCATGATCCTGTTGGGGAAACATGTGAGTTTTCTGATACAGATAGGCGATGCATGTCGGTGTATAAGAACGCTATGATCGGACACAATGAGACTTACTTTGGCGAGTGGGCGAGAAGCGTTTTGGACAAGTTTAACGACAGAATGAAGCAGAATATCACAGAACACAACAACAACCATGGTTATGATTCGTTAGATGAGTGTTGGTGCTAATGATCATCAACATAAGCTTTGTTGTTGGTGTATTATAGTTTCTTTATATTCTCTGTTTTGTATGCCTCTGATCCCATTACATTGGGCAAAGATGATAGTATCAAGAAAACCAATAAGGAAGAAACATTGAATTCACAAACCATATGATAAAACAAACTTAAAGTCTTTGAAGAGTTGGAATATGATATTTTGTCAACACACAACGGCAAGAAAGAAGTCTCTGATGATTCTCAAAACCTATGAAAGACAATCCTAATGAAGATTAAGATGATCATTAGTCATCACCAAACTGATCGGTTTTTAACGGCAATCCCACTGCCTTCATTCTTGCCTCTGCTTCCTCCATAATCGACGGTCCATTTCTCAAATGTACAGTTTACAAAGTCATAGTACCCACCATGGAGTGACAGTGATCCTTTCCGCACTTTCTCTTCTATCCACGGATAGCCAAGCAGCCTTTCTAATGAATGGTTTATCGATGCCTGCACTCTTACACACGATATATAAGTTCATCGATTAACAGAAGATGTATATAATTTGTCAAAAGACATGACCTTTTCACAATGTTGACACTGATGATCAAAATGGAGGTTTGAAGCAACAGCTTTTGTGCTCTCCTTTGCCTTTTTCCCCACAACCACCCAGTTATGTATGAAACTTCTGTTAAAAGGAAAAATGCAAATATGGCAAAGATCAACAACTAAGAAACTTTTGTTTTTTTTTTCTTCAACAGAGTGATTAAAAGAAACCTGGAATCTCCTTCATCTTCCATGCTCATTAAAGCTTGAATTCCTCCACAGCGGCTATGGCCAATAACTAAGATGTTCTCCACCTACAAATTTAATAGATCAACCCCACAACTCCTCAACGAGACAAAGAACTAAAGCTTTAGATTTTGAGTTTTCTTTTCTTCAGGGGTTCAAGTTCTGTATAAGTAAATCAAAACAACCAAATCTTAAGGAAGGTGATTTCATGAAAGAAACCAATCTCCGAACAGTCTAAACTGTGGACAATCCACATTGTTCAGATAAAGGGAAGACTTCATTTGCATATAAAGTTTGCTTGACAACAAATGACCCACTCAGAAGAACTTGAAACACAGATTTAACTTCATACATATGTTTTATTAGAGAGGGGTATGTTTCTTTAAATAACTGTAAGAGATGAGATACTTACTTCAAGAGTATTGACAGAGAACTGGAGAGCAGCTTTTGTTTCAGTAGGTCCAGACTGCAGCAACAGACAATGCAATTAGATCAAAATATGAAACAGCCCGTGAGACAAATCAAATGGCAGGTCTGAACTAGATTGTGTACCTCATAGGAAGGTACTAAATTAGCAATGTTACGAACAGTGAACGCTTCACCAGGTTGAAATCCGAGGACGGCAGAAGGACAAACCCTAGAGTCTGCACAAGCAATCACCAGAAACTGTAGCCTGAAAGTGTTAGCAACAGTTCCACACAAGAAGATATATCAAAAGCCAATCCATGAACTTTTAAAACTTTTAACATCCACCTTTGGAGCTTGAGCATCTGCCAGTTTCTTGAAATGCTCTAAGTTATCCCTGTTCATAAGAAGTATAATCAAAGGATGAGGTAAACTAAAGCCAAACCAAATCCTCCATACACCCATAGATATAGAACTTAGAAGTAAGCGACCACTTACGTGTACTTAAGCTTCTTGAAGGCGAGGAACCGTTGTTTCATGTCGTCGAATACGTCATTGTTATTTTCTCTATCAGCTGAAGCCTCATAACTAGTGCAGTCATTAGCTTCCTGAGTCAGTCCAGATGTCTTTCCTGATGCCATCGTTTGCAAGTTTGCAGCTTTTCTTCTGCAAAACACCACAGAACAGCCTTAAACATGAGAACTTGAACATTAAACAGAACATATCTAAACAGAGGTTTTTGCCATTTGAAGAATAAAAAAAAGACTAATCTTTTATAGATAACTTAAAAGAAACTAACAAAGAACAATGCATTGCTGAATCAAAGTGAAAATCAGATGGAGCAGCAATCTCAGAAATGTACCTGAGAGAAGCGGGGATTCTCAACTGGGTTCTCTCAAAGTCCTTTCCTTTGTCACTGGAGCGGAAGATCTGAATCAAAATCAGACAAAACCCATGATCAACATTCAAGTGCGAGAGAGAGAGAGAGAGAGAGACTTGACACGTACCAGTTGTTGGGTATAGAGAGAAAGGAGAGACGTGGAGGAAGAAGGATCATAGGAGATGGGGAACTGTGATGCCATTAAAGGAAAGTTTTGTATTTCAAAGCATCTCAAGAGCATTAGTAAAAAAAAATGTTTTTTTTCTTTCAAAAAGCGGATGTGACTGCATTTCTCCGACAAAGACGGAGAAAACAAGTTTTTAAAAAAAACGGAGAAGTGTTCAAAAAAAAAAACGGAGAAAACAAAGTTTTTTAATGTCGTGTCACTTGTGGACCCCACCGTCGATGTTGGTCAACATCTTGGGCTTAAGTAAATTTGATCAAGGTTGTAAACAGTGGGCTATTTGTCGTATACACCTTTTAAAACTTTCTCAAACCACTGAAAAAAGATTCCCGACAAAAAAATACATTTTAATATTTAAAGTTTTAAGATCAAGTAAGACCTCGATTCATACATCACAGATACAATTTTAAAATTATCATAAAATTAGTATATAATATATTTATTTTAAAATAATATATATTAAATTATAATATATATTAAATAATATTTTTTTATTAAAAATAATGAATGATATGTGTAATTATATAAGTTAGATTATATTTCAAATGTGAAATATTGTTCTTTTAAAAGTTAAAATAATTAATCACAACTTTTATTTTAAAATATAAATTTATTTTTGATTATGAACATAATGTTTTATATTATTAAATAAAATAAATTAATATAATTATTTTAAAATTTTATATATTCTAATTACAAATGCTCTATCAAAAGCTTCATATGAGAACATTGAGTAAAGATTATTTGGAAAACATTAACATCTTGTAAATGTTTTTATGATAAATGTTGATTAGATAATCACGAACATAATGTTTATGCTAATGTTCTGCCATTCAAACCCTAAATTACATATAATTTGAAGGGACCATACCTAATATATATTGATAAATGATAATTTTCGAAAATAGTTATTTCAAATATTTTTGAAGAGAGATACTAACAGATTAGTTTAGTCAAAAGCATTTACTTGATGGAAATAGTATTTAATATGATTAGTTTTGGGGAGAATTTGCTATAGTCAAAGATTCATAAATCTGAATTGAGAGCAAATGGTGGTTATTTACTAATTTCAGTTCTAGAAGAAAGATGTGCATAAGGAAGGTGTTTTGGAGTAAATTGCTTAATGCAAAAAATAACGTAACTGCTTCATACAAAGGTTCATAATAATTTTTTTTTTGAACACACAAATGTTCATAATAATAAAATAAGTTCTTCACTCTCTCACAAAACGCTAAAAAAAAGTGTAAATCCATTATCAGAAAAATACAGTTGAATACGAGCTAAGACAAAATAAAAGCTGTGAGAACTCTGTTCACTTGAGTACAAGAGTAACAGCAGCTTTGATAAACAACAAAATGCACAATCATATTCTTCTTCGTATCACTTTAATCTACCTATCTTTCGGGTTTGATTTGGTATGTTCAAGAAACTTACTTCTTTTTGTTCATGTGTAGAGCTTCCTACTACGTACCAATGTCAGAGATAGATCTCTTCAAGATACTTGACCTCTCAACAATAGAAGGTCCAATAACATTCCCTCTACCAGCAACAATAACTTCACTTACCCTTAAACCTGACATCGAATCCAACGACACCGATCGTCTCACTCGCTCCTGCGACTTACCATCTCTAATATCTATATCAACAAAACCATCAGCTTCTTCCTCATCACCTCTCTCGGTTTCTTCATCGA